>CAIGQZ010007154.1:20442328-20456802 GCA_903798205.1 Danio tinwini | reverse complement strand
TGTGTGTGTGTGTGTGTGTGTGTGTGTGTGTGTGTGTGTGTGTGTGTAATCAAGGGGGATCAGGAACTGGTGTGTGAGTGCAAAGACTTCTGGGAGTTGTATTTCATGTAGTGGCAGATGTGTAGTTCTCCAGCGATCTGCACAGGCTGGATCGCTGATGATTGTGACATTATGTATACAGTACAGTTGAAGACCAACATTTGAATTATTTTATTTCAGCCAGAATAATAGCAGCTTATTTTTAATAATTTAACATATTCTTTTATTTATTTAAAAAAAAAAATTAAGGTCAATATTATTAGCCCCCTTGTGCATTTTTTGATTAGCTACTGTCACGACTGGTGGGTGGGGAAAGGAGCGAGAACCCAATTGCAGACACAATTATTTATTAAAAATAAAAATAAAACAAAAAGGCAAAACAAACTACCCCGAGGGGGAAAACATTAACAAAACAAATACACAAACAAAACAAACTAGACTGGGCAGGGATCAAGACTGGAACACACACAGACAACAGGGCAAGGCAACATAATGATGATGAAATGGCACTTGACAGCAGACATGAGATTATAAGCAGAAGTAAATTAATACAAACAGGTGAACCTAATAAACTAATAGGAGGGTGGGACTAGACAATAGACGGGAGAGCACGACACAAAGAGACAACACAAGCCATGCGCTCACATAAAACGAGACTAGAACACGCAGCAACGAGAGAACTCATTAACTGCGTGTTCATATGACAACACAAGCAGGCGGTGCATGTAAACATTCACCACGTGCTAAACACAACACCAACAGAAGACTGAACACAAGGCAGGAGCACAGGATAGATGAAAACATCTTACCGTGCGCTCACACATAAGCAACATGCAAGTTTCATCTCAGCGCCAACCGAAACCAAAACCAACCAGACTGTAACGCTGAGAATGAAACAGCGCGATGCCGACAGAACAAAACACAAACACGAGTACGAGAGCGCGCGCGTCCCAAGCGCGCACAGGCCATACGGTCTGCACGCACTCACAACGGCGCGCACACAGAGACACACACACAATGACAGAAAACAAGTGCTCGACCCGAGAAAACTCGAGCCGAGCACAACAGGGCATGACAAGACAGAGCTAATGTCTGGACTCCAGACATTAGACCAGAGTGGCAGAACTCTGACAGCTAAAGAAATAAACCTTGTTATACAATGACTTGCCTAATTACCTTTACTTACCTAGTTTACCTAGTTAGGAATTTTTAATTGCACTTTAAGCTGAATACTAGTATCTTGAAAATATGTAGTAAAATATTATGTACTGTACTGTCATCATGGTATTGGTAAAAATAAATTAGTTATTAAAACTATTATCTTTAGAAATATGTTAAACAGCTCAAATGATTGTATCATAATATACATTTTATAATGATTTTTGTTATTTTTATGAGGTTTTCTAAATATTCATAATCATAAATTGTAAATATTTACAAAAAACATATATACATACAATATATATACATACAACTATAAGAAAGAAAGAGTATACATGAACAACGGTGATCTAAAAGCAGTAGATGTGTGTTGAAATGGTGCCAGGATGAGCAGAGACTGTGGCAGCCTTGCAGTTTGCCACCTTGAGGAGTTTATCAGTAACACACTGGCCAATGTTCCTGCAGCGGCTTGGCAGATCGGCTTTTGAACACTAAAGCTTCTTGGCGAGACACCAAAGAGACACAGCTCTGGTCGACAGGGACAAAACACTGCTGTACTGAGCTAAAACATCCACTGCTCGTACCTGAGGAATGATAGGCTTTTTTATTTTAGAGTAATCGTAGAGTAGGTGAAATGATGCTTTATAGACAGCACAAACCACCACTTATCACGTTTTCTGGTCAAAATATTATTATAATATAAATATATGTATTAAGTATAACATTTACAAATACACATTTATATTTCATAACATATTTCTTTGTAATACATTTTATTTATTTTTATGTATATTTTTGGAGATACAAGTCTCTTTCCATTTAGGTTTTTAGACTTGGTCACACTCATTTTTTAAAATCTAGTATATGTTATAACTTGTGTATATGCATTATTTTGTTTTATTTGTTTTTCTTTTGTTATATGCCCACACAAGCATACACACAGGTCATACTTTACAATGCAGTTGTATTAATTAATGTTAGTTAAACAATGAACAATACAGTATTTGTTCATATTTGTTAAAATACAGTTCTTTGTTGATAGTTCGTTAACTGATGTTGCATTAATTAATGTGGTCACACTTTATTTTTATGGTCTGTTTGTTGAATTTAAGTTACTTTGATTCTACATGCCAACTAATTCTCATTAGACTATAAGTAGACAGCTAGATTGGGGTTAGGGTTAGTGTAAGTTGACATGTACTTGCCAAAAATGTCTAGTAACTCAAATGCCTGTTGAAGGAGCAGTATCAGCAGATATTAAGCAGACAGTCTACTAATTCTCAAATGGACCATTAAAATAAGTGTTACCATTAATGTTAACAAGCATGAATTTGGGCTTTAATAATACATTAGTAAATGTTGAACTATAGTTAATAAATCCTGTACAAGTATTGTTCATAATTTGTTCATGTTAGTAAAATTATGTATAATTTTATAGTAGAGTGATATATTATTATTAAAATATACATTACTAATAAATATAAATATATTTCATTATTTTTGTTTTCTTTTATTATATTATTATTTTATTTTAAATAACAGTAATGCTTTTTATTTATTTTGTTTTTAATTATATGTCTTGAGAAACAACCCACTTTCCATTGAATTATTTGGAAATATGTCTATAAATGTGTCCTTTAGGGGGTGGTATTGCACTATGAAAAATGAGTCTGAGATTTCCCAAAACGCCAATAAAGCTCAGAATTTTGGCCAGTATAAAACATAATTGGAGAGTTACCTTTGACTGTGTCTGATAATAAATGGTCTCACCCTATTTGCAGAATATTTAATTATAGGCAAATGAGACAAGAGGTAATGCCAAACGTCCTCAGTGAAACAATAAACAAACCCAAGCAATTAAATGCTGATGAAGGAGCAATAAAGTCACAAAAAAGAGAAGAAACTGTATTCATGTAGTTTTATTACACCAGAACGTCCATATCATGCTCATATTTAAATAAACAACAACAACAACACAGTCCTTTTGTCCACTGGTGTTTTTAGAGTTTTAATTAATAAATTTAAATGTAAAATTATCAATGAGCAACTAATTGAAAAACAAATCTGAATCACATTATAGGGTAAACCATCTACATATTGTGATTTATTAGTTGCTCATTGATAATTTTACATTTAAATTTATTAATTAAAACTCTAAAAACATTAGTGGACAAAAGGACTGTGTTGTTGTTTTTTTAAAGATATGGTTTTACAATACATGGAGTGTATACATTACATACATTTGCAGTGGATATTAGTGATATAATAATCCCCTGAGGAAATGGTTTGGGTTTCACTAAAGTTGCAGGCATGTTTGTGAATAAATTAGAATTGCGGATCGGCTGCAATACATCACAGCCATCTGAATGTGGATGTTGCCTACCTTTTATTCAAGCCCGGATTTGTACTGACGTGATTTGAGACTGAAACAGCAGTGCATAAATTGGTATATTTAGCATTCCAAAAAAGTGTCCTCCGAGATTCATTCTGTGTTTTAAATCCTCTTTTTTTTTGCTCACTGCTCTGTGGTTATCAATGGCCTGAATCTTTATGCTTTGTATTTTACATCTTGCATGTACAAGAAGGTCTACATTTGTCTCCAGGACAATTTACACTGGTTTCGAAAGCGTATTCAATTAATTTTCTTCCCAAAGCGAAGAATGCAGTTGTTCAAAGTAAAAAAAAAAAATACTAAAAAAATCATCTAAATGAGATAAAAAAAATGAAAATCTAGCAATATCATTTAGTGGATAAACAGACCAATTGAGTTAGTAGAGTTTTTTATTATTATTTGCAGTAAAACAGCAGTGACTTGCGTAATTTTACTGTAACAATATACAGTGACAAAAATAGATTACAGCATTGCATTTTTCATCGTGTTTCTCAACCACCTTCCTGGAGGACCACCAGCTCTGCATATATTCCTTGTCTCCTTAAGCAAACACACCTGATTCAGATCATCAGCTTATTAGCAGAGTCTGAATGACCTGTAATGGGTGTCACAGACAAAGGAGACGCAGTGCTGGTGGCCCTTCTGGAACGTGGTTGAGAAACACTGCTCTATATTAAGTTATATAAAGTTAATACTGACCAATTTAAGTTAATATAATGATTTTAAGCACTTTAATAAGACATTTATTTATTTTTAAATTAGAAGTAAAATCATAATATCTACTTCTATAAAGCATTTATACACTAGCTGTTACCATGAAATGTTTACAGAAAGTATTTTTGTTGACTGCTCTTTTATTTTTCTCTACTTAATACAATATTAGATGTTATGTTTTGTCTTTAAATATTTTTTGTGATTGTCTTTTTATTTATTTAAAAAAAATGTAGCATATCAAAAGCAAGGATGAATGTACACTGTAAAATATATATGATCAATGAGTCATGACAGCATATGTTTTAGGTCATTGTAACTTATTAAACTAAGTTAATCATGTTCTAACTTCATTCATGAGTCAGTTTAACATAATATAAGTTCATTGGACTCTATTTGATTCAGCTTAAAAATTTAAGGCAACCAGGATCTTTTTTTTTTTTTTTTTTTTTACAGTGTACAGATATTTAAAGATAAATACAAACAGTATATATACGCATTAAAAAATACAACATACAGTTAACCAATAGCAGCAAGTAATTACATCGAGTGATGCGTCTTCCATTTTGAAAGATAATTTTAAAGCTTGGGCTATTTTACTCCATTAATTCACAGTATGTATTTTAGCCCTGTTAATCCTTGCAGTGCTGCATTCTAAACAAACAATATTATGAAAAGAGAACAGCCAGAATGTTTTAAGATCCATGTCAGGAGTATTGCTGATTATCTGATCATGTTATTGGTTGGTTTTAAAAATTATCTCACAAATCGAAATCAGTGTGTGTAAGTGGATGGCCTTGTTTCTAGTTCTTTGAACGTAACTAAAGGAGTTTAACAGGGTTCAGTACTGAGGCCTCTTTTTTTTACTATACAGTTGAAGTCAGAATTATTAGTTCCCCTGAATTATTACCCCCCTTTTGTTTTTTCCCCAATTTCTGTTTAAAGGAGAGAAGGTTTTTTCAACACATTTCTAAACATAATAGTTTTAATAACTCATCTCTAATAACTGATTTATTTTATCTTTGCCATGATGACAGTAAATAATATTTTACTAGATATTTTTCAAGACACTTCTATACAGCTTAAAGTGACATTTAAAAGCTTAACTAGGTTAACTAGGCAGGTTAGGGTAATTAGGCAATTAGGTTATTGTATAACGACGATTTGTTAAAATAAATATGTTGAAAACTATATAGCTTAAAGATGCTAATAATTGTGACCTTAAATTGGTTCTTAAATTTTAAACTGCTTTTATTCTAGCCGAAATAAAGCAAATAAGTATTAAATAGCAAATAAATATAATCAGACATTCTGTGAAAATTTCTTTGCTCTGTTAGTTGATCAAAATATCATAGTATAATAGTATTAATCAAAATATAAAAAATTATTATATTACGCTGATGATACAGTCATATACACCTGCATCTACACCCAATCTGGTCCTTTCTCGACTACAGATGGCTTTTAATGTAGTTTATATACTTTATTGTATATATATATATTTTTTATGTATATATATATATAGTTTTAAATGCCAATAAAAAATATATATATATTTTCAAATTTAAAACAAACTAAGCAAATGCTAGGTTCTATTACTACTACTTATGGTGCAGAGATTGAATTGGTGCCCCAATACAAATACATTAGCATTTTAATTGATGATACACTTTCTTTTAGGTCTAGCATTCAGCAGTTGGTGAAAAAATGAAAAGTGATTTTAGGCTTCTATTTTACAATTTAGAACTGCCTTTATGGTTGATACAACATTTATGTCGATATTGGACTACAGTGATGTTATCTATATTCATGCTTCGTCTCGGAGTCTGCATGCATTGGATACTGTTTACCATGGTGCACTTACTCATCATTACTCATCATTGTATGTTGTATACTAGGGTAGGTTGGTCTGCTTTGTCCATTCGTAGGCTCAAGCATTGGCATATCTTTGTTTACAAATCTATATTGAGTTTACTCCCATCATATCTACAGAATTACATTAGTAAAAACCTGTCCTTAGCTATGGCCTTCGGTCACAGGATATTTTTTTACTGTCTCTTCCTAAAGTGCGGACTGAGATGGGGAAAAAAGGCTTTAAAATTTGCAGCGCCTTTTGCATGGAATAATCTACAAACAAAGTTGCTGTAATTCAAGCAATTACATCTGAATTGATTTCACTAAATGCTTTTAAAAAGAGTATAAATGATTTAGAAAAATTAACATGGACTTCTATATGTTTTGAGTAGTTTGTTTGTCAATGTGTGATTGTTGTTAACTGTTAATTGTTTTTTGTTTATTGTCTGTTAGACCCATGTGACATGTATACTGCCTTTAGCAAGAGCCAGGATGCTCTTGTTAAAGAGATTTTTAATCTCAATGTGTCTTTCCTGATAAAATAAAGGTTATAATAATAAATAAAATAATATAATAATATAATAAATAATAATAAAATCTTTTCTCAATTAATGTAAAGTTATAAATGGAATCATCATTTAACTAGTCTTTAAATGTTTAAAACAAATCTTTTATTGACGTTTTGAAGATGACATACTTTTTACTTAAATGCATAAAGCATTATCTTTAAACTCTCAGACATAAAGGTACACAAGCTGTCACTGGGGTGGTACCTTTTCAAAAGGTACAAATTTGAACCTAGGGTCCATATTAATACCTCAAGGGTACATATTGGTACCTAAAAAGTACAAACATTTTCCTCTTAAAATGTTTATGTACTAATGTTTACTTTTGAGGTACCAATATGGACCCTTTAAGTACAAATGCGTACCTTTTAAAAAGGTACCGCCTCAGTGACAACTCTCGTACCTTTATTTCTGAGAGTGTAGAAACTATCTTTAACAATATTACAATTACAATATGCATTATTTTAAAACATTTAAAATATTAGTGTTATAATCTATAAGAAATTAGCGTACATTTTCTACTTGTTACCATTAAATCTTTATACAATAAGATTATTTTACTAAATGCCATTTTCTAAAACATATATTGGAAGTTAATATACAGTATAGCTAACTAATTAATATGTTGTCCTGCAGAAAAAACACACACGGAAGCACGTTTATACTTTCCACACCATTTTAGATTAGTTAAATGATGAGTAAACTCCCAATTAGAATTCCAGTAGGGATTTTAACAAGGGCTGCAGGCTTTATATATATATATATATATATATATAGACATACTTACAAAATTGTAAGCCCGCATAATGCAGATATGTTTATTAAAGAAATCAGTCATGTTTATTAAAGAAATCAGCACGAAAGCTCGTTCATCAGTCAGTGTATGTTCTGCATGTGCGTGTGTGCGTGTATGTGAGTGAGTGTGTGATCAAATAGAGTGGGTTATGTGGGCGTTGAACGCAATGCTTCGACTGAAGAGCACTGCCTACATCTCAGCACGGCTCTGCTCTCCAGTTCTGCTCAGCGCGGTCCTACTATCTCTTCAGGTATGAGCTCAGACAATATTTGCCTGTATTGAACGAGCGGACGCGGGGAAAGTCGGAGAAATGGAAAGTACTTCGGCTCAGAGATCATTTCAGCACCACTTTGACTGGACAGCGCAACAGCTTTTCCCACTTGGTTTCGCGCTTTGGGGGATTTGCGCGTGATTTCCGTACGCGGGGAATGGAGTTTGTCAAATCGCTGGCCACCGTGCATCAAATGCGAAACGAGAAATCCACGAGAATCGACTGTGTTTAGCTGGTCGTACTGGAGGTGCTTAGCAAAAAGCGGCTGGAGAATCGAGAAGGTGAGTGCGTGGAAATGGGTCAACTTTGAACATCTTGCGGGAAACGCATCGCATCGCGCGGTTCAGTTCGTCGATGTTGGATGGTTGGTGTATAATTGCGCTATTTATTGGTTTTCCGAAAGATGCACGGTGTTTCTGAAAGGTTTTGAATAGAATTGATTGCACATGTATTGCGCTATAGTGCGGCACTTTTTGCAAATCGCACTTTTCTCTGATCGTATGCTGTATTTCTGCATTGCTCTCTCTCTCTCTCTCTCTCTCTCTCTCTCTCTCTCTCTCTCTCTCTCTCTCTCTCTCTCTCTCTCTCTCTCTCTCTCTCTCACTCTATCGCTCTTTTTCTCTCTCTCTTTCTCTTCAGCAGTGTGAAGTTGTGCCCGTTACTTTGTTCTATACAACAGGTTCTACTGATATGCATCAACGCCTCTTTGAATGAATGCATATCACTGATTCATATGCTAATCACCTGTCTGGACTGAATGTTTCATTAAGGTTTACTGGAGGAAAATGTTGACAAGTTGGATAGATGGGTTTCCTCGCGATGAGAATATTTTAAAGGGGAATAGGTTTTTTTCATTTTGTCTGACAACACGAGTTTTTTTGGTCACTTCCAGAGACTGATATAATGAAATGGGTCTATGATATAACTAAGAAATGAGATGAGACATCTTTTAAAAATGTAGATTCAAAATTATGATAATTTTGTATGATATATAAATTATTATAGATGTGCTTATGTGCTTCAAACAAAATAAAATAAAATGTTCTGAATGGGAATTAATCTGATTGTATACCTCAAAGCTCAGTATTGGGACCAATTCTTATGATTTATGGATGATTATAGATCTTATGTGCTTCATTTTTAATACAGATTTCTATGCATGTTCAGTGCTCAGCATAATTGAGTCATTTTGAAAATAAATATTTATCCATTTCTCAGTGAATATAGGCAATGCATCTTGGTGCATTTAAACAAAACAGATATATTTATTAAAATTATATTTTAGTCACCAAACATATTTAGAAATTGAAAGATAAGACAATTAACTTCAAGCAAAATAATGCAAATAAAATTACAACCTACAGAATTTCAACATTTTTTTACATTTTTTTTGCTTATCTTGATATTTCTTTTGTTTTAAATGTGTATTTAATATTTTTCTATAACACAAATTTGGGTGCACTAGGTTTTGGACCGTTATCGTAGGTTATTTTGTTACATAAGCTCCAGATTTGGCTTTAGTATTGACTAATTTAATGTAAATGCACAAACGTAACATTGTATAGCTTCCTATTAAAATAAGATATTTTTTTCTGTATATATGATATTGCTGGACAAGCATAATTCATATAAAGTTATCATATATAATTGTATGTTATAATTTTAATGTTTTTTTTTTCATTTAAATGTTCATCTTTTATTCAAAAATACAATATTTTTTGCCCAATAGCACTATCTAGAAGTTTAAAGCACCACAAGAATTAGAAATGTGACATAGTCATGTTCATAGAAAACTGATTTATGCAATTTACGTAATTTATCATTTCATAATTTAATAAATGCTAAAAAAAAAGAGCATCATGTCATTGACCCATATATAGCCCCAATGGAGGTCTGGAGGAAGCAAAGATTTTTATCAGCCTTGCAGATGTCAAACCTTCAGGCCATCTGGACCAGATGGGCCAGTTTAGAAAGCATGCTAGATAGGTTTGTATCAACTTCTCCAAATGCCTTAATGCCATTAATGGATGTTTTGGCACTGACAGTACATCTTGCTCTCTAAACATCTCTGTAATTGCCTCTGAAAATTGCCAGAGACAAGTTAAATGAAACGCCTGTAAAAATAAAAATAAATAATGAACTGGGAGGTGTCAGTCTGAAGGATGCACTGAAGTGTCGATGCCTTGACTTGTAACTTTGTACCACAATACCGTATGGCATAGGATTGTCATGTCTAATGAATCAGCTATGTAATACAAAAGCATACACCTACATGATGTGTTATAACAATGTGTGATGGAGTGCAGTGACTTTTGTAGTATGGAGAGGCTGTCGCAGCAATGACTCACTCGCTGAGTCTTTGTGAGAGCTACAAACCCATTGATCATAAAGCACCGAATGCTGCATTTCCCTGTTTTGCCACTGCAAAAAAGAGTTTTCTGTGGTCTCGGGTTGGACAACATGAGGAAACACAGAAGTCTAAGATGTAGTGCAGTATGAAGTCACTTTTGAAGACTTGATTAGAAGCAAAGAAATGCACTCGGAACGCTGAGCTTTGGTGAATTAGACTTTTGATTTTGTTGATTGATATTTAGGTTTAAATAAATGACATGTCATTTATAAAATTCTGTTCTGTGTTGTTCTGAATGGGAATTAACCTGAATAAATAGATGTGCCCTAAGGCTCAATATTGGGACTAATTTTTCTATTTATGTAAATAATTTACTTTTTCGGGTGGCATGGTGGCGCAGTGGGAATCGCTGTCACCTCACAGCAAGAAGGTCGCTGGTTCGATCCCCGGCTGGGTCAGTTGGCATTTCTGTGTGGATGGCATTTCTGTTAGCATGTTCTTCCCGTGTTGGAGTGAGTCGAGTGCTCCGGTTTTCCCCACAGTCCAAAGACATGCGCTATAGGTATATTGAATAGTAGTATATATGTGTGAATGAGTGTGTATGGGTGTTTCCTAGTACTTGGTTGCAGCTGGAAGGGCATCCGCTGTGCTGGATAAGTTGCCGGTTCATTCCGCTGTGGCGACCCCTGAAGAATAAAGGGACTAAGCTGAAAGAAAATAAATAAATGAATGAATTTACTTTTTAAAACAGTAATGTTCAAATGTTTATATGCATCTAGAAATTGGTTTAAGTTTTCTTTAAGGGTGATTTATGTATTGCAATTTAGCAGTTATGTTATCGTTTTTGGTTCTTGGCGGCAGAGAGTTAAAACTAAAAATGGTTCTTGTATCGCTTATTGTGAAAATGGCACTATACAGAGAACACAATTAGATGTCTTGTGTAAGGTCTCTGAAATTGTCACTTAGACTTCATTAGAAGAATATAAACACCAATGTTGGAACACCAATCTCTGGTGTGTTAGACTTTAGTTGTTAGTTAGATTAAGTTGATCATTATTTACTTTTATTACATGCCACTGGTCTTTCAAAAAAGCAGTTTTATAGTCTAACTCCTGTTTGCATGATAATAAATAATATTTTGTTCTGACTGGGAATTAATCAGATTGTGTGCCCCAATGCTCAATATTGGGACAATATTTTTTTTCTGTTTATGGAAATAATTTACTTTTGAAAACGGTAATGTTCAACTTGATGCTGATGATAGTCATATGTGTCTAGTTATGACTATTCAGTTTTCTTTAAGGGTGAATTCTGTATAGTAATTTAACCCTTATGTTATCATTTTTGATTCTCTGTGGCAGAGTTAAATCTAAAAATGGTTGTTGTATTGTTTATTGTGAAAATTGCACTCTATAAATAACTCTATTATCACTCATTGATAACGAAGTTATATATGCTCAAACAACTGAGTTATATCCAAACACACATCCTATTCTTTTGCCCCATATGGTAATGCATACGTCTCCAAAACCTGATAGATAAACAAATCTAAACTTGCTTTTATTAAAACAAATATAAATATGCATATAATAAATACTACTGCCAATAATAATAACATTATACAAATGCATGGAGGCAGTGGTTTTTGTATTTATGTAGAAAATAATAATTTTTGTAACCTTTTAATCCTTACATTTTTTTCATATGTAAAGATATTTGTGTATTGCTGTACATCCTGTGTGTATTAAGTGTATGGACCCAATGGTTGAAGGCACAGTCTTTTCACTTCCTCAAAATAGCAATGCGCCAACAATGCTCCTTAACACACCTCTATTTTAGACCACAAAGTGGCACAAATGGATTTTCTATTTAAGCATTGTGGTGCAAATGTGGAAAATTAGGGTTGCGTTGGTCTGAAAATAGCAACAAATTGCGCCAAACACGTCTTGCGCCTTATTGGGCCTGCTGTATGATAGGGCCCTAGTTCTTATATTGCTTGTTGAATAAATGATTCTTAGTAATACTATTGTGGTGTGTGTGGCTGGATTCTGAACTTGCTTTAAAGTTACATATTAATCCTGTTGTGCAAATTAAATTTTGCAGTTTGTATTTTATATTGTTTTCCCAGTGCTGGGTTGACCCCTGCTAAATTAAAGATTAAGCCGAAGGATAGTGTTGAGTGAGTCAATATTTTATATTGTTCTCTGAAAAAACGTACCTCTCAACTTCTACCTTTGTGAGAGCTACAAACCCGTTTTGCCACTGCAAGAAGGGTTTTCTGTGGCCTTGGGTTGGACAAACACAGAAGTCTAGCATGGCCTTGTGATGTATGAAGTCACTTCTGTAGACTTCATTAGTCTGGAGAAGCTTTTAAAGCAATGGAAAGCGCTTGGAACGCTAAGCTCTGCCGATTTCAGACTCCGCCAAGATGGCTCTATTACATAATTGAATGAGCTAATGAACTTTTCCATCACGCCAATAGGGAAGTCAGGAGAGCTGGTGCTTTGCCAACTTGTAAACTTTTGTCCTGTGACAAATTTCGTTCTTTTCTCTGGCCTTTAATTGATGAAATGTGCATTTTGCGCTTCTTGCGAGTCTGATCACGCAGCGGCATGTAGAGAAAGAAACAACTCTGGGATTTATACATTATTTATGAGTTTCTTTAGGACTCCTGCTCTGTAAATGCCATTTGACCCTGAGTTTCTCCAGATTGGGAGTCTGGATCGGTTAACGCTGTTTACCTGCATCGAGAGTGGCGGACAACACAGAAACTAAATAAGTCATAAAGCTTCTTCTCTTCACCCTACCCTCACCTTTCTGTTCTTCATCCGGTGAATGGAAATATGCGAAATATGTTTTGAATTATCATACATGGCAGAATGTCAATGTTTGTCGTTATTTGCAACCGAATATAGTTATCGACTGCTGACAGATGGCCAAAAGCTGTTTGTTACCACCTAAATACCTACATTAACAGATTCCACTTGATTCCATCCTCATATTAAAAGCAATTCATGGTATTTCTGTGGTGTGAAATGGATTGGCAGAGACCCATATAGCTTTTGCTTATTTGAGTTTATTTATGAGTAATGGTGATGAGCACAAACCAATAATGGCACTGCAATTAGATTCAGATTAAATGTAATTCTGATTGACTGCTGATGGTGGAGGTTTGGCAAATGAACACTACCAGAAATAATTATAATGATGCTTCTTTTTGGATCATAACGTTTCTTCATAAAGAAACAAAGAATTTGATTAATGTTTTGGTTAAACTTCTATACTATATAAAATTATTATTCATTATATACATTATTATCAATTATTATATATAAATATTATGGATTTCACATACTGTATATAAAGTGTTCTAATAGTCAATAATTTATTAAAATACTGCAAAAATGACTGTTTACATTTTTTCAACCATATCATACGAGCAATATATTTTTGAAATTTGTGGCAAAACAATTGTAAAACACTGTAAATGCTTAATATAATAAAATTCTTCTTCATTTTTTTGTAGAAAATAATATATTTTACTGTTTGTAATTATTTGTTGAGCATATTCACAATAGCATGCATTTGTTTATATGTTTATTGTTTGTTTGCAAACTAAACCAATGTTTTGTAGTTTAACTTATATCATCACAATAGAAGACAAATGATTGTTTTAATGGGAATAAATCTGAATTTGCTTATCGACAAAGAGGTGTGTCCCAGGGAATAATATATTTCTGTGAATAATAATAACTATGTATTTATGGTTTGTTTGTACAATAAGTGATTGTGTGTGTGTATATATATATATATATATATATATATATATATATAGTTGAAGTCAGAATTATTAGGCCCCCTATTTATTTTTTCCCCTAATTTCTCTTTAACGGAGAGAAGATTATTTCAACACATGTCTAAACATAATAGTTTTAATAACTCATTCCTAATCACTGATTTATATTATCTTTTCCATGATGACAGTAAATAATATTTTACTAGATATTTTCCAAGACACTTCAATACAGCTTAAATTGACATTTAAAGGCTTTACTAGGTAAATTAGGTTAACTAGGCAGGTTAGGGTAATTAGGCAAGTTATTGTATAATGATGGTTTGTTCTGTAGACTATCGAAAAAAATTAGCTTGAAGGGGCTAATAATATTGACCTTAAAATGGTTCTTAAAAAATTTAATAAAACAAATAAGACTTTTTCAGAAAGAAAAAATATTATCAGACATACTGTAAAAATTTCCTTGCTCTGTTAAACATCATTTGGGAAATATTTAAAAAAGAAAAAAAAAATCAAAGGGGGGCTAATAATTCTGACTTTT
>CAIGQZ010007154.1:20421188-20436273 GCA_903798205.1 Danio tinwini | reverse complement strand
CACACACACACACACACACACACACACACACACACACACACACACACTCTACAGACAATTTAGCTTGCCAGGAGTTGAACCAGTGACTTTCTTGCTGTGAGGTGACAGTGCTTACCACGGAGCCACTGCGCTTCTATAATTACAATAAAGCAAATTGTAATTTCAGTTGTATGTACAGAAAGTATAAAGAAACATCATTTGTTGTAAAACATATTCCAGTAAACTGTACTTCACTTACACCCATTTTCATTTATTTAATTTCTACCATGCATATAGATTGTGTTTGCTGTTGCTTAACATTAACTGTAAGTCAAACAGCTATTAAGTCGATGTTTTCCCTCCATCTTGCCAGAAAATGTTCACATTTTACCAACCTAATCATTTCCTGATAGATAAAATAACATCTCTTCCTGAGTATATTTTGTTTGATTATCCTGTTTCATCGTAAATACGTGACATTATGCACTCAAAATGGCTTCGCGAATGAATGCCTTTTCATATTCGGTCTAAAACAAGCAATTTTCTTCTCAGTTAGATTCATCTCGCCGTAATGATGTTTAGGTACTTTTACTCAACAAGAAGACCTAGATATTCATTAAGAGAGAGGGGTCCTTGCAGCCTATTTAAATAGAAAATAGTTCAGCACTCCGGCGTATGATTGTGTAAATGTGTAATGAGACATATTGGGTCATATTGAGTGTCTCCATTCCAGACCATCTGCTTTAGGAGACCCAGGCCAACTGCTGGAAGGCTGGGGGGAAAAGCCGTCCCCGACCGTGTTTCTCAATCCACTGCGTACACAGAGAAAAAGCTCCTGTGTGTTCTATTACCGCAAATGGCCCGTGTAGTGTTTTGGGTAAGAGGATCTGTGGCACGAGATCGTACCCCCCCAGAGGAACTCAATGGACTGTATGAAACAGAGAAGTCAGTCGTCTGGCTTGCACGATTTCCATTGCTTCTATTCAGAGCGGTGCTTGCAGGGTATTGTCCAGCACTTTGCCTATAGCCAACTCGTTAGGCTTGTTTCTGATTTGGTGTCGGCATGCAAGGCACGTGCAGAGCTTTAGAAGTGCCTCTATTTTCCCTATAGACTGTAAAAAATATGGACATACTGTCTGTGACGCCACCCGTAGTTTTCTGAAGAGCGTAATTAAAGCAACAAGTGGGCAGGGCCTACCATCACCATCTTCTTTGTGCTTGTCTTGTCTTGTCTGTTATGTAAAGAAACATGGGAAGAAACATATACAACATAGAAGTATTTCTAATAAAGTGTCTGGTGTAAGACAGAAAGAATGTATCCTACAAGTGGGTTTTCAAGCCCACTCACCTGAATGAAGCACACTTATGCACCCTGCAGTTGTGATGCTTTTTATGTATATGCTTTACTAAAGACATAAGTCTTTGATCTTGTTTTGAACTGAGAGAGTCTGTCTGAGCCTCAGACATTATCAGGAAGGCTATTCTAGAATTTAGGAGCCATATATGAGAAGGCCCAACCTCCTTTAGTGGACTCTGCTATTCTGGGTACTACTTCAAATATGGTCCGTGTTAGTAAATGCATTATGAAATCCAGGCCTAATACTGTATGACAATGTTTCAAATGACAGATTTTCAATGTTGTTTTAAAGCCTACAGTAAATCAGTCAGATTCTGGAGTGAATTCAAGTTGGAAATAAAATTATAAATTTATAATACAAATTTTTTTATATATACAAAAGTATATATGAATTTCACTTTCCGGACTTGAATGGTTTGTGAGCACAATGAAGTGCACAGCATGCCATATAAAATGTTTGTTTGGTGTGTTCCGCATGTCTCTCTTGTCATGTTAATGTCAGAGCTAGTGGGCCCAGTTCAGCATGTAGCATTGAATGTTGGTGGAAGAGATTGCTTTGATTGATTGTTCAGCAATGAATCAGAGCACAAGAGCGAAAACTGAAGTGACGAAAACAAGGAAACATTTAAAGTCAAGACAGAACACAATGAAGCTGGCTGAAATTTTGTTGCCTTTCTCAAATATTTGCGAACTATATGAATTCTTAATGTATCAGACATATTTGCACAAGTGAATCCCTCCATTCTATTGCCTGATGTTGCATGAATGTGATTGGCTAGCATCTGCACTAGTATTTTGCATAAATCGATCTGATTGGCTGATGCCTGCATTGGAACTAGGCATGGGACGATAACCGTTTTCAAGGTATACCGTGGTTTGGAAAAGTTAAGGTTTTAAAACTGCCAAAATTTTCTGTAATACCGTTCCTAAGGTATGTGTACGATTTTTTTATTTACATTTTATTTTCATTTTTTAGGACAACAGTATCTTCAGCAGAAAAAAATATCCAAAGATGCTGTTTTAAATTGTAAAGAAATCTGTGTTTTTGAAACTAATAAAGACAGCAGAAGTCACTGATTCATTTGAATTATTTAGCCTGACATGTTTACTGTAACAAAATATTTTTTATCTTATAATCTTTCAAAAAAATAAAATATATTGTTTTTTTAAAGTGGGAAAAAGTTTACGTTTTTTACCCAGACATTTAAAAAGATTATTTTTAGAGCAGTAATACCGTGAAACCGTGATATTTTTATCCAAGGTTATCATACCGTTAGAATCTTATACCGACCCATGCCTAATTGGAACAGCATGACTCGATGGACCCTCAATTCAGTTTGACCATACTTGACGTCACTTCATTCAAAGTAAATGAGAAGGGTTAATGGCAATGCTTTGTGTGAATGGGGGTTGCAGTTCCAGTTTTCTTGTATGGAACAACAATACAGATACTGCCGTCTGCAGGTGTGAAACGAGGAGACAAATACGTATTGTAGTTCAAATAAACAGACAGACATTAATAAAATGTGACAAGAAAATAATACACTATATAAAAAGACAAAATCGTAATATTAACAGGTGCATGATTTTTTTATTTTTTTGCATGCAGTCTCACCTTAAATGGTCTTTGTTTGCTCAACTCCACTCTGAGCTTGATTTAGGCCTTGCATAAATAGGGGGAAAAAAGGAAAATTGGGTGCCCACAGTGATAAATGATGTGTAAACGGTCATTAGTCATATGGCGGAACACTGAGTTATGGAAAATAAATAAATAAATAAAAAAGACGATGACAGGCAAATTAAGAGGAGGTAATAAATCACATGGTACATATTAAATATTTGAAACCGTCTGCATAGAAATGGTAATCAAAATGTTTTATAAGTGTCAGATTTCTATTAAAGGAAAATCTACTGTGGGAATATGTACATTGAATTAAGAGTCTAAGAGTGTTATTATTTAGACCTGGGATTAAGTGAAGTTTATTTATAAACTAATTTTGAAAGGATCACATTTTAAATTGGCATCATAGTTGCACTCTAGGATGCCGTACATCTCTTTTTAGTCATCCCCTATCTGTCATTAGCCTGAAGTAAGTCGGGGGAGTTCATGGAGATCTACCTAAGCTCAAACTCACCTCTAGTCCTGCTAATGGGAGGGAGCCCAGGGCTCGAGGATCTTCTGAGCTCGGGGCTCTCTCCCGGGTGGCATACCAAATAAGCTTTATTATCAATCATCAGCTTAGAGTGAACTCTTGAAATCAAGTAAAAAAAAATGTATTGGAGCCTACATGAAAATGGAAACATGTAGGCCCAATCCCAATTCTATTTTTGTACCCCTACCCCTTCTACTTCCCCTTCCCCTTCCCCTAGGCCCTTACAACTGAGGGTTAAGGGGAAGGGCTTCAAAACATACCCCTAAGAATTGGGACAGCACTTCAACACCTGCACACGTCATCATTTGTCATCGCAATCTCTTGCTTCATATGAAATCACACAATCGCGACTGCTGTAGTTATTCTAGTTGTGTTATTTTTTGTGTTTATCTTCAGGAAATCACTAAAGGCATATATTATGTTATCATGACGATCTAATGTGGCAATATGATCGTAACTATACTGTGTATTTACACAGTGGCCATATTCATCTATGTGAACACACGAAAACAACATTAACATTATCCCAGACACTGTAAAAAGCTCAATTTCAGCCACTTGACTGCTCTGACAGGGTGTTCGAGTGTCAGAATGTTGTGGGACTGCTGTACAGGAGTTTTTATTAGGAACTATAGATCGCGAAATTTAGAGATTTTTTTTTAAGCATGACGGTAAAACATAGACGCGGTTATGAATATTTTAGAACATGTTTGTTTGTCGTAAAAATTCGTAATAATTACAAAACATACAAATTTGTGGATCTCCTTACTTCCGGGTTCAGCATAACTGCCGTTGTTGTCTGGGAAATTTTCTTTACCCTTCCATTTTGAGTGTGGTCCTGAAAAATATTCGTTCGAAGGTGTGTTTACCCCTTGCCCTTATCCCTACGCCTTCAAGCTAAAGAGAATTGGGACACCACTAACCCTTGACGAGAACTTGAAAAACGAGGGGTAGGGGTAAGGGGAAGGGCTAAGGAGTAGAATTGGGATTGGACCGTATAGACACCCTTTTTTCAGTTTTGTCCACACAGTCGCTGAAATATGAAAAAAAAGTCCCTCTTTTATGCAAGTTCTGTTTTCGATTGATCAAAATGACAATGTGTTGTAAATAATTGATTACTTACATCTTGTCTCAAAAAAAACAAACAGTCAGTATTTCCATATCTGAATTACAGCTCCATAAGCTTCCTCAGCAATAAACTGTACAACAGCAATGGCGACATCAATTTTACCGTTTCCAATTTCCTTTAAGCTTATTATGGCAACAGCCAATCAGATACATTTAGAGTTGTAACCACTCAAAAGGTTTTGTTCAGTGTGCGCTCACTCGGTGACTGAATTCTCTACTCTTGAATTCTCTTATCATAAACACAACATATGCTCATTCTGAAAATGTAGCCCTATATACATTTCTGGAGATCGCAAATTATGTAACCAAAAGTATGTATGGCTGCATTTTGTTTTTAAAACGAATGCTACAGGCCAGTATGACCCCCCTTCCTTTTTGCACTTGCCAGCTCACTTACCACCGTATGGATGGCTTTTTCACTGTTACCAGTTTGTCCAGTAGCTCGCCATGTACGTCAGCGTACTTGAGACACAGAGAGGAGTTGACCAAGAACGGTTCCAGAAAGCGTGTAAGACAAAAACAGAGGCAAAAAATCAAATAAACAAGTAAATAACAGGGTAAGAATGTGGTAAAAATCTGAAAACGTGGTAAAAATCAGACGAGGGCTTTTCTTTTCCTGCATTTTTATTAGAAATTGTCGGTTGGGTTTAGGGAAGTGGGTGGGCGGGTCAATTGGTGCTTTTGAAAACACTATTATTTGGGTTAAGGGAAGGTGGAGGGTGAGTCAGTTGATTGGTCATTCAGTCAGTCAGTCAGTCGACAGTGGCCTAAGGTGGATTTACACGAGAGGAACATGTGCGAATGGCACTGGCGAGAGAAATTTGAGATCTGAAAAAGCGTACGCAGTGGCCTCTGGTGGATTTGCAAAAGCAAAAACTGCAACAAAACATAGCTCCTGGATATATTTTGGCACTCACCAGAAATGTATAGCAGTACATTTTCAGAATGTGCCTGGGTTGTATAAACAACAAAGTACATACACTAATGTACTGTAAGTAAAAGTTTAGTTTTTTCAGCTTTAGTGATTTAAGCCATTGGATAAAAATGGCTGTATTATTTACCATTAGAAAACCTGTAATGCTAACTTGATCACGTGAAGCACGTTTTAGCTAATCAAATGGCGGCTTTTATTCTCCTTTTCTGCATGCCGCCATAGAGACAGCAGTAGCATTAGCCGTTATGCTTTTTAGGCTAATGATTTCAGGCTTGCCTTCAAGAGGCACTGGTGGTCCTCAATTCTGGTCCTCGAGACCCCCCGCACTGCTTATTTTGCATGTCTTTTTTTTTTAACACACCTGATTTCGATAAGCAGCTCATTAAAGCTCTAAGAAGGAACTGTGCTGAGATCAACATAGTGTTCACTCCTTTACGTCTATTAAAAAAGAAAGAGAAAAAAGATTTGGCTACACATTTGTTTGCTGTTTTAAATCATCACAGTAGTGTGAAGGCTTATTTAACCTTAATCATGCTATTAGCATAGAAGTCATGCACATTACCCGTTGAATTGAACACACTTTCAAACTGGAATCATGGCAGAAAATCCTGTGATGTCCATTTCGCAGGTCATTTACGGTCAAATGGAACAAACCTCTGAAGCGGTAAGAGAAACGTACAAAATATGCAGAGCGGGGGGTCGCCAGGACCAGGATTGGGACCTTCTGAAATAAGGGAGTCTTTGTAAATGTGCATTAGCCATACTAGAAGTTGGCTTCGACAATAAGTGAATCGTAGTCTGATGTTGACAATACAAGCTAATTAAAGTGTTTGAGGTTTAATGTAGAAACCACAAGATGGCATTGTGCAGATATGTTTTGGATCTATGATGATAAGTTAAAATATACAATTGAAGTCAGAATTATTAGCCCCCCTGAATTATTAGCCCCCCTGTTTATTTTTTTTCCAATTTCTGTTTAACGGAGAGAAGACTTTTGTCTAAACGTCTAAACATAATCGTTTTAATAACTCATTTCAAATAACTGATTTATTTATCTTTGCCATGATGACAGTAAATAACATTTTACTAAATATTTTTCAAGACACTTCTATACAGTTTAAAGTGACATTTAAAGGCTTAACTAGGTTAATTAGGTTAACTAGGCAGGTTAGTGTAATTAGGCAAGTTATTGTATAACGATGGTTTGGTCTGTAGACTATCAAAAAAATTTATAGCTTTAAGGGGCTAATAATATTGACCTTAAAATGTTCTTAAAAAAATGTAAACTGCTTTTTTTCTAGCCAAAATAAAACAGACAAGAAGAAAAAATATTATTAGACATACTGTGAAAATTTCCTTGCTCTGTTTAACATAATTTGGGAAATATTTAAAAAAGAAAAAAAATTCAAAGGGGGGCTAATAATTCTGACTTCAACTGTATGTGTATGTATATATATATATATGTATATATATATATATATATATATAGACCTTTTAGATTCACAAATGGCTGTAATACACTGCAAGAAAGGTAATGTTTGAAAAGTATAATAGTGGTACTTTAAATCATCCCGCTGTGCATTGGTAAAATGTAATAAAAGCCCCCTCTGAAGGTAAAGCGAGACCATATTTAATAAATCTCTCATGCTTGTTCTATAATTTTATTAATAAAACATTTCCACTACTTTCTGGTACATCCAGGTTGTACTAAACTGCCATGAAATGTAAATGTCATCATGCTTTAATGTATGACAACAATTGTTATGCTTATTTTTTATTATTACATTTTAATATGATTAATTTATTTGTAATAATAGAAATGTAATATTGAAGCATTTACCTTCACCACTATATGAACGTGAAAAGCACATAGCATGTCAGTATAACCACATATACACTGGTCATTTTTCATATTAATACAAAAATATTATTAAAGTGCATTTTTATTACAAAATGCAGTTTCAAGCCTTTTTACTTTAAGGGCACTTATGAGGAAAATAATCATTTGGAAGCTGTTTGAACAGAACTATGTGTAGGTATAGTGTGTTCACAGTCATATTGGGATGATATAAAGACAATAGGTGTCATTTTTAAACAATTCCTGACAATTAGGAAATAGGATCCAAATCCCTTCCGTTTTGAGGCCCATCACAATGTGACGTAGGAGTGTGGTTTCCCCGCCCACCAAATTGATTGACAGCCGCATATTAACATGTCTCTGTAGTAAAGTGTATAATCATATCAACAAAGCAGGATGTGCGCAAAGCAACTGGGATCAAAAGATCTGTTCAGCTCTCTGTGATCATCTATCATCATCAAATGTGATTAAGAATGAGTTTTACAAGATTAACTTGATCTTTACTTCATCACCACATCCACATGTCAGTACAATTATAAAAGAAGATGCTTCAATCCCAGTTTGTGGACATTAAATCAGGTTTATTTTGTATATTAACATAACGAATATCCATACAGCAGTGGACATTAACCTGTGTCCTGTCGAATTTGCAGTGCAAAAACAGTGCAAAAGTTAAATGCACGCACTGTGTGTGTGTGCCTGCTGTGTGTGTGTGTGTGTGTGTGTGTGCATGAACTTTGTAACGACATTGTGTGTGACTTATCATTGCAACACTACAACAAATACATCAAAAAATAATTGAGAAAGTTCTTACTTTAGTATTTCTCACAAACGATATGTGAGATCTGCCTCCTTCATGTCTGTCACTGTGCTGTTTATTTGGCGCAGCCGAGGCAGATTGATGCACACTCTGACAGGCATGTGGGATTGGTGTGTGGGGAGAACTGATTGGTGTTTTAAGCTGAAACTTTACAGACACATTCTGGAGACACAAAAGATTTATCTTAAAAATCTTAAAAAATGGGTAAAATAGGTGCTTTAAAATTTTATTATTTATGACACGTACCCACAATTTCTGAGTTAAACTGTGTTAAATGCAATTTCAGATGTGTGCGGATTAATGTTGACAGCACTAAATCATTAATCACATAAACAAGTTTATGACATTGAGCATGTGCTCTTTAAGTTATCTTCCAGATTTCTTTTAGAATATCCTCAGATCATGCTGGATAACACGGATCATTAGGTTTGACATAAATCTGTCGATTTACACAGCTGAAGGCTGGCTTTACGTTTTTGTGCACAGAAAGCTGTATATCAGGAGTTCAAACAGTAAAGCCTTTAAAGTCCTCATGAATCCAAATGTAATTTTAGACTTTTATTATTAATAAAATAACAAACTGTAATTCAGCATGCTCCAAAACAATGATGAAATTAGCATTTAGGACATGTATGCATTCAAACTTAGTTGGATGACATCACTCAGCACTTCAGTGTTAGGGTTAGGGTTTACTGTTCAATCACATTCCCTCTAGAATCTGAATCCTCTTCTACATAATAGACAATCCGTATGTGTACATGGACACCAATAATTCGATATTAATGCGAATAAGACAATACTCTGATTAAGAGTCTACCATGTAAACAGCGATTTTTGATGACCTTAATCTGACTAAAGTCATAATCGAACTAAACGGAAATGGAATTAAGATATGTGGAGTATGCCGATTTTAGTGGCATTATTAAAGTGCAGCACAGACATGTAAACACCGCAATCAAACTATAACCGTTGTGTAGGATTTTCGTTGCATTTTGCGACAGGATAGTCTATACACACATGACTATTTGACACTATTCTCTGCACCTCAGGTTGGATCACAGGCACCTGCATCACAAATGCTGAGATGCAAATTTAATGCATCACAAAATGCTGTAAATTTGTCATGACCGGCCTGCATGAAATGTTCCTGAATGAAAGTGAAAGTGCCAAACTGCAGTTTAAGCCAACAAATTAAAAATGAAACACCCAAAATTACATGAAACTCTGGAGGAAATGTGGATAGTGGTGACACAATGCTGCTGATCAAATGATGTGCTATAACATGTAAAACGGGATAATGAAAGGAACATTCAAAAAGCAACTCATGTAAACACCTTAATCATATTATTGTCTTATTCAGATTAAGGCAAATGATTCGATTACTGATGTCCATGTAAACGTAATAATTGAAAGTGAAGCTGAAATTGGCCACTTGTTCACACAGTTACTATTTTCTACATGGTAAATGGCACAATATAGGGGATGAAGATAAAGACAGTGTAAATATGCTTTCCATTGATGTGAATGAATTCTGTTTTTTCTTTAGTGTCATGTAAAATGTACTCTTCATCCACACAGTCTGTTTCCATACAGAGTAGATCATATGCGCAAGTCAGTACAGACCTGTATTCAACTCATCTGGATTCTAAGCACAGTGCTGTATTTTAAAGCAATATGGATGAGATTCAGAGGAGAAATGGTTAGGCATTGCTATTAGGCTGTGGCTGTCAGATGCAGCTCAACAGCTCTGGCTGTGCTGCCATATAAATTAAATGCTATTGGCTATTTAAAAAAAGGGAGGAGCTGCTTGATACAGTATGGTCTCCCCATAGAGTGTAAAAGATATGGATGTAGCATCTGTGACATCACCCATAGGTTTCTGAAGAACGCGCTGGTTTCTAAAGTACCGTAGGTGTGGCCAACCATCACCATTTTGTTTGTGCATCGTCACTCTGACTGGAGGTAACCAACAAAGGGCAAAGAGGCGGAGCATGAGCAGAGCTACAGATGCCTGCTAGCATTTTGCTTAGACTGGTTTTGCTTTGGGAGAAACGCTTAATACTTCATTACCTGCGACTCGTTTGTGCTCTTACCCCATGTGCTTGGTTGTGTACTATATCAAGTGTTTAGACCTTTCAAAGCAATACATTAAGCCACTAAACATTATTTTTATGGCATTTTTGTACAGGAGGAAAACGCTAATTACTTCCAAAAACTTCAAATATATAGTCTGTGTTCGAAAATGCAAGGCTATTTATGAAATCCAGGCATAACACTGTACTACAACATTTTAGATGACTGTTCTGTCTGACAATCTGGCAGATTCTGGAGTGCATTCAAGTTCTAAAGAAAATCATAGATGATAAATGATCTTAAATAAAACAAATACATTTATAGAGATGGTATATAAGTATAGAATTTAACTCTCCTGGGAAATGGAGGCAACTTGAATGGTTTGTGAGCACAATAAAGTGCACACAGCATGCCATATTATCTGATAATTGTAGAAAACAATCGCAAAAGGCAATTGAATGTGTAAACAGTCATAAAACAAAACAAAAATAAGATGTATTCAGTGACTAATCAGCCGAGGTGACATGATGGTGATCAGCAAGACCTAGCTGTCACTCAAGAGCCACGCCCTTAATTATGCAGACTTCATATAACTTAATATAAAAGAAATGGATGAGTTATAAAAAAAAATTTGCTATATGAACCAAAATCGTTTGTTTAACCAGGCTGTAAACACCTTTTTTTTGTTTTAAAGTTGCCCATTTTAATATTGGGATCAATAGAAATGTGCTCTATTTTGGATTCAGGACTAATGGAAATTCAATAAATTGCATTTTCAGTTACTTACGAAATACCTTCACAAGGAAGGATGTTGCGGCTTGGTCCCGTCATGTTTTTCTGTTTCAATAGAATTTACATTGGAAGTTTGCTTCGTGAGATCTTTAAACATCAGAAGTTGCTTTATGGGATCTTTCAAACCTGCAGCTGTTTTGTTTGTTGTTGCTGGAGTAACCAAGAAAAGCTCCACCCGTTTGGAGTAGGGTCTGTCTGCGGACTACAAGACAGGGGTTTAACATGAAGAGGCCTTAAAGGAGTAACTTGTAAGCTAGTACGTTAGAGGCATAACTTGAAGTTATGGAGCCATGTCAAATCTATGTTGTCGGAAAGATGGCGCTGTACATCAGTTATTAATGTCTACACCCACTCCACACCTAAACCCAACCATCAGTTATTAATGTCTATACCATAACCCTAAACCCAACCATCATCATTATTAACGTCTACATCTTTCCTAAACCTAAACCCAACCATCACAGTGTAGCGAAATTAGCTACATTTTTGAATTTTATTGATTAATAATAACAAGTTATTATTAATTATGAATATCCAAATTTAACTTATAGTTAATTTAACAAAATAAATAAAACAATGACTTTGCTCGTTCATCTGAGCGGACTCTGTAGTTATTTATTTACTTAGAGAGGAATTATAACTACTTTTTGTGAAGTAAATGAATAGTATAGAAGTTTTATCAAACTTTAATAAGCTATAGCAAAGATCTATTGTTGAAGCGACCTATTCTGTGAGGCAAAACAAAGACAATCCAACGGGGTTGATTAGTGTGATTTATTGACTAGTCTAACTTATAATAAACAAACGTACAAAACATAACAACAAAAACATAGAAAAGAAAGAAAGCGAGGAAATAAAAGAGTTTAGATAAAAGAATGGGAAATTCAGCACAACTATTAAGAACCACCAAAACCATAAAAACACCTTTTTGATAAAGGGGCACAGCATAACGCAAGACTAAACACTTGAATTTAGTGGGTCTGTCTTGCTGTGCGAGTTTTTCTGATGCTTGGAAAATGAAGTCTTTTAAGAAGTCCTTTCTTTAGCGTGGAGTTTGCGACGCAGATCGGAGGATACGCGAGACGTAAACTTTAAACTAAGTTTAATTTGCCGGAAAATAAACGTGGACTCACGTGGGTACAGAAAAGCGGTCTGCCCCTTTCGTGTCTGGGACACTTCTGCCGAGACCTTTCTGGAGAGGTTTAAGGGGTGTAACAGGTATTTAAAGACATTGGTCAGGTAACTCCCAGTCTCTCCTGACTGACCAATTGCGTGAAAAGAAAAGTCGAGCGGGAAACTTCCTTTGTTTTCCTCGCTGGTGCGTACAGTCCCAAGATAGACAGACAAAACTTTAACCTAGGTTTGAAACTACATAAAGCGTACAAGTTATCGTCCTATGTCCTAGATCATGAGTTGTAGGGTTATGTATGGAGAGCAATGACACCAAACATGACTATTTTAGCAATACATAAAACGTAATTCATGCATTTCAATGTCTTGAAAAGGGTTTATACCGGTGTAAGAGTTAAAGGTGGAATTAAGGAAGAGAATACAAAAGTTTACAAGCACATTACATTTACTTTGGGTTACATTTTAAGATTTCTGAGTCCATTTCAAAATGTGTGTGTGTGTGTGTGTGTGTGTCAGGATGGGGGCGGGGTTCTTTGGAATTGTGTTGAAGATTGTGTTGTTTTTAATGTACAGCCACGAGTTGCGGAGGCTTTCATACTTGACACGCTTCCTATTGTACTGTTATTTGCTGAGTAGGCTGACTGTCATGACAAAACGGATGAAGAAGTCACAGAGTGGAGTTGCATGGCGGAGTTGCTAAATGAATGAATATTATAATATATAAAATGAATTAGGCGACGCAGTGGCGCAACAGGTAGTGCTGTCCCCTCACAGCAAGAAGGTCGCTGGTTCGAGCCTCGGCTGAGTCAGTTGCCATTTCTGTGTGGAGTTTGCATGTTCTCCCTGCGTTCGCGTGCGTTCCTCCGGCTGCTCCGGTTTCCCCCACAGTCCAAAGACATGCGGTACAGGTGAATTGGGTAGTCCGTAGTGTATAAGTGTGCATGAGTGTGTGTGGATGCTTCCCAGACATGGGTTGCAGCTGGAAGGGCATCCGCTGCGTAAAATTGTGCTGTATAAGTTGGCGGTTCATTCCGCTGTGGCGACCCCAGATTAATAAAGGTAACAAGCCAAAAAGAAAATGAATGAATGAATGAATAAAATGAATTAGTTGTGGATAAATTTGGAGAAAACTCATGAAAACACTTGATGAAAATGTTCTCTGGTAAGTATTCTAGCATCTTGCCAACAACATCTCGTTGTGACATCTTGCATGGTTCAATGGAATCTCGATAACTGCAAGTTACTCCTCTAACTTACTACAAGTTATGCCCCTTCATCTTACGCCACCGTCTTACAGTCCACAGACAGATACACTTGCCCATTTCTGAAAAAATAAAGCAAGAAACAGAAGCTCATTTGCATTTAAAGAGACTAACAAAAAGTGTATTTTAGCTTACACATAACATGTGGCATTTACAGCATGCTGTATGATTTGAGTTGAAACTTCAAATGTGCATGCAGGGGACACCTGAGACTTATTTTACAGAGCCGAATAGGACGCTTTTGAAGGCATTGAAAAGAATTCTCATTTTGATTTAATCGGAAAACAACACAACATATATCATTCGCTCCACAAGAATAGCAGCTCCGCACACCAGTTTATCATCATCTGATTGACTATATGCTCTAATTTTGCTTCTGGATGGAAACTCGCCATTAACCCACCTGAGGAGATTGTGTGCTGTTGTATTGATCTTTGCCCTCGCTACCCACATAGTGTAAATTACCCTGAGAAAAGATGTCTATCAGTCCAGCCCACACGAATACCAGCAGCATGATTTGGGCTGCATTCTGCATATATTCCTTTAAGAAAGCAACGCAACAGCACTCAGTCCTGCGGAGACTTTATGTCTGCCGTACGATCCCCTATGTCAGGATGAGCGGCGGACCTCCGTATGAGCGGCTCATGTGAAATGGTGTGTGAAATGAGCACATTTAACTAGCCCACCAGCATCACGCTCAGTCTTGGTCCGGGGCAGACTTACAGCCAAAGACTCGTTGTCCTGACACTGCCAATTGGATCATATTCTCTCTCCTATCTCACGCCGCCAGATTATGTATTTCCTTTTTGTCTCTGACTCTAGGGGCGAGAGGCCGCATGTAGAGGTTAAATGAAAACGATCAGCTCCTTGCCCACCATTTAAAGTGAATCTTCGGTGACTGGGAACATGGACATCACTATATGCTTTTATAAAGCAAGCGGGCTTTATTCGCACACTCTTGTGGTGTTGTAACTGAGCTGTTGTGATAACCGATTTTTTTTTTTTTATTGTTTTTTTTCATGTAAAAAAGATCACACATCTTCCTCCAAGTGAAGGAAAGGTCTTTCAGCAGAATGTGTAACTGTTATGTAATCACTGACTTACCTACAACATGACAAATCCATGGCTTTTGTACTATAGCCCTAAATCTTTTTTTTTCTGTCTTTTTGTGTATGTACTGGAGGAATTTTAATTGCAAAGGCAATTAATGTACTATCCACTGGCTGTTTTAATGCTGTATCTACAATGCAAGCAAGCAAGCAGCGGGTCTTTGACAGCTTCTGAGTGCTTGCTGAAGTGCAGAAAATGAGTGTGTTTTTCTTTTTGCTTTATCTTGTCAGTATTGCTGCACATTTTCTGTGTATCAGGGCTGTGAAAATTTTTTTTATTTTTGAGTCCCTTTTCATTTTTGAGTATGAATTTGAATTGCAATGTTAGAGGAATTAAGCACAAAGAAAAATTAAGCACAAAGAAATGCCAATACCTTGGATCTTTGCTTTTGGTCAAATTGTCAAATATTTATTTGATAAAGATTATTTAAACAAAAAAATTTAATAATAATAATAATAATAATAATAATAATAATAATAATAATAATA
>CAIGQZ010007154.1:20402391-20420245 GCA_903798205.1 Danio tinwini | reverse complement strand
TTTTTTTTGAGGTAAAAAATGTAATGGGGCCCTTGAATTTGGTATAGACCCAGGGCCCAATGTGTTCTTAATCTGACCCTGTACATCAGTATTAACTTTTAATTCTGAGCTAATTTAACATAGGCCTAAAAACACAAAATTTAACCAGGATTGTCAAGTTACGCTTTATCAGTGCTGTCCAAAACAAAGCATGGCCTCATCCCCTCATGTTCAGTCTAGTCATGTTTCTGACCTACAGCAAACGCTCATTGTGCTCCTTCTGTCTTCCTGAAGTGAGCAACAGAGGCTGAGTCAATCTCTCACATTCGCCAGATGTAACAGTAAAAAAATAATGAATGCAGCTGTTGATGGAGAACAGGAGCTGGCGTTCTGATAGCAGTAGTTTGCTCTCTTTCTCTGACTGATTTCACAATCCGCAGCCCCAGTTGGGGAGGAGTCGATTCATTCAAACCTAACATCTCTAACAATGCAAAATGGGCCAGCTTGGAGGCTCATTAAGGAAATAGAGAGGACATGCCTCCATACTAGAAACTCAAGCTTTGATAATGAGATGTAATTATTTACTTTGAGTTGCCCCAATTAATAATGCATGGTCTGCAACCTAGAGAGAAGGGCTGCGTTATAATTCTCCACCAGAGCTGCATTATAAAGCCTGGTAATTGTTGTTGAGTGTACTGGAGGAAAAAAGGATTCTTTGATGTTGAAGGGGACATTTTCCTGTGTTAAAAGGGATAGTTCACCCAAACATGACATTTCTGTCATTATTTACTCATCTATTACTTGTTCCAATCCTATTTGAGTTGCTTTTTATAGTAATATATACTGAAGAATATAGGAAAAAATAGCCTTAAAAGAACATGTCACATTTGTTTTTTGGAAATTGGCTTTTTTACAAGCCACCTAAAATTAAATTGTTCAGTTTAAAAATTGTTTTAATCCATTTAGCCAATGTCGGGGTCGGCCAAATTGATAAGCTTCATTGATATATGCACTAGATATTGCATAAGGACCCTGAGCATGTGCCAATACCGCCACCATATTTGTACAGTGCTCCCAGAACAAAAGTCATTCAACCGCACTTAGGCAAGACTAAAGCCAATATGAAGATGCTACACTTTTGTACTGCATACCGGTGTCGTAACGAGCAAACAAACAAACAAAAAAAGAATAAAAGCATAACATTGCATAGGTAAGATTTTGTTTTTTGCAATTTTGTATGTTACAAACTTTTGTCCTCAACAAGTAATGTTATTAATGATAATACAGTCACTTGCTGCACTGATCATAAGGCAAAGAGCCACCAACTTCTATTAAATTTTAGGTTTATGCAAATTTTGTTGAAGAAAATAAGCAAACAATGTAAATGAAATATGACAACAATACGCTGCGGTGCTAGAAACTTGTATTATTGTCGGCTAAGTGAAGTAGCGGCTAATCTTTTTTTGTAGTTTACTTACACTCACCGGCCATTTTATTAGGTACACCTTACTAGTACTGGGTTGGACCCCCTTTTGCCTTCAACCTGTCTTAATCCTTTGTGGCATAGTAGATTCAACAAGGTACTGAAAATATTCCGCAGAGATTTTGCTCTATATTGACATGATAGCATCACACAGTTACTGCAGATTTGTCGACAGCACATCCATGCAAATTTCCCATTCCACTACATCCCAAAGGTGCTCTATTGGATTGAGATCTGGTGACTGTGGAGGCCATTTGAGTACAATGAACTTATTGTCATGTTCATGAAACCAGTCTGAGATGATTTGCACTTTATGACATGGCTTGTTATCTTGCTGGAAGTAGCCATCAGAAGATGGGTATGCTGCCAAAGTGTGCCAAGAAAATATCCCCCACACCATTACACCACTGCCACCAGCTTAAACCGTTGATATAAGGCAGGATGGATCCATGCTTTCATGTTGTTGATGCCAAATTCTGACCCTATCATCCAAGTGTTGCAGCAGAAATGGAGACTTATCAGACCAGGCAACGTTTTTTCAATCTTCTATTGTCCAATTTTGGTGAGCCTGTGCGAATTGTAGCTCACTGGATATTTTCTCTTTTTCAGACCATTCTCTTTAAATCCTAGAGATGGTTGTGCGTGAAAATCCTAGTAGATCTGCGGTTTCTGTAATACTCACACCAGCCCTTCTGCCACCAACAACCATGTCACATTCAAAGTCACTTAAATCACCTTTCTTCCACATTCTGATGCTCGGGTTGAACTGCAGCAGCAGATTGTCTTGATCATGTCTACATGCCTAAATGCATTGAGTTGCTGCCATGTGATTGGCAGATTAGAAAGTTGCATTACCGAGCAGTTGGACAGGTGTGCCTCAATGTGCATGCTGACCCTAAATTGTTGAATATTACAAAAGTTACATAACAGTTACATTATCAGAAAGGTGGATATGTACATTGAGACAGGGATATCGATGGTTCACACAAATCGTTCATAACGAAGAGTCATTCACAAACGAATTGCTCCATTTGTTAGAATTAGAAGTAAAAGCAGGAGAGGGGTGTGTGTTTCAGGACATGCATTATATCAAATTTAACAGGAAGGGAAGATAATACATTTCCATGCACAAAAACACACGCTCTTTGTCGGCAATGTCCGTGCGATCACTTATCCATCGATGTAGAAAAATGATGTAAAATGATAAGGTTTCTAATGTAAACAAATATATGCATACTGACGACTGAGAAAACTCCTGATCATAGTTATATGTATATATATATATATATATCGATGGCTCGGGATGGCAGTCCTCCACTGCACCTTGTTTTCACATTAATTTCAAAGGAGCGCTACCCTGTACCAAAATGGCAGCTCTATCAACACATTCCTTTAGCTTAGCATAGATCCTTTAATCGCATTAGACCATTAGGATCTCACTTAAAACATTAAAAAGCATGGCTGCAGCAGGTGCAATGATATTACACAGTGCCTGAAAATAATCCCCAGCTACATAACAGAGCTGCAGATATTATTGTGACTGCTGCAACTGGCAAGGCAGTCATATCAGCTTACAAAATAGCAACTTTTCATTTTCTGTAAGTCTCGGTACACAATGTAACTACATTTTTAAAACTCTTTTAAAAATAATTTTGAGCAATATGCTAGTGCTTTTATCCGATTTAATTATTTATGATAAGCTAACCTAAAAGTTCTCCCTCCAGACAACAAGATCAGCTGAATGGGATCAAACATTTAACTCTAGGTGACTTGTGAAATGAACCTATTTCCCAAAAAACAAGTGGAGTCTTCCTTTAATATGTGTGTTACTATTTTTGTTTCTACTATGGATGGTTTTCCCCAACATTTTTCAGAATATCTGTTTATATATTTCTGTTTACTCACTATAGCAGCCAGAGATGGTAGTGCCATAAAAAAGCATTACAAATGTTCTGTTGTTAGATGAACCAAACAAACATGTAAGTCTTTATAGATTTCTGACATCTGAGCCACTGTGGGCATTATGGCTGAGTTTCATTTGTTGATGAAAAGTGCTGAAGAATGCCTGTGAAATACATTTTATGGTGGTCAGCTTCACCCACACAGGTCAGTTTAACACTGTTTCAGAAGGATAGGCGATTTATGCTCTAACTTCATATCCAAAAACAAGTATGGCACTTCATATTTTGAGAATCTAGCCAATAGTTCTGCACAATATATCGATTTGTGGAGTCATTAAAAAGTATAACCATAAAAGAGTGAAGGTTTACAATTTGCATGTGTTTTAAAGGCATTTTAAGAGAGTTTTAAACATTTGGGCACAACAAAGTAAGTTTCTAACTTTATAGAGTAATGATTGTACTGAATTATTAATACGCTGAAGATTATACAGTGTCATTTTAGATTTTATTGATCAATTTCTGTACCTGAATACTATTTTGACTCTCTGGAATACCATAAACCAAATACCACGTACTTTTTATTTGACTCTTTTCATTGCTCTTTTATATTATTTTCCCTTACAAAATCAACCTAATCAATCTAAAGTAAGGATTTCTTTCCAAATAAAGCTATTCAAGCTATCTGGTGAAATTTTAATAATATCGCAATTAATAATGCAGAGAAACAAAATATTGCAATGTCAAATTTGTCCAATATTGTGCAGCCCTAGTAGTCAATGTACACATACAATAGCTAGGACCAGACAGAATCTGTGGATGTTTTGTGCCATTTCTGCTGCGAATTTAGTAAAAAAATCTGTAGATTCATACAGAATTATTGTGTGAGTATCGTTACTAAAAACTTAATATATGCAATAAAATAATAGCTTTTTAACTTTTATTTAAAGTTAACAATGCAAATCCTATTAGATCCACTTATTTGGTAAACAAAGCAAGTCTCTCATATAATATATATATTAATTGTAAATAACTCAAATACACTAATCATTTTAATAATTTAAAAACAATATTTTTAAATTTACACACATTTGCAGAAGTAAATCAATAGACTCAATGATGAGCTAAAATCTGCAGAATTCTGTGCACGCAGATTCCATTTGGGCCTACATATAGCTAATGCGGCTAAAGCTAAAATAAGCTATGTTTACATCCACCTATTTTTATGCGTGTTTTAGAGATACCCATAAAAAAACGCTTGATGGAAATGGCAAGATGCGCATAAATTTTGAAAATGTGCATAAAAATCATATGCGTATAACTGAGGATAAACTTTTTATTCGATAGGAAAAGATGCACATAAACTACAATGGAAACACTTTTACCGAACAAATTCCAGTATGCGCATAATAAAAAGTCATGTGATTTTGTTATAAGAGATCATGATGATGAAAATGTGTGTGAATGGACAAACCAGCAGACTGAGTACACTGTAATGTTGTTTTGGTCATTCTAAAATGCTGTAACCATTTCAGTGTTAGTGTTGTTATATTATTAATGACCTCCAGAATCAAGAGCGTTTTTGCTTTGCGTCTGACGCCTTCAAACGCCACCGCGCGTTCACTGCGTGTCAGGATTGCCTTAGGCACAAGTCATTCATTAAATGAAGAAAAGATTCACGCAGCTTCTCCTACCACAGCAAATTCTGTTTTTACTGTTGATATTTGGCGACAATTAATCAGGAGGTAACGATTTTGTTCGCTTTGACCAATTTTGCTCATGAAGTTAATTCGCATTTTTGGATGGAAACATAGCTACTGTCTCTATCTATTCACAGTTTTATTTAGAAATGTCTTACTGTCGAAGTAATTCATAATATTTGTAGTTTATTTGAAGCTTATTTTGTAGTTTAACTATAACAAAGGCTCCGCCCACTTCTGGAAAGCAGTAGATCATTTGCATTTAAAGAGACACACACAAATATGTCATGTTGTTGTTCAAACCCAAAAAGATGCAAATTTGACAAGCTATAATAAATGATGGCGTATGTTGAGCTTAAACTTCGCTGACACATTCTGGAAGCCCCAGAGATTTATTTGACATCTTATGAAAAGAGACATAATATATTCCCATAAAAAAAATTTATTACAGAATTGCTGGAGAGATTGTAAGGAAAGACACCATTTTGAATTTCACGCAATATAAATCTAGGCTGTGAAAGGTAGGTGTCCCTTTATTAGGTTGCTCTGTATTAAGATTTAGAGATGTTTTTCCCCCTCCAATATTTATTTTCTGTATAGCATCTCCAGAGGGTTCAGAGGTCTAAAAGTGTACAACACTCTGAACATGCTGTACGTCAATATTCCCTCTGAAGTACACGCATGTTGCTCCTGCGCACAGCCTCAGAAATGTGGGAAAAAGTGTGAGAATTCTTGAATCGGAGCTAAATGAATGGGCAGCAATTCAATTGGAGCACATCCGAATGTCCATTGATTTTTTTTCTTTTTTTTTTTCTTCAGAAATTGGAGCTGTGAGAATTTCTGTATCCACAAACACTACAATATATTTATAGTACCACATACAGAAACCCAAAAAGCATGTGGATTTGAATGTAATATTAGTATTAATATATTTTTTTATAAAATAGCATTATTATTATTATTATTATTATTATTATTATTATTATTATTATTATTATTGTTATTGGGCATTTCTGTGTGGAGTTTGCATGTTCTCCTCGTGTTTGCGTGGGTTTCCTCCAGGTGCTCCGGTTTCCCCCAAGTCCAAAGACATGTTGTATAGGTGAATTGGGTAAACTAAAATTGTCCCTAGTGTGTGTGTGTGTGAATTTTTCCCAGTGATGGGTTGCAGCTGGAAGGGCATCCGGTGCGTAAAACATATGCTGGATAAGTTGGCGGTTCATTCCGCTGTGGCGACCCCAGATTAATAAAGGCACCAAGCCGAAAAAAAGAATGAATTATTATTATTATTATTATTATTTAGAATATAATTTAGAAAAAATTATAATTTAGAAAAAAATATATATTTATATAAGGAATTAATTTGAATTTTTTAAATAATTTTATTAATTTCTCATTTTGAAAAAAATTTATAAAAATTTTATTTAATAATTGATAAGGGTATTTTTTTAAGATTCAGCATAGTCTGTACACTTAATGGCCACTTTATTAGGTACACCTGTCCAACTGCTCATTAAAGCAAATTTCTAATTAGCCAATCGTATACATGGTCAAGATGATCTGCTGCAGTTCAAACTGAGCATCAGAATGGGAAAGAAAGGTGATTTACAGTAAGTGCCTTTGAATGTGGCATGGTTGTTGGTGCCAGACGGGCTGGTCCTTAGAAACTGCTGATCTACTGGGATTTTCACACACAACCATCTCTAGGGTTTACAAAGAACCGTTCAAAAAAGAGAAAATACACAGTGAGCGGCAATTCTGTTTGTGCAAATGCCTTGTTAAAGCCAGAGGTCAGAGGAGAATGGCCAGACTGGTTCAAGCTGATAGAAGGGCAACAGTAACTTAAATAATCGTTTAATCGAGGTATGCAGAAGAGCATCTCTGAATGCACAACACGTCCAACCTTGAGACGGATGAGCTACAGCAGCAGAAGACCACACCAGTTGCCACTCCTGTCAGCTAAGAACAGGAAACAGAGGCTACAATTTACACAGTTTCAGCAAAATTGCACAATAAAAGATTGGAAAAACGTTGCCTGGTCTGATGAGTCTCGATTTCTGCTGCGCCATTTGGATGTTAGAGTCAGAATTTGGCATCAACAACATGAAAGCATAGATCCATGCTGCCTTGTATCAACATTTCAGGCTGGTGGTGGTGGTGTAATGGTGTGGGGGATATTTTCTTGGCACACTTTGGACCCATCATTACCAATTAAGCATTGTGTCAACGCCACAGCCTACCTGAGTATTGTTGCTGACCATGTCCATCCCTTTATGATCACAGTGTACCCATCTTCTGATGGCTTCTTCCAGCAGGATAACGTGCCATGTTGTAAATCGCGAATCATCTCAAACTTTTTTCTTGATCATGACAATGAGTTCACTGTACTCAAATGGCCTCCACAGTCACCAGAACTCAATCCAATAGAGCACCTTTGGGATGTGGGGGAATGGGAGATTCAAATCATGGATGTGCAGCCGGCAAATCTGCAGCAGCTGCATGATGCTATCGTGTCAATATGGACCAAAATCTCTGAGGAATATTTCTAGTACCTTTTTAAATCTATGCCACAAAGGATTAAGGCAGTTCTAAAGGCAAAAGGGGGTCCAACCCGGTAGTAGTAAGGTGTACCTAATTAAATGGCCGGTAAGTGTATACTATTTTAAACATCTGCCACAATAGCAATGAACGTGCATCAGCTGGTTTGCAGTAGGGAAAGGGGATTATTTTCCAGATGAGTGTGCAGATGTGCTTTCCTTTAAGGTTTATTTATAATATACTCTTTATTTATTCAGAAGCAACTAGCGAGCATATAAAAGTAACATGTCATGGATAATATTGTGATGGTCCCTCGATAAGAAACCGTTCTGAGATTTGCACAATAACCTAATTATTTTATGAAAAGGCTGTTTAGCTGATGGCTCATTCTATCCACCCCAGGCATAAAATTCAGTGTGTCGTATTTATGTTTTATGAATGCAGCATCCATGTGCACATTCAGCTAGCACACAGACACTCAAATTCGCAAATCACCACTTTTATTATAGCATTTATTAGTTAAAAATTACAATTACGTATAAAAGAAATGGTGAAGATTGGTTATAATGAATGTTACATTAAAGTGCTCAGTATTGTGTGTCTCTTTCTCTATCTCTTTCTCTCATACACACACACTTACGCAGAAAGGTAACAGTGCGCTAATGTGTTAGTGACGTAAGCTGTCTTTTAAAATTACAGTATATCCATGTTAATGATATGCGTGGTCACATTATTTTAAGGTTCAATTCTGGCTATTAACAACCCATTAACTATGACTTTTTGCTTATACTCCTAATTCACTGCTTATTAATTGTTATTAAGGTAGTAGTTGGATATTGGGTAGGATTTGGGATGTAAAATAAGATCATGCAAAATATGTAAGTACAAATAAACAACCAGTGTCTTAATAATAAACAAATTAGCACATTTGTTGTGGTTGATTTCTTGTAATGCAGGCTGTATGTTAAAGTAGACATAATTATAATGTATTCTTAAAAGCATCTGTTGCTTTGTTTACCATAAGGGTTTTGGTGAAAGTAGTGCCTGACATTATGTATTTTATATTGTAATAAAAAAAGAAATGTCTAAAAAATGTAAAAAAAATTCAAAATCAATTCTATGTAAAGGGATATACAGTTAAATAAGTAGATTTTTTTTTTATATTTCCCAAAATAGAGGTCGAACAGAGGTTCGAACCAGCGACCTTCTTGCTGTGAGGTGACAGCGCTACATACTGCAACGCCTATATTATATTATATTATATTATATTATATTATATTATATTATATTATTTTATTTTATTTTATATTATATTATTTAACATTTTTAAGTAATTGCATGTGTGTATACATACAAAAATATTAGAGTGTTTATTCATTCATTCATTTTTCTTCGGCTTAGTCCTTTATTTATCATGGGTCACCACAGCGGAATGAACCGCCAACTATTCCAGCATATGTTTTATGCAACAGATGCCCTTCCATTCTGATTGCGTATCCCTATATACATTTCTGGAAAGAGCAAAATACGTCTCAGCAGCTACGTTTTTTTTGCAGTTTTTGTTTTCGCAAATCCACCAGAGTCCGCTGTGTATGCTTTTTTTAAGATCTCAAATTTATCTTGCGAGTGCCATTTGCCCCTGCTGTTCTCACGTAAATCCACCAGAGGGCGTTGTCAACTGACTGATTTACTGAGTGACCAGTTTTATTTTTTTTAACAGAAATATCATACATAAAATATCTTCAATAAAAAAATTATACTTGGTAACATGGTCGAAAATGGAGCAGGATGAAGCTCAAGCTTATTATTTTCCCACCCCATTACCACACACATCATTCGTCTATTACTTAAACTTATTTCTTCTATTACTTATTTCTTCTTTTTACATAAGACATATTATATCCTTTTGGCATCTTTGACCTAATTTATGTTTGATTCCATTTGTACATTTACATTTTATAACATAGATCCCAAAACAAAACAAAAACAAAGTACTACAAATATCCATTAACTACAATTTCATTGTACTTACTCATTGTATACTTTTCAATCACCTTCATCCTTATATTCCTTTAATAATATACGTTATATACAACTTTTTAAATAGATTAATATATTGACATTGTTTGAGAATCAGTTTTAGACTGTTCCATAATTTCACACCACATACAGACATACACAAACTTTTTAAAGGTGTCCTTGTTTTCAACCTCCTAAAATTGTGTTCTTCTCTCAGATTATATCCCCCTTGTCTTTCTTCAAAAAACTTTTGTATACGTTTTGGAAGTAATTTATCTCATGTTTTAAACATAAATTGCGCTGTTTTAAATTTAACCAAATCATTGAACTTAAGTATCTTCAATTTAAAAAAAATAAGTGATTTGTATGCTCCAAATACCCCACATTTTCTATCAGTCTAATTACTTTTTTCTGCATTGTACATAACGATTGTAAATTAGATTTTTATGAATTCCCCCAAATTTCAACACAATAACTCATGTATGGCAACATAAGTTTGTTATATAACATACATTGATTTATTGTCCAGGATAAATCTTGCTTTATACACTGTTGCTATAGTTTTTACTAATGTTGTTAATCACATTATTTATTTGCGGTTTCCAACTAATTTTATGATCTTTTTAAAAAGCAATCCAGAAAAAGAAAAGCCCTCGTCTGATTTTTACCACGTTTTTAGATTTTACCACATTCTCACCCTGTTATTTACTTGTTTAGTTTATTTTTTTTAGCTTTTGTTTTTGTCTTACCTGCTTTCTGGAAGCGTTCTTCAACGGATTCCAACTACGTTGTCGCGGTCAACTCTACTCTGTGTCTCAAGTCCGCCGTCGTACATCCCAAACTACCGGCCAAAATGGTAACAGCGGCAAAGCCATCCATACTGAGGTAAGCGTTCAGCTGATAAGCGAGAAATGGAACGACGTCATACCTCCTCGTAGCATTCGTTTTAAAGATGAAATGCAGTCATGCGTAGCTCTGGTTACATTATTCACAATCTTCAGAAATGTATATAGGGCTATGTTTTCAGAATGAGTCTGTGTTGCTTTGGACAGTGAGGGAAACCAGAGCACCCAGTGGAATCCCTTGCCAACATGGGGAGAACATGCAAACTCTACACAGAAGTGCCAACTGGCCCAGCCAGAACTCGAACCAACGACCTTTTTGCTGTGAGGCAACAGTGCTTACAGCTGAGCCTTGTGCTGCCCCGATAGAATGTTTACAACATTTAAGTCATAAATACCTAAAACACAATCAAAAACTAAACGAATAGAAATACATGAGCATTATGCTAATTATCATAAACTACTCCATAAGAAAAGGATGCAAGTATTGCGACTATAATGCATATTAGATCAACTTTGCAGTCTCATCTCTCTCAGCCTGGTTTTCTTTCTTAGCCAAATTAAATATTATATCTAATTCTAACTAGCCTCTATTAAGTGTCTTCCGAAAAAGTGTCTTCAGAATGAATCCTGCCAGGGAGCTCTTACTGCTCGGAAATGCTGTGTTGTTGACGATTTGTACACTCTCATTCTGAAGCACCGCAGTACATGAAGAGATGGCTGTTGCATGGGGCGTCATCCCATCACTGCATATATTACTCACTTCTTGCTTTGTTTATCAGTGTTTCTGCAGAAGCACAGCTCCAGGGTCTGTTCTCTGATCTTTTCCTGGCTAGAGAAGCATGTCAGACCTGAGCTGAGGCAGTCAAGGCGCTGTAGGTGAGAACGCTCTTTCACCTCTAGTATATTCGGCAGGCGTCCGGCTAGAGCTTGTTATAGTGTTTCCGCTGGATTTACTCAATGTGGCATCACTAGTTCCTCTCAAAAGCAAGAGCTGTATGACTATTCCTCTCTCACGGCTATACACAATATCACAACATATGAGCCATAAGAAGACATGAGGAAGGAACAACTCAAGGGAAGATGTCAAAACTCTTTCCAAACTATAGATGAAATAATAATGTCCATTTTAACTATATTACTGCTAATGCTAATGTCTAGGCCTATTTACAGTGATGAAATATCATAAAATATGAGCCATAAAAAGACACGAGGAAGTAAAAACTCAAGGGAAGATTTCAAAACTCTTTCCAAACTATAAATAAAATAATAATATCCATTTGAACTATATTACTGCTAATGCAAGGCCTATTTATATTCAACAAAAGCAAGCACCCTTTGACTATTCCACTCTCAGGGTAATGAAACATCAGAATTTACAAGAACACATAAAGATGGAAGACCCGAGGAAAGATTAAGAATCTTTCTGAACTATTAATACAAACAATGATTGTATCTCATTGACACTCAACAAACACTTGTCAGCAAATACCCATTTAAATTATAATACTGCCAATGCTAAACTTTATCCACTAAATACAGTACTTATTCTACAAAAGCAAGCGCTATATTACTATTTCACACTTACAGGAATAAAACACAGAAGATATGAGCTATAAAAAGACACAAGGAAGAAAAATCTCAGGGAAAGATTTTCCAAAACTATGAATAAAATAATAATGTATATTTTAACTATTCATCACTCATTCATTGTCTTTTTGGCTTAGTCTCTTTATTAATTTGGGGTCGCCACAGCGAAATGAACCGTCAACTTATCCAGCATATGTTTTACGCAGCAGATGCCCTTCCAGCTGCAACCCATCACTGGGAAACATCCATACACACTCATTCACATACATACACTACAGACAATTTAGCTAACCCAATTCACCTGTACCACATGTCTTTGTGGGGGAAAGCACTTAGAGGAAACCTGCAAACACATGGAGAACATGCAAACTCCACACAGAAATGCCAACTCACCCAGCCGAGGCTTGAACCAGCAACCTTCTTGCTGTGAGGCGATTGTGCTATCCACTGCGCCGCCGTGCTGCCTACCCATTTTAACTTTATTACTGCTAATGTCTAGGGTTATATATATTCTACATAAGCCATGAAATACCAAAATATCCCTACCCTGATTTTACCAAGTAGGATATGTTCCTGGATTAAACATCCATGTTGATCTTGGAACAACATTCCAATTTGGCAATCAGAATTAAGGGATATATTTACCGTGTATGTTAAGTTTAGGCTTATGGTTAGGTTTATGCACTTCTACTTAAAAGATATCCAAGTATTATTGCCCTCTGATTTTGGGAATAATTTACAGTTCAAGAGTTCACACTTAGGTATTGCTTAATGATAATAGCAGGTTTAGCATGCTGTCCCGGGAGAGAACCCTGAGGCTGGTCAATCAGCATGTGAGGGGGTACGAGATCAGGAAGTTCTCGAGAGCTCCCCCTGGTAAAGGAGGAAAGGAGGAGATGGGGTGAATGGGGGGATTCTTCAAAAAACGAAGATGAGGGAGTAATGCTAGCCGGGCTATTTATAGTGAGTTTGGAATGATCCGATTGGCTTACTAATGATTACGGATGAGAGACCAGCTGCGATCAATCATATCACGTGCTCCTCTCGAAATTAAGTTGTGGTCACATTAGAGTTTGTGCATGCAAAATTCTGTGGAATGGCGCTGAGAAAAGGCACAGGATTAAACAAGATGATTAGACAAAAAGCAAGCGATTGGTCCATGTTTTAAATTTCTGTCCAGAGAGGTTATGTTTCGATCCTCGGTTGGTCTCACGCGATCATGTGATGCGATTTCGCATGTCAGAGTTCACCAAGCTTGAACTTTCCAACGCAGCGAAATGCAAAAGTTGACGCACGACCTTGCATTTCCGGTCTGACGCATTCGTATGCGTATGAATGGAAGTCTATTGGAAGAAAAGTCCAGTGTGGCCGCAACTTAAGTTTGTGAAACTTCACTTATGGTTGGGTTTAGAAGTAGGGAATAGGTATGGATTACATTTTCCAACAAAAATTATGTTCTAGGATCAACATAGATGTTAATCCAGGGTTGCATCGTGCATAAAAATATACAAAAAAAACCTAAAGATGGAAAACTCAAGGGAATATATCAAATCTCCTTGCTAAACTACTAATATAAACTTTAATTGTATCTCGCTTGATGTAAATCAAGAACTATATGACTATTCCAGCCTTACAGCAATGGATTATCAGAAGATATGAGCCATAAAAAGACATGAGGAAGGAAAAACTCATTGGAAGATGTCAAAACTCTTTCCAAACTATAAATAAAATAATAATGTCCATTTTTAAGTGTATTACTAATAATGCTATAAGTGCATCCTCTGTCTAGGCCTATTTTTATTCTACAAAAACAAGCATCATATGACTATTCCACTGTCATGTCCCTAAATTATCAGAAAATATGAGAAACATAAAGATGAAAAACTCAAGGGAAGATATTGAATCTATTTTTTTTTTTACTGTTAATTGTATATAATTGTATATGATTTATACTAAAAGCATTGATTCACAGTCTTGCTGTTTTTAGTTCAGCTGAGATTTAATAGTACAAGGCTGATTTGAAATATATTAGAGCTAATGCTAAATTTTTGATATACTATATATGCAAATTCCCCACAAAAGCAAGTTATGTATGACTATTCCACCTCACGGCCATGTAATATCAGAAAATATCAGCCGTAAGAAGACATGAGGAAGGACAAACTCAAGGGAAGATGTCAAAGCTCTTTTCAAAGATATTATAAATGTAAACTATAATAGTAGCACTCACACTGGTTCAGGGTAATAATGTTTTTAGTTTCAAAATAAACAGTTAGTTCCTAAGTCATTCTCTACTGTTTTCTATATTTCACTTCATATTATAGCACATTCCTCTTGATGCCATTTTCATTTGTTAGTCTCTTTGGATAAAAGAGTTTGCTAAATGACTAAATGTAAATGATAATAATGTCAATTTTAATTATAGTGCTGCTAATGCTAAATTATGCCTTCAATATATTAATATTCTACAAAAGCAAGCACTGGATGACTATTCCATCCTCAATATTAGAAAATATAAGCCATAAGAAGACATAAGGAAGAAAAAACTGATTTCAAACTATTAGTAAAAACAATGTTACTTCATTGTTTAAAAAAACAACAACAATGGTCCACAGTTTAAAACAAGTTATTATAGTTATTTTGATTACATATAATGCTAAATTTTATTCACTTTATAGTTATATTCTAAAAAAGCAAGCACTATGTTACTATTCCACTCTCGCAACCACACACTTTCATAATATATGAGCCATAAGAAGACACAAGTAAGGAAAAACTCAAGGGGAGATGTCAAAACTCTTTCCATTGCTTACTATTTATTTACACCCTTTCAGTGTATTTGCAAATAGAAAGAGCCTCAAGAATACAAATTACCTGAGGAGAAGTGCAACCGAAGGCAATAAAACAAAAAGAGATCTATCTGAGGGAATTTCTGAAATCCTTGTGAACAGAAAATACACACTTGCTGTTCCCACACTTACGTATCTAACGAAAGCCAGGAGAAAAATACCTGAAAGAAAAGGTAGAGAAGTGCTGCCAGGCTCCTTCTTATTGGACTGATTTGGTTTGCAATATAAATATATATTAGATTCATTATAGCATTAGCACTATTTTAACTGAAATGGTCTATAATTAACCATTATGTTAGATATTATTGTAAAATTGATTGTTATTATAAAGCTAAACAAGACAATAGACGGTTCATGTTTAATGTCCCTGCAAAGCTAATTTGGTTCTTTTCTGTCGAGAGTCCAGTTGATTTTTGACTATTGCTATCAAAAATAAAAACCCATTTAGGTTTAAGCAGAGTAACAAGATTGAAGTTTAGATTAAAGATCAAGACATTAGATTCATAAACATGCACAGGCACCTTTCTTTATAAAAATAAACTGTATTGACTAACAGAAACTAACACCAGAAAGTAAAATAAGAGTTCAAAGAGTGTAATGATGTAAAAACCTCAGATTTTGTCAGATCAAACCAAGTGAACCAAAAATAACCAATTTGACCGTTCTATTGTCTCTTTAGGGTTACATTTAGTTTACACCAGTTCAGTGGTAGTCTGGAAATGTTATTTGTGTTCCTTTTGTAATGTGAAGAACTCCCTCTGTTGAGCAAGTGGTTATCTGGTGGTCAGTTCTTTGTCCTCGTGAGGCTTGGAGTGGGGGGGAGTCTGCATTTTCAAGTTGAGGCGGCAAAACTGTTTTCGGTTTCACAGTGCACTAAACTTAACTAGACTCTCGACAGAAAAGAAAGAAAGAAAGAAAGGTATCAGAGATGGGAATGTCTAAGCTGTGCGATTAACCCATTTTGTCTGGATCCCCCATCTGCTCCCTGGTGTCATCTGGGGTTCTAGTTTCTGTGTTCAAGTCTTTCTCTGGTCTGGGCGATGAAGGAGCATTTTGTACCCACTCTCCAGAGCTGAGTTGACCAATGAGAACTTTTGGTTTCAAAACGGGGTGATTTGCATTTTCTGGGTGTAAACTGATGCAGAAATGTTTACGTTTCTTAAAATGTTAATATGTTGCACACGTATTAACATGAAATATAAACAATCATTTGGTACACCAAATTAGCTTTGCAGGGACATCAAACTTGAACTATCTATGAGTTTGTTTAGAGTTAAACATTGATTGCAGAAGTATTAAAACCATAATATTAATACATGAGCAAGAGACTTGTTGCAAAACACCTGATTACACATAAAGAGAGGATAAAAGTTTACATTAAAAACATCAGTCTTAAGCAAGGAGCTTATAGAATTTCTCTGTGTGTCCAGCTCTGAGCATTCCTTTGTGTCATAAATACCTTGGGATCAGATCTGACCATCTATGCAGTCTTTTCTGGGTGGGAGAAGCTGACGCTGTGTTATTTGTTGAATAAAAGCAAAATAATTATGTGTCTGATCGGCCATATTCTTTACACAGTCTTCAATTCACTTTGAGCTAATTCACTACAGCATTGCAGAAGCATATTGAAGCAGCCATCCTCTTTGAGGTCCTTGTTGTTTTCTGCCTGCATACATTTATAGTCCAGTAAAATCAAATGACACATTTATCTGCACTGTGACCTGTCAGTAAAGCACTCGTTGACTAGATCTGAGGCTGCCATTGGCTGTTTCTCATGTTTCTAAATAAACAACCAGATTCGCAACACCACACTCTTCCATTACAGTAAAACAGCCAACAAGTGCTTTACTCCCGGGTCATTTCCATTGAAAACAATGCACTTGTAAAAAAAAATATGCATGTGATAAAATGTGACAGCCAACAAATAGGAAAAATCTGAAATAATTTACAATGCATTTTTGTCATATTCGACAACATGGCTTGCTCATTTGGTATTCGGCTCCTCCAGCTGCATGCTATCTGACAGCGATAATGGTAAAATGGCAAATTCCCCAAGGATATTAGATAGACATGCACGCACACACACACACACATGCTCACACACACACGGGGCAGAGGCAGTAAAATGAGTGATGTTTGAAAGCTTATGGCTGCGCGACGTGGGTGTTTTCTCTTTGTCTTTCCCACGGGGGATGCTCTTGTTGTGTTGCGGGGGCAGCTTCAGCTCTTAGATGATTGAAAAGCACCATCTTAGTCCATAAAAAAAGCTGCGCTCTTTCACTTTCCCTCCCGTCAGGATATGCATACCAGTGTCGTGTGTACAGAGCCGCTGTCTTGATTCGCTTTTGGAGAAGCTTAAAATGGCTGCAGGCACTTTGCTTCCTCCTGCTCTGAGGAAGCCTTTCACATTTGTCAGTGACAAACGGATTTGACTGCACTTGTTGCACCGCGGAGAGAGAAAAAAGACAATATAATGGATAGCATGCCAGAGATATCCAGGCATAAACACTCAGCAGGGTCCCAAACTAGGTTGACCACTGACTGTGTTAACTATGTGCTGTGAAACATCGGTAAGGCGGCAGACCGATGCGTCTCGCATATGCAATTTATAACTATTACCTGGGCAAATGTCAGGGAAACGCTCGAGCTCATTGTGTTAGAATGAAATCATTGTGCCACAGTTTTGCTGCAAAGTGAGACCACCAGGGTATACTTTTATTCACCTACTGTATATTGAAGTAAGGAATGTTACTGTATTTCTGAAGTACAGTTTAAATGCAGATTATGTAATCTGTGTGTTGTGAAAGTGTCAATTAAAGGGATAGTTTACTCAAAAATGAAAATGTACTCACTATATATTCCCACTCAAGTGGTTTCACATTTTTATAAGTTTCTTTATTCTGTTGAACACACACACACACACACACACACACACACACACACACACACACACACA
>CAIGQZ010007154.1:20365664-20389147 GCA_903798205.1 Danio tinwini | reverse complement strand
TGTCATATTTTTTAGTTTACCTCTGTTTTTTATTGATGCATATTAGTCAGAGAGAGACCGTATCAAATATAAAGAATCAGTAAGACATCAATTGTTCCAGTTTATCAGCAGAAAACAACATTAGTTCACATTTCCTTCCTCTCTAAATCAAACAGTACAAATTATTGCATCAAAAACAATATTTAGGGCAAAAACACAAAATAATAATAATAATAATAATAATAACCACGCCATGGTGGCACAGTGGGTAGCATGATCACCTCACAGCAAGAAGGTCGCTGGTTCAAGCCCCGGCTGGGTCAGTTGGCATTTCTGTGTGGAGTTTGCCTGTGTTCGCTTGAGTTTCCTTCGGGTGTTACAGTTTTCCCCACAGTCCAAATACATGCGATATAGGTGAATTGATAGTGCTAAATTGGCCGTAGTGTATGAGTGTGACTGCAAGAGTGTATGGGTGTTTCCCTGTGTTGGGTTGTGGCTGGAAGGGCATCTGCTGCATAAAACAAATGCTGGATAAGTTGGCGATTCATTCCGCAATGGCGACCTCAGATTAATAAACGGACTAAGCCGAAAAGAAAATGAATGAATAAATAATAATAATAATTAAAATAATAACAGATATATCAAGATATATCAAATAACATTATAAATAAAACAAACACATGTTGGGTCATTGCAGCAATACAGAAAAAAATATAAATACAAATATGCAAAAGTACAGCAGTAAAAAAAAATAAAATAAAATAAAGAAGAAGAGAGAAAGAAAAGAAAAAAACATATATAAACACACATATTTTTTCTGTGCTCTCCATTTTTAATAAGCCAGGGGCAAGAAAAATAGGTCAGGTGTGTGTGTATTTTTATTTTATTTTTAATTTTTTTATTGTAATTATTTTTTTTTTTCATTTTGTCAAATTCTTTGTACTTTATTATCTGTCGCTTTGTTTTATTGAAATAATAAATATTAAAGTAAAAAAAAAAAAACTTCTCTAAATGTTAACTTCATTCATCTGTTTGAGCCATTTTTAAGGCTTGCATTCATAACAAAACATTTCTCCAGGCTTTTAAAAGTCTTGTAAAGGTCCGATAGTGAGTGAGAGTGAGAGAGAGAGAGAGAGAGTGCCCAGCAATCACATGCTTGTCAGAATGTCAGCTGGCATTATAGTAACCCCCTCATACAGGCCTGTAGGAGCAAGGCAGCCAGGGAAGTGGAGCGAAACAGTGGCAGTCAGTGGCACAGCTCGTCTCCAGAGGCTCGACCTTTGATGGCCACGGAGGGCTCGAGGAACAGGCCCAGCGTGGGTGGTCACACCGTACTACAGGAAAATCTCTGTCACCAATGATGTGCGCCATAAAGGCTGATGAAAGTTGAAGGTTTGGAGTGCACGAGAAGCAGATTCTCTAGTCAAAGTCCCTCAGACTGGAAACAGAGCAGGACTTGATTTCAGTGAACTCGTCATCAAATTTTAATCAGATTTCTAGTTTCTTTATTGGAACTGTAAAATGATGCGGCTTTACCTTGATTGAAGCTTTTATTTTATTGGCTTATGAAATATAAGCTCTAAAAATATCAACCATTGCGGATACGTAACCAGGTCTACATTTCTGGGGACAGCGAAACACGTAACCTCAGATACTGTACATCTGTGCGCAGTTTTTGTAAGTGGTCAGATGGTAGCGCTTAAATGAAAAGAAGCTGGTGGCGGCGTCATATGTAAAGACAAGAGGAAGCCAGACTGTTATGTTCGTAGACGTATACTGTTTGTAGTTTTCCGTCTTGTTTTCTTTCTTTCTCACTCTCCATCCCTGTCATTTTCATGAGGTCTGCCTACTCCGACAGCTGATTGGTCAGGAGACCGGACTGTCATCATTGGGCGATGTGGTGCGGTCATATAAAATGGACACAAGGAAGAGTGGAGGGATGACTTTGATGACTTTGTTGAACTTTCGTTTGTTAGCATTTCCGTTGTCTGTCTTTTTGCTTCCACCACACATAGTAAATTGCCACAACTTAAATGTTATTCCTTTTACCCTAGACCAGGGGTGTCCAAACTCGATCCTGGAGGGCTGGTGTCCTGCAAAGTTTAGCTCCAACCACAATCAGACACATCTGGGCTAGCTAATCAAGTTCTTACTAGGCTTTCTAGAAACATCCTTGCAGGTGTGTTGAGGCAAGTTAGAGCTAAAATCTGCAGGACACTGGCCCTTCAGGACCGAGTTTGGACACCTCTGCCCTAGACTAACATCAAAGAAGTTGCATCAAAAGTAACACAGGTGTATCTCTGGCTACATAATTCACGCTCTGCAGAAATGTAGACAGGGATACATATCTACAATGAGCCTGTTTTAAAAAAGGTTTCAGATGGATAAAACATAAAATTGAGCAGTGACTTTAGACCTGTGTTGATTATAAGCATTGACCTGTGACATTTTATATACTACACTGAAAAAAAAATGATAAATTGTATTTACAATTTTTTTTAAGGTAAGTGGTTTAAAAAAATGTATATTAGTTGATTGTAAACAAACAAATTAAATTTAGGAATGTTCAGCTTAATTTGTTTGTTTAAATTCAGCCCAGATAAATTGTTTGCATCCACTTACCTTAACCCCCAGGGGTCGAAGACCGCGTATACACGTTTTGATGTGTTTTCACATGAAAACGACAAAAAAACTTAAATTACACTTTCAGTTTTGATCGTACAGATATGAGCAATACATCAATCGAATCTGTGAGGTGTCTAGTGTTTTATTTTGTGTACATTCAATAACAACAAAAGTGTGTGCTTTTGCAAAATAAGGAAAATAAACAGTGAAGGCACTTTCTCTTTTCTCTCTCCGTGAACTGTTTTTACAAACACGTCAGTAATATGCACTGAAACTCTGCGAAAACTAAACACACAGACATGAGACATATATCTATAGAAAGCTTGAAGTGTCTACTTTTAAATGCATGTTGAAAACAAATATTGCTTGATAAAGTAACCAGTATGAAACCAACGCTATGTCTAGTTTCTCTGTCGGAGCTCATTATTTTTAATGCGACCACGCCCACGAGGCTTCGTTATTACAATCGTCCACAGGAGACTCGCGCGACATGTAAACTGAGGTCAGAAAAAAACAGAGGAATCTCCACGAATATATGAGATTTACACATGATAGACATACCTGCATAAATCTTGGAGGGTGAACTTTCCAACTCATTTTGAAAGCAAATGTTGTCTGGCAAGGTAATCCATACAATTCTCCTGGCAGAGCGCGCATCACGCCGGCTTTTCCCACTTCCGCCATTAATACAAACAATGACGTAAGCTGCCTACACGCCCACAGCGCGCTGGCTAGGACGTGACGCATGTTATACGTGTTATTATAAAATTTTTATTTATTTTACCGTAGTTCAACCTGTTAAAGTTTGGAAAAAGTTTACTAAGGCTGCAACTATTTGGGCAAAATATATATAAAAGGTCTTAAAATATTATTTTGATTATTCTTGTGTTTTGTCATTATGCCAGAGTCATTCAGAAATTATTATTAAATGCTGGATTAATGCACAAGAAAGTTTTTATTACAACAGTTTTGCAAACACGTTTTATACCATTTCAAATATTTCCCTCGATTTCTCAGTGAATATAGGCAATGTATTTTGATGCATTTAAACAAAACAGATTTATTAAACAGATATATTTATTAAAATAATATTTTATTCACCAAATATATTCAGAAATTGAAAGATAATACAATAAAATTCAAGCAAAATATTGAAAAAAAATTACAACCTACAAAATTTTAACTAAATATAACAAGCATTTAGTTTGGGCTAGGTTTTGCAGATGGACATTGCTTTACAATATCCTTGATAGGTGAGTGGGGAAGTCTTTTGTCTTTCCAGGTGTGAAATATTCATGACCATTGTCACTCACCCATAGACCTGAGATGAGACAAACAAACTTAAAATGTAAATCTTTGTAATGTTTCCTTTGAATGAGAGAATAAAATAATTTTACATAATTGTGAAGTAAATATTCTAGCCAATCAGACTGGTTACTCAAATGTCTTGTTTAGGCACATTTAGTGTGTTTTTTGGACCTTATTTCAGCTACATTTTTTCTTCAAATCCTACTAACCATGCATAATTTTTTTTTTCTAAAAAACACAAGCATGTACATCAATAATTGTCACATATTTTTGTAGCACAGTTTGTGCTGAATACAAATAAAAAGCATGTTGGCCAATACCATGTAATACGTAGCTGAAATTAGCATTAGCAGGGCATGTCAAAACATCTCAGGGGCCCCAAAATCACCTCAGACCCATGAGGGTTAAAAAAAAAAGTAAATCCAATTCATAATTTTTTTAGGTGTAGGTGCTTACATAATGTACTTATTTTGCTCATTGTACAACACTTATGTGTAAGGTTCAAGACAGGTTTGGTGGTATCGGTAGGTAAAGGTCCCGGGATACCTCAAATTATCCTCAAAAATATCTGAAATCACATAATTTCAAATCAAATCTGGTCACAATCAAGTGCTTTTTGAGTTAATTTCAGCAGTTTGAAACAGCTCACTGAAGCTTTTTGGGGGAGTTCGTTTTGTTTCTAAACCTTAATTGTAATATTTACACAATATTGGTGTGGTCCTCCTCCTTTGACGTTTTTCGTATTTTCGCAGAAAACCATCCAGCACAACAACACAAAATAATCAACATGAATATGCTAAAGGGTCGAGTAGCAGAGCTAGTACAGATGTATCTGCACCTGTACTATCGCTCGTGGAAATACTTGAACAAGAATTACAGCTGCATTGTGCTACCTTTGATAAAGTTCTAAACATTGTTCCATTCAGTGTCTGTTCACGGCAAATATAACATGACAAGCCACGGTGATGCTTCTCCCTGCAGGCTGTTTACTAGATGTTTATGAAACAGTTCTTAGCCACCATTTTTATTGTGTTTAGCAGTACTTAAGCAGCACAACACATTCAAAACCCCGCCTACTGCTGTGTGGAAGTTTTGAAAACTTTTTTGCTCTCAAACGAGGAATAAAAAAGGGTCACACTTTATGTTGATGGTCCGTTTGTTGAATTTAACTTACATTGCATCTACATGCCAACTAATTCTCATTAAGGGTTGGGGTTAGGATTAGTGTAAGTTGATGTGTATTTGCAAAGTTCCTTATAGTCGGTTAAATGTCTGTTGAATGTCTGTATCAACAGATATTAAGCAGACAGTCTACTAATACTCAAATGGACCATCAAAATAAAGTGTTACCTAAAAAGAACTTAAGTTGAAGTATAACAGGGCTTTAAGGGTGGGTTAAAGACATTGTAAAATGGAATTTGCAGAAACTTTTATTTCACTATGTTGATGTACTTCCTGGTAGCTTAGTGGTTAGCACTGTCACACCACAGCAAGAAGGTTGCTGGTTTGAGTCGTGCTGGACCAAGCCTCCTCGTGGGCTTCCTCCAGGTGCTCCAGTTTCCCCCACAGTCCAAACACATGCGCTATAAGTGAATTAGGTAAGCAAAATTAGCTGAGAGTGTATCACTGTTTTCTAGTACTGGTTTGTAGCTGTAAGATATACATATGCTGGAATAGTTGGCGGTTCATTCCGCTGTGGCGACCCCTGATGAATAAATAAAGAACTAAGCTGAAGGAAAATGAATGAATGAATGAATGATGTACTTCCAACTTAAACAGAATGTCGGCGGTGGGCTTTTTGTGTGTCATTCCCTTATAGGGTGTGGTTAATAATGTGGTTGAAGCCATCAAAGTGGCATAATCAGAGCAGGACCGCCTCTTCAAGTGCAAAAGCAAATGATCTGATATTTGTTTAAGATTGCCAAACTTTTTCAGTGATTTAATTTGGATTAATTGTTACCTTAAAGAATAACAATGTGTGCTAGCAAAATAAACATTGTAAATTTTGATTTCAGATGGACTTTAAGGTGTATTTGAAGGGACAGTAGTGTAATTATGAATGCGATTACATGTTGATCATTTTTTAAATATAAATAAGCATGCATTGTATCAAATGGCTAATTTAAATGTAAGTGCATAGTAATTAAGGCCACTTAATATAAAGTGGGACTGAAATTGTAAATGTGTGCTTCATTCAGTCTACTTGATGATTTTATATCGTCTGTGGAACATTTTGATATTTAATGATATTTTAAAGGACTGTATTTATCTGTTCTTCTGTTGCTTAGAAGAAAGTCAAATCAAATCCAATCACTTTTATTGTCAAGTCATCAGCAGCACGTGTGCTGTGATGAGTGAAAAGCTTAGGTGCTGGCTCCAGACAGTGCAAAATATAGATAGTGCAAATACAACAACATACTCCCCAAAAAACACAAAAAGACAATGTGAAATTGGCAGTGTTGACAGCGATACATACGATGAATAGGTGTACACATAGTTGTAGGCAGTATTGTTTTTAAGTATGAATTGGTTAAAGTGCAGTGCATGCTACATCTTGATGGTGTGCAGTGTGGGGTATGGAGGAGTTTGTGTGGGGTGGGGTGTGTCAAAAGGTTCAATCTAACATAAGACTGCACAAAAAATACTTGTGTTCTCCTGAAGAAGTATTGTTTTTCTTTGAGAAACTTGCATTCTTTCTCAGAAAATTGGTGTTCGCTTGCAAAAAGTTTGTGTTGCTCCAAGAATCTTTGCTTTTTATTTGCTGCATTCCCTTAAGAAACTTTGGGTCCCTCCAAGAAACTTTGTATCTGCTTGCGAAATGTATATGCAGTATGTGCACTTGCAAAACATCACTTTTCTCAAAGAAACATTGTATTTACTTGCAAAGGTATTGCAGTTTCCAGGGAAACTTCTTGCATTCTCTCACAAAACAATTGCATTAAATGTCCTTCCAAAACATTAGAGCAACTTTGCCAACAGAAAGTCTTCACTTGCAAGAAACTTTCTTCCTAAAACATTTATATTCTGCTGCAAATGTATCGCATGTTCTTGAGAAACTGTGTTCTCTTGTAAACGTTTTGTGTTCTTCCAAGAAATGTTGCTCTCTTGGAAACTGTTTGTCTTATGAAATATGATGCAGTTGGCATTTGCATACTATGTTGCACTTACTTACACAATTGTAAGATACAGTATTTGGATTATTTTGCAAAAGTACAACGATTACTTCATGCAAAACATTTGCATTCCTCCAATAAATGTTTTTACACATAAAGACACTGAGACTTCACTGTAAAAAATGTTGGGTTCCACACAATTCCTTAATGCTGTCCCAACACAAATCGATTAAGTGGATTGAACATTAAACTATTAATTTGTCACAAAAAAGCCCTAAGAATTGTGTTGATGCAGCTCATTGTAAATAAGTAGAACAAGTTAAGCAAGTTAAACATAAGTCAAACAAGAAGCAAAAGTCATTTTTTGAGTGTAGCACTGGATTCCTGCGATACTTTAAATTTTTATACTTCAATTTGCCAGCATGACTTTCATAACTTCCATGCATTTTATATCATTATTTTCGATGATCTAACCAGTTGTTTCCATGATAGTCATTATCTTTAAACAGTCATTAAAAGAGGGCTTAACATCAATCAGTGTGCTTCTCGACAGTGTTGTCTTTATCTTTAAATTGCATTAGTTCTTTAATTTTCAATGGATTCTTACTGGCTGGTAGTATTTTATCATTCATCAGCAGGGAAAAATCATTCTGAAACTGATCCTTATGATATTGTTCCTCTGTATCTTGATCGTTGGGTAACACTTTATAATAACTGCACACTATGAATCATTTATTAAGCTTTAGCAAATATTCAATTCAATTCAACTTATCTTTATTTCTATAGCGCTTTTAGAATGTAGATTGTGTCAAAGCAGCTTCACGTAGAAGATTATAGTGAGTTGAAACCATGTCAGTCCAGTTTTCAGAGTTTAAGTTTAGTTCAGTTTAGTGTGGTTTAATATTCACTGCTGAGAGTCCAAACACTGAAGAGTAATCCATCGATGCGCAGCTCTACAAGTCCCAAACTATGCAAGCCAGTGGTGACAGTGGCGAGAAAAAAACTTCACCAACTGCCGAAAGTGAAGGATAAAACACCTCAAGAGAAACCAGGCTCAGTTGGGCACGACCGTTTCTCTTATGGCCAAACGTCTTCGGCAGAGTTGCAGTCTAGGCGCCGAAGGCTGGAGAACTCTGGACGTCAGCGAAGACTCGGCTGTCCCTGGAGTCTCACATTAATCAGACGCATACTCTCTACCTCTCCATGACCATCACAGCAGCTGCTCAGGATACGGTCTGGTCCGGGATTGTGAAAACCTTAGGATCATCTCTCATCTCTTCACAGGTCTTGGATCACATCAGTGGCACAGCGTAATCTCTGGGGGTCTCAGGATAAGTATCTCCAGGTGAAAATAGAGACTAAAGATAATAATTAGCATAGCTGCTGCTGATCATAGTGAATATAAATGAGATGTGTGGAGTACATTCATGCATTACACCGCTATGTGATGCATTGAGTGTATGCTTTACTAAAAAGATAGGTCTGTAATCTAGTTTGGAACTGCAAAGTGTGTCTGACCCTTGGACATTATCAGGAAGGCTATTCCAGAGTTTAGGAGCAATAAATGAGAAGACTCGACCTCCTTTACTCGACTTTGCTATTCTTGATACTACCAGAAGTCCTGAGTTTTGAGATCTTAAAGAGTGGGTTGGATTTTAGCGAGACAGAGGGTGGTTAGATTAACGAGAGGGGTCTGGATGCAGACCTAGTGCAGTGCAATCTGAGCTGCATCCAATGCTTTTTAATGCACTCACCTAACCCCACCCCTAACCCTACCCATCACAGTGACATCACTAACTCCACTGAGTGCATCGTGTCAGACTGCGTCGCTGAGTGATGCAATCTCAGCTTGCATCATAAATGCTGCATCCAGATACTATTGAGATAAACAGGAGCTAGATTATTTAAAGCTTAAAAATAGTTAATTAATCATTTGTAAAGCATTAACTATACATCAATAGAGATTAAAAAGCAGCTTATACTTATAGCTACAAATGCTGTATGCTTGACTTTTTGTCACATCTATACTTTGTCAAATATAATTTTTTTATTAATAAATATTCCTCACTTTAGATTAGGTCACAAAACTGCAAGAAATTGTGCTAATAAAGCATTTATTAACATCTAGCGTAACCGTTACTGTATGCCTGAATAATAAGATATATAAATGTTATATATCTTATTATTCAGGCATATAGTAACGGTTACGCTAAGATTAATAAATGCTTTATTAGCACAATTTCTTGCAGTTTTGTGACCTAATCTAAAGTGAGGAATATTTATGCTTAAAACATAAAAAAGGAAATGAATGACAGAGTGATTCTTAACAAATATATACGGCTTATCACTGCTTATTAAACTGCTTAATAATATTTAGTAATGTAGAGTTAATGCTTTAAAGGTGCTGTATGTAAGTTTATAAATACCATACTTAATAAACATGCCAGGTAAACATTCTTGTTTATGTAAAAAATGCTTAAGTCAAATATTCTGTTTTGAAAATGTGAGTTACGTGCATACGGAAACACTGTCTTTGTTTTGGTAATTTAATTAACAGTTTAGTCAATTACTGTATACTTTAGCACTCTGGGTTGTCTTAGTGGAAAACAACATGATTCATTTAGTTAGGAAGGCTCTCAAAGCATGTGCCCTCGACTGAAATGTGACTTCTGATGGACAGTAGCAAACTTTGATATGAGACGCAGATTCAGAGCTCCTTATGAGGTGGTTATTAATTAACAAATAATATAAATACTATGAACGTAAACATTAGGTGAGCAGGTTACATTGTAACTGCGTGTCTTAACAATACGCTACATGAAGAGATATGCAGTGAGCAATTTGGCTGTTTGCACCAGACGAAACATGACAGAAATTTAAAGACAGCCATTCAGAAGCATAGAATAGTGCACTCACTGCACTCCAACAATGGTAAGGTTTATAATCTAATTAATGCATATTAAACTTCTTTAACATTATTAAATGTAAATGCTGAGTCACTGATCTGTGTTGGTTTGCATTGAGTCACAGTTCTAAGGTTTCAAACAGTTTGTTTTATTTTTAAGATCTGAGGTGAACTATCTGCTGCTGCTCTCAGTAGTACGGCAATACATGTCACGTGAAATGCAATTCAAAGTCACATCATTAGCATTTAACTCTGAATAAAGTGTATCTGAGGTAATCATTGTCATAGTTTTCTGTTGTTCAGCTGCAAGAAATATAAGCCAATTCTTCTTTTAATATGTAAAAATATTCCTTCTATCATGTGTCGTTGCTTTTATTCTGAACACAGTTTAGGCCTGTAGGCTCAAGATTCAGGCTTGCTCTTGTTGATGTTGTCCATCTGGCAACCTGCACCTACATTTGTTTTGAACAAGGAGTGCAATATCTACAGTAATTTAACCACTGGGTGTCAAACTTACAAACTTCCCCTTTAAAATGATTAATTAGCTATTTGCTAATGCTTAATAAATCATTCATAGTGTGCAGTGATTATAGTGTTACAGTTATTTTGCTCTGTGTAAATGTATTGCATTTAAAAAATGCATTCCTTTGCAAGAAATTTCAGTTCTATTGTAAACGTATAGGGTTTCTATTTGCATAAAACATACAGCATTCCTTTGAGACATTTGGCAATCTCTGAAAAAATCTTTTTTTTTTTTTTATACATTTCCCAAGAAACTATGATGATTTACAGTACATCTTCAATGTGCCTAGCTCAGTCAGGGGGCATCAGCGAGCTCCAGTGTGCCCTGAGCACCCACCCAAAAAAAGTGTTTCCCGTCTCCATCCCATTTCCCCTGACAAGGTGATGATGTTGAAGTTACACCTCTCACTGTTCATCTGCTGGACTCATGGCTTCCTTAGGGGTGTTCGCTGAATGAAGCGCTGGGGAGTCTGGAAGATTAAAAACAGCCACTGAAAAGCCTGGCAGGATTGACCAGCGAGGCTTTGACACACAGGCTCTCGCTGGGAAGACTTTTCCTTTGTCCCGCTCCCTTATTTATATTGTGTAAGCCCTGTTCAATTCCTGGAACATTTGTGGAAGGCCTGAGGTGTGAATTTTATGGAATGAAAGCCTTGGCAACGTTGAGCTGCCAAAGGCTTAGCTGTAGAAACTGTTGACTGGTTTCAGTGTTGCCAAAATGATTATTTTGATGAGGAAAAAAATCTCTCTTTGTGTGTGACGTTTAAAGGATCGGTAGTTTCATTAGAGATGGCAACTTTAGGAGTGAATCGGTGGAACATGGGGCTTGATCATCGGAGAGCCAGCTTAATCATATTCATATATTCAGTTTCTGACACGACGTCATGTTACACCTTTAATATTTCTTTCTGTTGCCATTCAATGCGCAATGCAGTTGAAATGTCTGACACCAGGTTCTGAGGTTTGTGCTGTCTTTTTTTATGCAGTGTTGTTCCAAAGTTAGGGTTAGTATGACTTTGCTTATGTTTTCGAAGTTTCTTTTCTCACAGGTGTTTTTTTTTTTAACAAAAATAGTACAAAAACATTGTGCAATATTATTAAACAATACATTTAATCCATATATAAGTAAGTAGGGATGTCCAGATTCAATCACATGATCGGAAATCAGGTCCAATCACGTGGTTTCAGACTCAATCGGAATCGCATGTTACCTCCCAATCAGGAGTCAAATATTTATGTATATAATATATATTGTCATTGTTTGTTAACACATCTATAGTTATGGTGCAGAGTTAGACCTCTTTCTTGACTTCACACAGAAACAGCAACATGTGTGGCATGACATCACTTTGTCAGAGAGACGCTATTGGTTAAATGTCGACAAAATAGAACACGAAAGCAGCTTGAAGTGGAAAGCATGAGTATGTCTGCGGTCTGGAGGTATTATAAAGTTGATGACGACAACATTGCAATAGCAATCTGTGAGATATGTAAACTTGGGATTGCCTGCCCGGTATTTTAAATTGAAGTGCTATTTGTTTTAATATTAGTTTTTTTTTTTATATTTACTATTATAAATTATTATAAATTTACTATTATTAATATTCTAAATATTTGTATGTTTACTGAATTGATGTTATTTATTGCTTAATTGTTCAGGCTACCTCACAGAGGTGCTCTGTTTGTTAACAGAGTTGTTGAATGTTAAAATAAGGTGAATTAAATAAAAAAATAAGGAACATCTTGGATCTGTTTCTTTGCTCTTCTTTATTCTCTTTTTCTGTATTGTAGAAGTATCAGATTGGGTTTCAGTATCGGTGGATACTCAAAATCAAATGACTCTGACATCCCTATAAGTAAAAAAATTAATGTTTCTACTTCAGATGGACGTACAGTGTGTATGTAAAGTGTCCAGACCCCCTTAAATTTTACACTTTGCTATATTGCAGCCATTTCCTAAAGTTCCTTTTTCTGCCTCATTCATTTACACACAGCAGCCCATATTGACAGAAAAACACAGAATTGTTGACATTTTTGCAGATTTATTTAAAAAGAAAAACTGAAATATCACATGTTCCTATAGGGCTGCACTATACAGTATATCATTTTAGCATCGATATCGCAATGTGCGCATCCGCAATAGTCACATTCCAGGATTTGCGATGTTGAGTTGGGATTATAATTAACTAAAAATCACAGTTCAGTACACATGATTTGTTTGATTCATTGTGAATTTCAACCATAATCTATTGGTGTGAATTTGTTTAGGGCCCGTGGCTGTTATTTAAAGCAAATTTAAACCATTATCAAAGATTAATTGAGCTGAATTATTTATCAAATAAACACTAGTGTCATTTTAGATTTGATGATTAATTTTCTTTACCTCAGTATTGTAATATTCACCAAAAACCATAAAGCACTGTTTATTTCCTTTTTATCTGTGCTTATATTTTGTAAATACATTTTTATATATGTTTTTGGATATTTTATGCAGATGCGCTCCCCTACAAAATCATCCAAATAAATATAAAATTGAGAATTATTCCTGAAGAGTTACTTAATATTGCGAAAATATATTCATATCGCAACATATATCACAGAAATACAAAATATCGCAATGTCAAAGTTTTTTTCCAATATCATGCAGCACTATTCCTAAATATTCAGACCCTTTGCTCTCTCTATTCTTTGATGATTTTTGTTTGGTGTTTCTCAATTTGTAAGAGGAAATGTTTTTTTTTTTTTTGGATCATCGGAGAGCCAGCATAATCATATTGATAAATTCAGTTTCTGACAAGACATCATGTTACATCTTTAATATTTCTTTCTGTTGCCACCCACACAATGCAGTTAAAATGTCTGACACCACATTCTGAGGTTTGTGTTTTTTTTTCTTACACGCTGTAGTTCCAGAGTTAGTGGTTAGTATGACTTTGGTTATGTTTTCAAAATTTCTTTTGCTCACAGAAGTTTTTTGTTGAAAAAAAAGTTGTGCAAAAATATTTTGAAATATTAGAAAAAATACATTTAATCTGTAAGTAAGTAAATAAATTAAGTTTCTACTTCACATGGACATTCAGTAGGTACGGAAGTATTTCCCCTTAAATTTGACACACTTTGCTTTATTGCAGCCATTTGCTAAAATCATTTGAGTTACTTATTTTTCCTCACTAATGTACACACAGCAGCCCATATTGACAGAAAAACACAGAATTGTTGACATTTTTGTAGATTTAATAAAAAAGAAAAACTAAAATATATCACGTTCCTAAGTATTCAGACCCTTTGTTTACTCTTTAATGATTTTGTTCTCAATTTGTAAGAGGAAATAATATTTTTTTCACACATTTCTATATATAGTTATATTCTGCACACACTGTAAAAAAGTTGACTAAACTTAAAATTTTAAGGTAACAAACTTCAGGACATTTTTGAGTTGACTCAACTTTCAATCCAATTACTGCACTTGACTCAATTTAAGTCGAGAAAACTCTAAAATGTCCTGAAGTTTGTTGCCTTATTTTTAAGTTGATCACTTCAAAGTTTTTTAAAACATTTTTTGGCTTCCCTTTCCCCTTATATCAAATACTTTATTTATTAAATATATTTCTGTTTACATATTTTCTCCCTTAAAACTTGACCTTAAAACTTAAACCTTAAGACTTGACTACATTCAGTACATTCAGTTCAGGTTCATACATATTATATAATAATATATGTATTAAATGTTCAAAACCTTGCATAGCATGCTTTTAGATAGAAATGCTATTCATTGGTGTTTTAAGTTAGCTTCATTTGTATTTTTGGCATTTTCATCACAGTCATTATTTGTCAATTCACGTATCTGATGATGAATCCACACAGAATTCTCCATTAAAACTTTAAAACAAAAGGTTTACGGTATTATTTATTCATTTTCTTTCGGCTTAGTCCGTTATTTATGAGGGGTTGCCACAGTGGAATGACCCATCAGCTATTTCAAAATATGTTTTTTCACATACACACACTTGCCCTTTACTGTATTAAAAATCTTAAAATATATACATAAGCATCATATGAGAATTTGAACATTCTAAAATGCATTAAATAATTTTACAATTAATTATAAAGATGTAACAAGCAACAAAGTACAGCACATAGTAAAAAGACTAAAATAGTATTTTCTTCTAAATATGTACTTATACATATGTAAATAACAGCTCTCGTCCAGCCTCTTATTGCTTCACTCTTGTGTATTAGTCTGCCCACATACAGCAACAAGCAGAGGACACTCTTCAGTTTGACAAATATTGCAGCTGTTGGGCAATATAATTAAGTTTTGAGGTTTTTTTAGTCGCAAATGTCTGTTTAGATTGCAACTATGTTTATTTATAAGGATAGTGCCTGTTATAAAACATTTATAATTTCGGAGCATTGGATTTAGTGCATCAGCCGCCATCAGCCTGTCATCAGCTTTTTCAGGGTTAATTATTGTGAAATCCCGATTGCAACAGAGAAATACTGATAAATATTTGTAGACTGATGTCATTTCATGCCGTTCAGCCTTATAATCTTAAAATGTGAGCAAAAATCACCTGTTTTGTCATCACTTTAGACATTAAGCTAGAGAATCATTTAACTACTAGCTCCAAAGTGACATTGGTGAAGTAGCAACGGTTTCTGCTGTTCTGATGCCAGCTGCAGATATGAATGAATGGCGGAAGAAAGTAGTTCCTCTTACAAAAGGATTTTTGAGACTCTCCGTGTTTGATTTTCTTTTTAATATACAGGATTATGTCGTCAAACTGTTATACAAACACAATATCACACTCGTAGCATTGTGATGTGGCTGTATATCGTCACGCACGCCTCCCACCAGTGCCAATATACAGCCACATCATACTGCTACTCGTGTGATGTTGCTAATATATGGATTTATTAAAATCAAGTCACATCAGTTCTTCTCAAACTTTCTCAGCTCAGAAATATCCATGTTTATTGCAAAAATTATTTCAGATGTGTTCTTTTACATATAGCTTATTATCTTAGAGAAGAGTCACAATGTGTCCATCAAATGAAAACTGTTTTGATCAGTAGTTATTGTGTTCTATAGCATCTCTGAGTGACAGATATATTTTCTTTCTTCAGGGACCTAGTGCAAATAAAATTTCATAGAAACTCATTTTTATGAGATGCTCTTTTTTTTTTTCTCTTTTCCAGCACTCCCTAATGTAATAGATTGATATGGTGTGACACCTCTGGATATCTATCATGTCTGATAGCAAAATCAATGTATTCCTGCGGACAGTTGACACATTAAATGTTGATAAATCTCTGACATATCTCTAAACCGAGGCATTTTTTTTCCCACTCCGAGTCCACAAAATAAGATAAAAGAAAATCAATGAATATTGCATATGTTTGTCTGGAATTTTGTTTTCCACAAAAAGTACGCAGCAGGCGTGCTGGCCTTTTTTTCCCAGTCACAACACCACCATTGAGTTTGCTCAAATGACACGAGATTGGCTCACTTCAGAGGACGCGAGCACATACATCATTTTCATTGTAAATGTTTGTGGATGAGAGAGCATAATCCTGGTTTGTTCACCGTTTCTGACAAGCCGCCATGAAATGCTGACATGTCTACCATTCATACTCATCTCCATGACAACCGGAGACCTGAGCCTAGCAATGTGATCCATCACCCTGATATATCCCCTCATTTCACTGATATATAAGACTCATATACTGGCGCAATGCACATAAAATGAATTATGCAGCCAATAGACCGTGAGGACCAAACGTATACAATGAACAGCAAGACGAATGCCGTACCTGGACGCAATATCTATCAGAACCAATATGAACTGAAGGAAAAATTGAGAAAATAGTTTTCAAAGCCTCTTGATGCCATTTTAAATATCAGTTTTCTAATATAATGGGCTTATTTGTAGAAACGTTTGTGTATTAGTAATTTTTGGTGGACAATCTGTGAACAGGTTTGAAGAAAACTGAAAGCAAGACCTTTTCTGATCTTCTTGGTTATCTTTGAAAACCTGCTTTGAAAGCCTGCTTATTTTGGTTTTGTTAAGAAAATCAAAAAGATGTGATGCATCAAGAACCCTTCTTATGTTCATTCGAAAGTTCTTTAGAGACTGAAGACCATAACTCTTATGATTCCATCATCATGATCCAGTCTCTGCATCATCAAAATGTATTTTTGTTTGTTTGTTGTGAATATGCGACCTATAGTGGCTAAATGACATATGTTTTTTTTTTATTGCATAAAATGTTTACCCTAGTTTCAACGCTGTCTTACAGCAATTTGTAACCTTTTGATTTAGTTGCTATCCAGCAGGCACACGTCATAAGACGTTAATATTGGGTTAGATTTATGATCCTGACATCAGGTGACCAAAATTCAATGTCTAATTAGCGTCTAAGTACAATGTTATTTTGACGTCTAATAACGACATCAAATGACGTTGATTTTAGGTTGTGTTGAAAAGTGATCAAAATCTAACATGGAGCCAACATCTTATGTCATATTGACATCAAATACTAACATTTATACGTCAGGTATGGCAACCAAAATCTAACATCTGATAGATGCATAGTGGTAACGTCCACACAATGTCTAGCTGTAACACCATTAGACGTTGATATTTGGTTGATATTAGGTTGGACGTTGGGCATTAACGTCAACCTGACGTTAAGTTCTGATGTCAACCTGATTTTCATGTTGACGTTCTGTGCCTGCTGGGCTAATTCGAATGAATTCGTACAATCTCAGTTGTACAATTTAGCACAATTTGCTCATTCCCCAATAATGGTTGGATTTAGGGGTGGGGTTGGGTGCTACGCCTCATTTTTGAAGTCATACGACTACATTTTCTTGTGACTGAACTCGTATGAAATCGTATGAATTAGCCACTGAACTGACAAAACAATAAAATTGTTAAAATAGTTAAGTTTGCTTTTGAGATTAGGTTGGTAGTTTACATGCTATGTTTGTTTTCACAACCTTTATTCTTCCCTAATCTAAATATATAACCCAGAAAAGATGTATATAAAAATTCAGCCAAAAAATTCTTTTTTTACTGTATTGCACGGTCACATTTGATGCTATATAGATAGGTTGTGACATTGTGATTCACAAGTGAGACTTCTCCAGCTCCAAATCATGTCCTTTGTGAAAACTATGTGTGCATATCAAGAGATGCGATTGTGGTTTCATTTTCAGCACTCATCATTGTTTTGTTTTTTTTGTCTATAGCAGTACCTGAATGTAGTATCTTTTAACATCAGATCAAATATGAAACAATTTAGCTTTTTGAGAAATCATAAAAGCATTGGTTTTGAAGGAACTTCAGAAAGCCAGAAGAAAACAAAGCGCTCATCAAGAAAACAAAGATGGTTTGCAGCGAAATCCCTCTGAATTAGAACATTTTACATCGACAAACTTATAATTCAGGGCTTGTAAGCGGGTTTAGCAGCTGATAAAAATGAGAGCACTGCCGATTCTTCTTCACATGAGGCCATTTCCACAGAGGCGACACTCCAGACATTAAACTAGACCAAACGGTTTATCTGACAATTTAGTCCCTTGATTAGTCATTCATTAGACATGTTATACGGTTCCTTGAGGTTTTTTTTTTTCCAGAGTAACAATCCCCATAAGGGGGTTCTGGAGTCATATTTTAATTAGCAGCTGATTAAGTAGAAAATTGTGGCATCTGAGAGGGGAAATAATGAAAGGCATGCGAGGTAAAGGTTTGTGGCAGAGGGCAGGGTACGGATGGAGCAGCTAAGCTGTGCGCCGAGAGATATCAAGAAAAGAAAATGGTTCCGCATCAAAGGTTTTACACCAGGATTACACGATGAGTTGTTTAATGTAGGAGAAGGGACAAAATCAAGGTCCGACCCAGCAAATGGAATGCTTCTTTAAGAGGATAAGAACAAAGATTTTGGAAGGAGGACTCGAGTGGGAGGCTGATTGGGTTGTGGAAGCACGTTGATTGAGGCAATCAGACCTGCTACAACAGCCAAAGCCTTTTTGTCCTCTGTTGTAGGCCGTATTTTTTGAGCAACCTTGGATGAAAGATTGGCTGGAATGTGGCTGACCTCCAGACGATCCCTTTTTATGTGCCTCGACGTGATCAAACCCTTTTATTTCCACTGTTAAGATTAGTGCACTCCCAATGCTGCCAGGTTTCTGCTCTTGTTTGATATATTACAGTTACATTGCTGTTTGTAAGAAAGATACAAAGTCTAGAGACGCTTTGACGGGAGTGATGGGATCTGTAGACATGGCAAGCGATGTAAGCTCAGCTATATATAGTCGCCATAGCTGTAATGGTGCAAATGACAAATGGCAGCTGCTTCTATATTAGGAAATGCCAGCCAACATTCAGACGAAGGTCTCAAAACAACACAAAAGCAGAGGAGCTGTGAAGGAACAGATGAGACCGTCTTGTTCTTTTTGTTTCTACCTGTTTAACAAGAACAGACATTAACAGTGCAACCATTAAAAATGGAGCTGTTTACAGTATTGCCATGAATTGTGTTTGCAATTTATGAAGTAGCTTGAAGATTGCTCTTTTGCTTTATGTATGATGTTTGTTTCTATCTGTTTTAGAAGGACAGGCACCAAGGCTACTAATGGTTTGCGCATATTACTATGCATTGTGTATGTAAGCTGTATTTATGAAGTAGTTTGAGGACTTTACATATAATGTTCACATTAACAGTACAAGAAGGGAGTTTAGTATGCTCCAGTGGTTGTGATATTTATTTTATAGAGTTGTACTACATTTTTTCAGTTATACAACATTTATTTGTTCACATTAAGTTAATGTTATATGCCTCATTGAAGTTCTTTCTGTGATCCCGTTTGCTGCTTACAAGTGATTTTACATAGAAAAGAGGCATGCAGAGCCTGTGTGAATCTGTGTATATATTTGCCAATATTTTGATTGGCTGAAGAAGAGATTGGTTTATCTAATGACAAGTGGAGCTGGGTCTACAATTTTTAACATTTATAATAGTGCTGTTTTTGCAGTAACAAACACGATTTATCCTATTCGAATGATTGAATCACTGTCATTTAGTACACTCACTCTGTAGGTTTCTTCTTAAATCTTGTTGAAGCTCCTTAAAGTTTTAACAAAGATTTGCATGAGTAAAATAGACTTATGTTGTGTACCATTATTTTTCATTGATTGGACAAGCTTATAAAAAAAAAACCAACATAGTGGTTCACTGGTGTAACATGAGGTTGACGCTGACAAGAGAAGTGCAGATCCAACCGCAGGGTTTATTAGCAGGATGGTCAGGCAAGCAATGGTCAACACAGGCGCAAACAGATGTATATGTGTAATCTAGAGTCATACTCAAATGCACAGGCGAATGGTCAAAGGCAGACAGCAGACATGAATAAGCAAACAAAACAAAGCAAGGTTCAAAAACACAGAAGGCAAGGCAAGGAAAACACGTCGTAATGTTTACAAGTAGTATAACAAGACTCAGCAACTTCTGTGTGTTTGTGTGCTGTATAAATAGTCCAGTATTGAGTCCATGAGCAGCTTCAGCTGTGAGAGTCTAATCAATGGAGACCTGGAGCAGGTGTGTGTGTGCTGCATGACTAGATCTTGTAGTTTATATACCGTCAGGTTTAATGTTCTATGTGATCTGTGTGTTTACCAGTGATCTGGAAGGATTAGATCGCTGGTGATTGTGACAACTGGCACTGAATGCTGTGTGTGAATGAGATGAATGAATGAGTGATTTTGATAAATCATGAGTAGAGCCAGGCGGAATCTGCAGACGTTTTTTTGCTATTTCTGCGGAGAATTTTGGTACAAATCTGTGGATTTCTGTGGAATTATTTTGGGAGTATCATAACTAAAACCTTAATATATTAAATAAAAAAATACCTTTTTAACTTTTATTTAATGTTTAAAATGCTAATCCAATTAGATCCACTTTATTTGGTAAACAAAGCAAGTCTCTCATATAATATATCTACTAAAAGACAGAAAATATGACTTTACAAACTGCATTGTACATAAATCAGATGAACATTTTCTTATTAGTCAATAATATTACTGAAATTAATAAAAAACTGAATAAATTTTGATTTACACACATTTACTCAAGTAAATAAACAGAATTAATGATGGGCTAGAAATCTGCGGCAATCTGCGGAATTGTGCGGAACATTTTCGTAATTCTACTCAGATTCTGTGTGGGCCTGATCATGAGTTTGGGTTAGTATGTTTTTTTAATGTTTAATATTAATACTGTATAATAGTATTTAAAAATGTGGCACGGTGGTTTAGTAGTGAGCACTGTTGTTTCACAGCAAGGTCACTAGTTTGAGCTCCATCTGGGCCAGGAGACCTTTGTGTGTGGAGTTTGCATGTTCACGTTGTTTCCCACTGTTGGTTCACGAGTTTTGGCGAATTCATACCGCATGATTTTAGCCCTGATTTTGACTCGCTAACAGGTTTTGAGAAATCACCAACAAATGCCTGAAATCACAGGTAAATCGGTGCTCGTTCACATAAGTAACAATTACACAGTTTCAACTATCAAAGACGCAATCTGAGAGAATCGATAAGTTGATGATGAGATATTTGGCATGCTAAATAGTTTTCAGCATGTTACATCCTACCAGAAACATTGCATAGAAACAAAAAAAAATATTAACAACATCAACAACATTTAATAAATGTGTTAAATCATGTTAGAAACATGCTAGCAATTTGTTAAAACATCCCAGTGTAATACAGGCCTTCTGGCGAGTGCTGTGAAAGCAAACTTTACTCTCCTGAACTCTAGAGATGCTCTAGAAACCAATGCAGGTGCTCTACACCCCTTTGTTAGAGTGCCTGCCTGCCATGCCAGAATTGCTGGTTTGAGCCTGGCACAGAGTGGTGGCTGTGTGTCAGACTGAAGAGTTAACATTGGTGCCGTGACCCGTGTGGGACTAAGGTTTATAGGGATGAGTGTAACAGAGGCCAGCTGGTGAGTACTGTGCTGGTAAACCTCTCTCCTCTGATCTCAAGAGGTCCTCTAGTGACAAACATGTCTTTAGCCTCCTTGTTAGAGTGCCTGCCTTCCATGCCGGAATTGCTGGTTCAAGCCCTCCTCTGGTGGGTGCCGTGACCCGGATGGGTGAGGTTTATGGGGTGATTATAATGGAGGCCAGCTAATGAGTGCTGTGCAGATAAACCTCACCTAGAGGTGCTCTAGTGAACAATGTTAAAGGCTGCAGTCGTTTGCTTCCTCATTTGAGCACCCGATTAAGCCTTATTGAGCCAGTATAACTGTGGTAAATTATGATAAATGTGATAACTATCTGCTTCTTCATGTTAGAATCATGCTAGCAAAGTCTTTGTGTTAAGTCTCTGTGGAAAGTCTTATTAGGAGGATCTATTATCTACAGTATAAATGACAGTTTTAGTTTCATGTACAGCATTTGTACTGCTTGTTTTCTATACCTCAATTCAGATGTAGTTCTGTTTGCTGCATTGAATCTCAGGCACTGTCGACCTTTTGCCATTTTATTTTCACAACCGCTCGTTTCAATAACTAAAAACGCAGCTTTATTCTCCTTACTGCACCTGTGTTGTTTTCTTTTTCCCTTCGCCACGATCGTGTCTGGGTTGCATATTGAATCAAATGATGAAAATGAAATAAAATCTATATATATATTTCAAGACAAACATCTGAGTCATTCTGATTCAGCTGGACGTTGAGTGGCTAAGCGAGACTCTCTTTCATTCACCTTGTCCTGGATCATTACCAGAGCCGCTGGTGTCGATGCCATTATCGAGAAACCAGCAGCATAGATGCACTGTTGTGATCGCCCCATCCTCTCACAGCCTCATTAACCAACAGCTTTCAATCACATAAAGCCACTTCATCTTAATACGGGAAAGACACTGCGAGGACTTTACAGCAATACGCTGGGAGTCAGACAGCCGTAAAATAGTCCGGTGTTGCTTGGTATTCTGGTGAATTGCAGGGATTAATGTTTTGAATCATATGCTCTAAATGGCCTGTCTGAATGTCATATGTATCCATATTTTCTGAAAATGGATGACCATGGTTGCCCTTCTTTTGGACGGAACTAACCCACCGAGATTGTGTTTGCAAGAAGCAGCATTATTAAATCTGTTGTCATTATGTCTTTTAGCTGAGCTCTATTACTCAGAATCAAGAGATTGTCATGCAAATCATTCACTTGCCATTTAGCAGATGCATTTCATGCTAAGCCACTTACAATAGTCTAATCGAGAATTATGGTTTATGAGCCATCTTCTTTAGAATAGTATAGGCTTTTGGTAAGGCTATTCATTGTACTGTTAGGAAGTAACCAGCTAAATGTAGCATGTACATTTTATAGTAACTAGACGCACTAGGTTCTAGATGTTTAACATGACTCCTTGCATTTTTTTATGAGCTGCTTTTACGCAACCATCATCTGTCTCGCTATCATGAAAGATGTCAGTAACATTTATACAGAGCTCATCCACCTTACAATACTCCTTGTAATGGATGGATGGATAGATAAGTAGATAGATAGGTAGACAGATAGATAGGTAGACAGATAGACAGATAGATAGATAGATAGACAGACAGACAGACAGACAGACAGACAGACAGACAGACAGACAGACAGACAGACAGACAGACAGACAGATAGACAGATAGATAGATAGATAGATAGATAGATAGATAGATAGATAGATAGATAGATAGATAGATAGATAGATAGATAGATAGATAGATAGATTAGGTAGGTGGATAGATTAGGTAGGTGGATGGACAAGCTTTTTTTGTTGAATTGACATCCATACATAAAACGTAGTGCAAATATAAATACCCCTTTATTAACCATAGACTATTAAACAAACAGACATGGTTGGACGTGATGATGACAGTAATATGCTAATTGACATATGACATGAAATCTAGCGAGTTTCGAAATAGATAGATAGACAGACAGACAGACAGACAGACAGACAGACAGACAGACAGACAGA
>CAIGQZ010007154.1:20349406-20360242 GCA_903798205.1 Danio tinwini | reverse complement strand
TGTGTGTGTGTGTGTGTGTGTGTGTGTGTGTGTGTGTGTGTGTGTGAGCGTGTGTGTGTGTATAATAGCCAGCTTATAATAGAAAAAAAAAAAAATTCTACTCACCATAAATCAGAACCTGTGTCTAGGTACACCTGTCCGACTGTTTGTTGATACATTTCTAATCAGCCAATCACATGACAGCAACATGTAAACATGGTCAAGACGATCTGCTGCAGTTCAAACTGAGAATCTGAATAGGGAAGAAAGGTGATTGAAGTGACTTTGAATGTGGCATGGTTGTTGGTGCCAGACGGGCTGGTCTGAGTATTTTAGAAACTTCTGATCTACTGGGATTTTCAATCACAACCATCTCTAGGGTTTACAGAGAATGGTCAGAAAAAAATATCCAGTGAGCGGCAGTTCTGTGGGCACAAATGCCCAAAAAGAGCATCGGGTCAACGCCACAGCCTACTTGAGTATTGTTGCTGACTATGTCTATCCTTTTATGACCACAGTGTACCCATCTTCTGATGGCTATTTCCAGCAGGATAACACGACATGTCATGAAGCGTGAATCATCTCAGACTGGTTTTTTAAACATGACAATGAGTTCACTGTACTCAAACAACCTCCACATTTACTAGAACTCAATCCAATAGAGCACCTTTGGGATGTGATGGAACAGGAGATTCACATCATGGTAGTGCAGTAACTGCATGATGCTATCATGTCAATATGGACCAAAATCACTGAGAAATATTTCCAGTACCTTGTTGAATCTATGCCACAAAGGATTAAGGCAGTTCTGAAGGCAAAAAGGGGGTCCAACCTGGTACTTATAGGGTGTACCTAATAAAGTGACCAGTGAGTGTATATATAAAGCTTGCATTAAAGAGAAATGTATTCTACTAACATTACTCAGTCAAGGGTGATTTTAATTTTTTTTCATCTTATTTTGAGTCGTATTAACATCCGGAGATACTGTATACTGTATATTAAACTGCTGTCTTTTTAGTGCACAGATAAAAATAAACATCCTTTCATTCAGAAAAATAAACAACCATTTTAATAAGAACATTTGTATTTTTGATTTTAGCTTGTGTGTTTTTTTACAATGGCGTCACGGTGGCGCAGTGGGTAGCACTGTCGTCTCACAGCAAGTACGTCGCTGGTTCGAGTCCCAGCTGGGTCAGTAGTCATTTCTGTGTGGAGTTTGCATGTTCTCGTCGTTTTGTCGTGGGTTTCCTCTGGGTGATCTGGTTTCCCCCACAGTCCAAAGACATGCGCTATAGGTGAATTGAATAAGCTAATTTGGCCGTAGTGTATGTATGTGAATGAGTGCGTATGGGTGTTTCTCAGTACTGGGTTGCAGCTGGAAGGGCTTCCGCTATGTAAAACATATGCTGGATAAGTTGGCGGTTCATTCCGCTGTGGTGACCTCTGATGAATAAAGGGACTAAGCTAAAAAGAAAATGAATGAATGAATGTATTTGAAAGTTTATGTGCAACTGAATTCATTTTAATGCTGACACAAACAATTCTGTTTGACAGTTTGGATTTGTGAAGTATAAAAAGTTTTTAAAAAAATGTAAAGGCCTTAAAACGTATGCAGATAATACACTTTCATGATGACGAAGAATTGAAATGTCACAAGGAGAACAGACATGATAAAATAAGATGTTTTGTCATGAGTGTCTAAAAGGGGGCAGGGTAACAGCTTATTTGCATTTAAAGATGCACATAAAAACTGTGTGTCTTTGCTTCCCCCTAAAAGGGCCATTAAAAATGGGAATAAGAAATGATGTGGGATGTATTTTGGGCTGAAACTTCACAGACACATTCTGGGGACACTTGAGACGAATTACATCTTGTAAAAAGTTTTAAAAAGGACCATAATAGGTCCCCTTTAAGGTCACGGAGGCATAGCTAATGTCGTGTTCCTATAAGTGTCAGCCTTATGCTAATGTAACATTTATTTCAGAAGATCAAAAAGTGCCTTTTAATTAAATGACACCTTATATATGGCCATTTTTTTTCAAAAGCCATTGTGATCTTTGTCAATCACATTGATTGGATTGTCATTGGAGGCGTGTACTACTATAATGGCCGGCCATTGACTATTGGCCTCAAGGGATTTTTCTTCCATCGAATAAAAAAAACCTCAACAACAGACAGTCCCAAACAAAACAACTCTCCACGAGTTGTTACATAATAAGGTTAATTAATTTTAGGGTGATCGCTTGGGCATTTAATTAGACTGTTATGGTAAAATATTCACCTTGCCTTGCTCTTTTGCTCTCATTAGACCCATCCTATTACCTTTGATGATTCCCTCTTTGCATCATTCCTTCATTAGTTGCCTTTTGCTTTAATGAGAGCATTCCTCTCTTTATTCTGATGCAGAGACTCACAGTAATTTGCACATCTTAAAGGCACTATTCATACTGTTGGAAGTGCAACAGCAGAAAATAACACGCCCTCCTTATTCTTCTGTGTTGGTTCCGTGCAAAAGTTCAAAGCCCAAAACTTTCACACAGCTAATTCTTGAGGGAAAAATCTGGGCTGTTTTATCAGGTGTGGACTTAGTTTAAAGGGGTTATCATCGAAAACGCTTGCTTTTAAGCATTCATTTCTCTTCTACCTTGAGTGCTGCAGGTGCACATGGAGAAATGCTGCAATATTGACCGCTGAGCATTTGAACAGTTTTTTCATCTTGCTGTGTGACATGAAACAGACAACTGAATCAAAGCACACCGATTGGACGGCACCACTTACAAAAACAGCAAGAGGAAAAACGCAACCGTTACATACTTGATGAGTTTTATCACGTTCATCAACATACATTCTGCAGCCTGCATTCTGCATTATTGATGCAAGGGCATTGTTCTGCATGGCAGACCTCCGAGACTTTTGACAGACGAGTCAATAAGCTCTGATCGCCGCAGTAGTGCACTTTCATTACCGTTGAGGAAATATTGCAGCTTTGTTTAAGTCTTCCGCAATACAATAACATAGCAAATACAATTAAACAAGTATGATTAGCTCCCAGATCATCTGGTAAATGATATTTGTATGCTGAGGATATTAGTTTGTAATACATAATATGTCTGCTTTGTTTATTTATTTAATCAGTGTCATTTAAATAAAACTATTCAAAAAGATTCATTGGGATGATAATGGTGGTAATCGTATAATCGTGTCATCAAAATGAAATTACTCTTAACTAAACTGAGCTAGATTATGGAATGAGCATGCGGCTTGTCAAGAGGCTCTCAGAGAAATACATAGGAGCACTTGAGTGCAAATGTTGAGGAAAATGTCAAACTCAACATGTATTCACAGCCATAGTGCAAGTGTGTGCTTGTGTTCCTATGTGTAAGTGTACTGTTGTTGTACCAATAGGTCTTAACTGGTGGGTTGTGGTTCAAGCATGAGTTGCAGAAATTTCACTTCGTTTTTACTTTTACTTTCTGACCAAAATGCCTTGGGTTTACACTCTCTATAACAAAACATAGAGTTAATAATTTTGGTGCAAATGGAATGTTGTTCATATGATAATATGACATTAATTATGACATTATTAAGCTTTTTAGGTCATTCTTTACAATAAGGGTTCATTAATAGGGCCAGATAGAATCTGCTGACATTTTTTGCTATTTCTGCGGATCATTGAAAAAAAAAAAAATTTGGATTTATGTGGAATGATTTTTAATATGAGTATCATAACTAAAAACTTAATATATGAAATAAAAGCGTATGAGTGTGAATAGGTGTGTGTGTGGATGTTTCCCAGAGATGGGTTGCGGCTGGAAGGGCATCCGCTGCATAAAAAAATGCTGGATAAGTTGGCGGTTCGTTTCGCTGTGGTGACCCCGGATTAATAAAGGGACTAAGCCGAAAAGGAAATGAAATGAAACATTTTTAAATTTTATTCAATGTTTACAATTTTTGGTAAACAAAGCAAGTCTCTCATATAATATCTCTGCTAAAAGAAAATATTACTTTACAAATTGTATTGTGAATAAATCATATATTTTAATATTACTATTATTATATCACAATAATGTTAGTGAAATGAATTAAACCTGTTAGCCAGCACTCAATTTTGGGGATTTACACCTACTCAACTTTAAATAGTAACAGCTCCTGACTCCAGTAAGCTACAAAAAATTAGCTAACATTGAGTGAAGACATTTTGAGCTTTATTGTGGTAAAAAAATGTAACATTTTATACATTATGAAGCCATTTTCGTGTGTAAGTAACATGGTAAAGCATGGCAAAGCAATGGTAAAACGTGTCCTACTCATTAGCGTTTTCTGTGCAACTTACACACATTTAGCAAATACATTCTTTATAAACTTCCTATTGAAAAACAACTAGCTACTATGGCTTCTTGAGGGCTGTAGCTTTAAACTGATGTACAGTTTGTCAAGATTACTTGTGTTCATTTTGATGTAATCCATTCATAAACATTGACATGGAAAAACAGCGCCCCAGTGCGTCGGGGTGCTAGCTAATAGGTTACAAACTGAATAAATATAAATTTACACACATTTACACAAGTAAATAGACTCAATCATGGGCTAAAATCTGTGGAAATCTGCAGATTTCTGCACGCACAGATTCCATGTGGGCCTAATCATTAGCTGATGTATTTTCTAACATGAACTAATCATGAACCATATTTGTATAGCATTTTATTATTATATTTTTTTATTAATTGTCAGTTATTTTAATACATCAGCACATACAAACACAGTCTTAGCTATACAGTAGAAAATAATAGTATACAAACAAGTAAACAGGATAATACAGTCAGGCTAGGAGCTAAATATACACCATAGGATAGAAAATCAGGAGTAATTATTAAGTTAACGCCATAAAGGTTGTCCGTAGCTGCCAAAAATCATCTGAATTTTGATGTATGTCATAGGTGATTTTCTCGAGTATGTAGCATACATACTTGAGACAACCACATTTTAAAGGACCTGAGGACATGACCACCATACAAGTATACATTTCTTTGGCAGATATACAAGGATTAAATACAAATGCTTGATGTGGGAGTCCAACACATTCTCTCCTCCACCATATAACAAATAAAACTCTAGAGACTAAATTTGATCTTAACGAGTCCTTGTAGAAAAGGATATATTTTCTTCATAAAAGAGATGATTTTGTCACAATACCAGAAACAATGAAGGGATATCCTTTGCATTTTTTACAGTTAAAACAAAGACAATAGTTTCTGTAAACCTTTTTCAGACATAAGGGTGTAAGATAAAGGGCCCTATTATACACCTTGCGCCTTGTGCCGAACATGTTTGCCGCAATTTGTTGCTATTCTCAGACCAGCGCAACCCTAATTTTCATGTTTTGCACCACGTTGTTTAAATAACAGCATTTGCGGCACAAATCAGCATCGCATTTGCGCCACTTTGTGCACTCATGGGTGTGCTGCTCTGTAAAGGAGGTGTGCTAAGGCGCATTGTTGGCGCATTGCTATTTTGAGGAACTGAAATAAACCGTGCCACTGACCAACTGAAAGCAGGTCTAAAGTCTAATGTTGAGCGCGTTAGTTATGCGCCTATGCAGGTCCAAAACGCATACACATTGCTGAATACACATAGCAATACACTAATATCTTTACATATGAACAAAATTAAAGGGTTTAAACTGTTACAAAAATTATTATTGTCTATATATAAAAAACATTGCCTTCATGCCCTTTTCAATTTGCCCTTTGCATTTGTAAAATGTTATTATTATTAGCAGTAGTATTTATTATATGCATATTTATATTTGTTTTAATAAAAGCAAGCTTAGATTTGTCCACCTGTTGGGTTTTGAAGACGTATACATCACCACGTGGCACATAAGAATAGGATGTGTGTTTGGATATAACTTAGTTTTTAGACCACACTTTGTTATTAATGTTCATTTATTTGTTTGCTGGAGATTCAAACTGAATTAGAAAGTGTTTTGAAACAAATCTTTGACCATAACAAATTATTTATTTATTAAATATGTAGGCTAAAGGATGTCTTCAGTAGAGTAGCTACAACACTGTTTCCTCACTCAACAAAAGTAAAGGAGTAAAAGTAAAGAAATAGAGAAAGTAAAGATGCCGAATGGAGGAGGCTCGTTCTTTATTCTTGCACAGTAGATGGACTGTAAAATTGTTTTCTCGCTAGTGAAGCGTTCAGTTTTTTCCACTTACAAAGTCTGCTATGTAAACAGCAAATGCGTCATGTCGTGACGCAACTGACTCTTAAAGGGAACAAAAGATGAGACTCTGCTTGGTTTAATGGACGTTATGCTTTAAACACATCCATAACTCATTCAGAGAATAAGCACAATTCTATCAGACCATGCACCAGGAGGGAAACTGTATTTTCTATTCTTAAAATAGTAAAAGTGGATTCTGACACAACCTTAATGCTTTTGCACCATGCACTTTAGACTTTGCAACTAGATCGTTAAAATAGAGTCCAAACTCTGTTAATGAATTTATAATTGAGTTCATGAGTACCCAATGAAGTACATTTAGAAAACAAATTGTTACCTATTTTTTGACCAATCTGTATTTTTTTTTATTTTGTGACAGCATTTATTAATCACATTTTAACATAATAATGCATTATTAACATCAAAATTCATGCTTGTTATCACATTATCGTTAATGCATTGGGAAATAACATGAACTAACAATGAACAACTGTATTTTCATTAACCAACGTTAACAAACATGAACAAATACTGTAATAAACGAATTGTTCATGATAGTAAATACAATACATTAACTAATGCAACCTTATTGTAAAGAGTTACACCTTTTTTAGGATGTACTTAATGTAAATTATAGCCAAAATGGCACATTGGTCTTTCTTTGTAAATAAAATCACTTTAGCAAATTTATTTTTAATCCGATTTTCCCTTACGGTCCAAAAAACATTTGGTATAGGTGAAATAAACTAACTAAATTGGCTGTAGTGTATTTTTAATTTTAAACAAGCACTGCATTAGAAGATGACACAACATAAAAATGATTGCCACAACAAGCTGTACTGTGATTTATATGTTGCATGGAAACATGACTAATATGGATAGATTTGACATGAATATACTGTAGTATTTAGCTTAGGGTTTGTTTGAGGATATACTGATGAATCACAGTTCTGCCAATTTTGTATGCATTATGCATCTTTTTCCCCATGCAATAACAGTTTGTGCTTAAGTGTTAAGTATGTTATGTTAAGTCTCACCAAAAAAAAGCTATTTTTAAAGGGTGCATATGACTCATGTATTAAATATGCTATAAGTCTTCTGAGGTCTTGCAGCACAAGTGTGTGGGGAAAAGACAAAAATACATGTATTTACTAATGCAGTGTTTTTTATATATAAACTAATTGGTGCATTGGTTTTGTGAAGGAAAAAAGATGATTCCAGATGGTGTTTACATAAGACCACTGCCACGTTTGTGTGTCTTTCTGTTTTTCTTGCATGTGTGTGTGTGTGTGGCGGAAGTGGGTGTGTCTTGTTTGGTTTCTTCACCAGCATGGTGTGTGTGTATGTGTGTTTACATTCATCAGCTGGGTGGTTCCGTGTTTTGTCGCTACTCTCTACGCACAGGTGTTTGTTATTAGTCAAAAGCTGATGCGCGTTCCACGAGCTATATATGTTCAGTGTTTTGTAGTTAGCATTATCAGTTCGTTGTTTGTTCTCTCCTGTGTCTGCCTCTGTTAGACTCTCTCGCTCGCTTGGGTGGAGGCTCTCCGTCATACCTGTTTCTTTTGGACCTTACACAAGTCTCCGTCTCTTTGATGTTGTTAATACTGCCTGCTCTGAAGACAACAACATCTGTGAGAGACTTCATCTCATATATGTTTCTCTTATAAACTTTACCATGAGTAAACTCGACGATTTCCTTAAGAGCGGCACCTTAGAGCGACCTTTCCCTTCCCTCGATATCTGGTGAGATATCTTGAGAGACTGCTATACGACGCTGGTTCACGGATGAACCTTCATCGCTGTTTAGCGTGTCGTATTCTGGTGTGAGCATCCTTGCCCTACACTACATCTGGTGAGACCTATACCAGTTGTGACTTTTTAAATAAATCATCTTGTTTTCACTTGCATTTGGGTCTCCTGTGTTTATCATTGTGACCACCACTTTTCAGATACTTTTATGGTGGTTTAAAAATAATAACAATATTAATCTTGTCAAATGTAAAATACTGTATGTTTCCTGGAGTTAAGCAGTTCTGATTAGATATTTGCTGCTTTAAAATGTTGTATTTTGGGGGCTGCACTGTGATCTTTAAAGGAATATACCTACAATAGGTGTATGAATGGCTTTATTTTTTTCAGTATATATTTAAAGTGTGTGAGAAATCAAAAATTCCAATGTTTATTTTGCTAGAGCACATTACTATTCTTTAGGTGAACAATTAATGCAAGATAATCCACTGAAAAAGAAAAAAAAATAAGAAAAGCTTTATTTTGGTAATTTTCAATCAAAGTCTGACCATTTACTTCTGCTTTTAGAGTGTTGATCCTTCTCTGTTTCTACGAGGGAATTATGTGCAGAAAAAAAGCCCCACCCCATACCTAATATTCCATTTCAGTTGGAAGTACATCAACATACTGAAATAAAAGTCTCAGCAATAGTGGCACTGTCGCCTCACAGCAAGAAGGTCGCTGGTTTAATTCCTGGCTGGGTCAGTTAGCGTTTCTGTGTGGAGTTTGCATGTTCTTCCCATGTTCATGTGGGTGTCCTCTGAGTGCTCTGGTTCTTTCACAGTCACAAAGCGCTATAAGTGGATCGGTATAACTTTGGGCAAAAAATAGTTTGTAGTGTACAATTGCGTGTGTGTGTGTGTGTGTATGAGTGTGTGAATGAGTGTGTGTATGGGTGATTCCCAGTACTGGGTTGCGGCTGGAAGGGCATCCGCTGCATAAAACATATGCTGAAATAGATGGTGGTTCATTTTGCTGTAGTGACCTCTGAAATAGAGACTAAGCAGAAGGAAAATGAATGAATGAATGAATGAATGAATGAAAAGTCTCAGCAACTTCCGGTTCATGTAGACTTTAATAATATTCATCCTAGCTTTGTAATGGCTGTGAAGTCTTTAAAGCTTCAAATGGAACATCCATCCACTATAAAAGTAATCCATACAACTTTAGTGGGTTATTGAATGAATCTTTCCTTTAAATGAAGTATTTTAGTATGAAAACATGTTTTAATAGTTTCAATACATATCAATGCTTGAAAATCATATCACTCACGTAACCCTCTTGTTGACTAACTGGTCAAACATGATTCGTGCACCCTTTCAACAGCAGAAAAAACCTCAATGATGTTGTTTTATCTTGAAATTTGGTGACTTTTTCTAAAATGACCCCAACATTAGAAAGAAATGAACCATTTTCTATGTTCAGGAAGGCAATATACATGTAGGGTACAAGGATTTTCTTAGGGGTCAGTTTTACCCACCAGATAAAACCATTTTTACACCACAGAAACTACTGGCACACTCTAAAACACACACGCATACGCACACACACACACAATAAGTCTATGCTGCTTTCACGTTTATGAATACTGTCTTGCTAAAAAAAAAACTTTAGAAAATATATACTTTTACTTTAGTCAAAAATTTGTGTTCTCCACTGATTAAATATTGATGAAATAAAGTAATGTGTATTTATATAGGCCATACACCCAAAGCGGTTCACAATCATGAGGAGGGTCTCTCCACACCACCACCAGTATGCAGCATCCACTTGGATGATGAGACGGCAGCCACAGAACAATGATGCCAGTGTGCTCACCACAAACCAGCTAGAGGTGGATGGACAGGCAGTGATAGAGCCAATTGGATGGATGGGGATGATTGGGAGGCCATGATTGGTAAGGGTTGATGGAGGGAATTTAGCCAGGACTTCGGAGTTACACCTCTGTTCTTTCTGAGAAGTGCCATGGAATTTTTAATGACCACAGAGAGTCAGAACCTCATTTTAATGTCTCATGCGAAAGACGGTGCTCACTAGATATGTTTCAATCCAAATATGTGACTTAAATTTTATGCAAAACTGGAATATCGCATAAAAGACATGCAAATAAAGCAGCATTTCCGGTGGTGCAGTGGGTAGCACAATTGCCTCACAGCAAGAAGGTCGCTGGTTCGAGCCCCAGCTGGGTCAGTTGGCATTTCTGTGTGGAGTTTGCATGTTCTTCCCGTGTTCGCGTGGGTTTTCTCTGGGTGCTTTGGTTCCCCCCACAAGTCCAAAAACATGCAGTACAGGTGAATTGCGTGAGCTAAATTGTCAGTAGTGTGTGTGTGTATGGATGTTTTCCAGTGATGAGTTGCAGCTGGAAGGGCATCCGCTGTGAAAAACATATGCTGGATAAGTTGGTGGTTCATTCCGCATCCATCCATCTATCCATTGTTTTATCATTCTGTTTTTATATGTAGTTAGGAATCTATCTATCTATCTTTAGTTTTTAGTTCTAACAGCTAATCATCCATCCATCCATCCATCCATCCATCCACCCACCCACCCACCCATCCATCCATTCATCCATCCACCCACCCACCCATCCATCCATTCATCCATCCATCCATCCATCAATCCATCCATCCATCCATCCATCATCTAATCAATGCTTTCATTCCATCCATCCATCTATCCATCCATCCATCCATCCATTATCTAATCATCTGATCAATGCTTTCATTCCATCCATCCATCCATTATCTAATCATCTGATCAATGCTTTCATTCCATCCATCCATCCAACCATCCATCCATCCATCCATCCATCCATCCATCCATCCATCCATCCA
>CAIGQZ010007154.1:20321173-20341020 GCA_903798205.1 Danio tinwini | reverse complement strand
CATGTTTTTTCCTAGGAATAATATTTCTAAAGGAGCTGTTGACATGGAATTGCAATAGAAAGTACTGAAGTACTGAAATGTATTTAATCTTTTATATAAATAGCTTTTTTAATAATGGCAGCTTAATAAAGATGACTCATATTTAAGAGTGTAAAAATCTTGATGGTTCTGTGGGTCTCGTCTATCAAATCTTATCTTTAACTTATAGTTTATATTGGATTCAAGTCAGGTGATTGGCTGTGCCATTCTACAGCTTGATTTTCTTTCTCTGAAAGCATTTGAGCATTTCCTGTGTTTTGGATCATTGTCTTGCTGAAATGTCCACCCTGGTTCCATCTTCATCCTCCTGGTAATGTAGATGTTGAACTGAAGCAGCTAATATTAATTTACAATAATGAAGGGCAGAGGGTTGCTGAGGAACTACTGAAAGATTTCAGCTGTTGTCTGGACTTTCACTGCTTTTCTATACCTCCCTTTCTTCATGTGTTCAATACTTTTTTTCTGTGTGTCATTTTATTTTATTATGCATAACTTAATTAGTGAACTTGTTTGTTTTTTGTGGCATATATGGATTTCCTTGGTTGTTACCAACATCCGGGGAAGTTTTTAAGTCAACAGCACCTTTAGAAATATGTTTTCTGAGAAAAATGGTGACATGTTCAATACTAATTTGTCCCGCTGTATACGCACACGCACGCATGCACGCATGCACGCACGCACGCACGCACGCACACACACACACACACACATACATACAAATAATGCATAATAAACATTCCTTGGGTCCCATTACTTAATCTTAGTTAAGACATTAAATACAATTAGCAATTTGTTATCATATGTATTTTTATTTTATTAACAATAAATTAAATTGGTTCTTGTAAAAATAGCTATTATTATTAAATACTTAAGTAGAATTTTCTTAAGTAAGATAAGTATTAAGTATTTTTATTAACATAAGTTTCCTTGAAGTGGTCCATCATGGCCCCACCTGTGGTGCACCAGTAATTGCCTTGTTTACATAACAAAAGCATCAGTTCACAGGTGATTTAGGATATTAGCTAAAAGCCTCCCAGCCATTCGGCTGCCTGGTGGGTTTTATAGGTAGAAAAGCCAAATGGCTGCTCTGTGGGACTTTTAGTGTTAAAACATGTTAACAAATTATTGTTACCAATACATTTGATATAAAATTTAACTTTCCATAAATTATGTTCTTTAAAATTGTATTTCAACAAACAGTAAAGCAACAATGATATGTCATTATATGTCAAAAAGTCAAATTAAATTTTATTTTATATATGCTATACATGAAATATACTGTAACTTAATAGCAATAAAAATAGTTCCACTATATAACTATATCATATAATGAACATCTTCTGTAACCTTGCAAATTTTTTTATTTATTTCTGAGAACTAACTTATTTACTGGCTCTCTTTTGTTAGTATTGATTGAAAAGACTTAATGTTGCACCTCAATATAAAAAAAATTAATGTTTTTCTTCGCAGCGTTTCAGCATTTCCATCTTCCTCCTTCACTAATCACACACACTTTATTTATGTAAGCCCTTTATCTGCTCCAAAGACTCAACTCAAGCCATAGTTGATCTGTGAATTGGAAAATAAGTCTGACCTCAGCCTGCCTGATTCACTCTACATTGATTAAACTGAATTTGCTGTGAATGATCAGGTCCAAATTACTTCTGCACACGAAAGGGTGTGCATTAAAGCCACCATGTCACCTTCAGTCTACTTACAAAGGATCTGAGCCCAGGGAAAGAAAAAAAAAAACAGATCCTTCACTGCACCTCCTCCCATTGTGGGCAACATCTCTCTTGCTTCTGGAAGAGATGGGAAAGAGATTATTCCTTTAAGATCAATTACAGCTCTAACTGACTGAATGGTGTCAGCCCAACATGCTTAAAGAAACCGAGACAAGCGATGCTTTAAAAAAGAAACACATGAATGGCACGTGTGTGTGCGGTGTGATCCAAATTCTGCAGCTTCTTGTTTTTTCTGCACGTGACTTTGAGATGGGTTAACTTTATCAAGAACATGCTAGAGAAAACATCCCCAGTGGCACTTTTGCAGTGCATGATAAGCAATTGTTCTTTTACAATTGTTCTTGAAGAAACACCAAGAGTTAAATAGTTAAGTTTTACCATTTTTCATCCATTCCAATCCATTCAGCCAATTTCCGGGTCTGGTGGGAGCAATTTTAGCTTAGCTTAGCATAGATCATTGAATCAGATTAGACCATTAGCATCTCCCTAAAAATGACCAGAGTTTTGATACTTTTAATATTTAAAGCTTGGCTCTTCTGTAGTTACATTGTGTACGAAAAACAATGGAAAATGAAAAGCAGCTATTTTTATAGCCGATATGGCTAGGAACTACTCTTACTGGCCACTTTATTAGGTACACCTTACTAGTACCAGGTTGGACCCCCTTTTGCCTTTAGAACTGATATTTTTCTCTTTTTCAAACCATTCTCTGTAAACCCTAGAGATGGTTGTGCATGAAAATTCCAGTAGATCAGCAGTTTCTGAAATACTTAGACCAACCTGTCTATCACCAACAACCACGTCGCGTTCAAAGCCACTTAAATCACCTTTCTTCCCCATTCTGATGCTCAGTTTACCTGCAGCAGATCGTCTTGACCATGTATACATGCCTAAATGCATTGAGTTGTTGCCATGTGATTGGCTGATTAGAAATTTGCGTTAACGAGCAGTTGGACTGTTGTACCTAATAAAGTGGCCGGTGAGTGTATACTCTTATTCTGTGGTGCATTTCTGAAACCATTATTAGCCAACTAAGGTCGCAAGTTTCGTCGTTAAAAACATAGTTTATTAATTTTGTTTCATGCTATAGTATAGTTCAGCCGTGAGTTACATTATTGTTTGGAAAATGCACCTCTGGGTGGTAACATTAATCCTGTACCATCTTTGCTGCAGGCACAGTGATATTATGCAAATTTTAACTGATGGTGGAAGTGTAGGATTTGGTGCTGGGGACTACTTTCAGACACTACATAATATCATTAAACACTTTGTCTTGCTAAACAACATAACTGTAGAAGAGTCAAACTTTAAATAGAAAAAAAAATATCTAAACTATTTTGTCGTTTTTGAGCAAGATGTTAATGGTCTAATCCAAATCAATAATCTATGCTAAGCTAAGCTAAAAGTGCTCTTGCCAGTCCTAGAGATTGGCTAAATGGATTTCAAAATGGATGAACTCAACTGTTTAACTCCAGGGGAGATGTAAAATAAGACAAAAAAAGTAGAGTGGGTAGTTTTTAAGGCAAGACTGGCGAATTGGGTAAAAAAAAACATTCTAGCATAATTTCTGGCAAAAAAAAATCTAACCTTTGGATGAAATCAGGTTGAGAGTTTCATTTTTGTGACATGTTACATTCAAAGGTTTTTACAGAGAGGATTTTGGGATTCTTTTTTTTATCACTGAAATTATTAATTTAATCAGGCAAATTATGTATGAACAAATCCCTCTGTAAAAGGCTTCCGATTTCAGATAATAAAACTGAAATTTGATGTAAGTGCAGCTGAAGTGGAGATTCATGCCTCAGTGCAGAAAAAAAAAAACTCATTTTGAGAAAACAGCCTTCAAAAATATGAGTTTTAATTAAAATCTACAGAAACACACTGGAAGAGTGAGACGAGATACACATGAAAGTATTTCAGATGTCATCTTTTCAATAGACAAAATAACAATAATAATTTTCTAAATAACCAAGAAGCTCCGAATCTCAAACTTGACAGGTGCATGATTTTTTTTTTTTTTTATCCACCAGTGTCTTAGAGGTGGAGTCTGAAGCAAGCCTCCAGTATGTAGTGCATTATTAGAAACAGATAATGATCTCATTAGGGCTATTTATAATTGGCATATATTTCCTTGAGCACACACTTGAGTATGATATCAGATTGGATGTGAGGAACTGTAGTATTTCTCTGCCGCAACACTGCACCACTGAAGATTTATTAGCCTGTTGCTAAGTGGAGGCTCCCTTGGGCAGCCTGCAGACTAAAGGTTGGTGTTCGATAGTATGCATACTCGAGCTTGCAGATGGATTTTTATCAGTGTTCTTGGATTACTAAAAATAGATATGACTTTTAATATGTATTATGTATTATTGTCAGCAGTGGTGGTTGAGGTTTACAAAATAAACAATTAAGGAAACGATTATACTCCAGTTTAGTAATGAAAATCAATGTTATTTTTAGTTTATTCTGTGATTGTCATTTAAAATGAATTCCGCCAGACAAATTTAATAGCTCTATGTAAGAAGAATCAATTATTTTCATTCTACAATGAGTTTTTAGGTAGTGCATATTCATAAAATGAATGTAATGCACATATTATAAGCATAGCTAAATAGACAGAACAAATAGACAAATGAAACTAACAATGCTTTATGTTTTCTTTGCTTTTCTACCAGTGCTCAGATGCAAAAACAGTCAAATACAGTATTTTTCAGCAGTAATTAAAATATGAATGTACTTTAACTTCATACAATGTCTGCTTAAATGCCACTTGACACTTATAGTAAGGACCCATTGGATGTTAATGGTTAAGACATTAATAATTTACAATATAATTTGTTATCATGTTTTTTTATCTTTGTTTACAAATAATACATAAAAATACAGCTGTTTGCTGTTAATTCAGGTGCATTAGATAATATTAACAGATGCAGCAACAGATGCTACTAAGAATAATAAGTGCTTCAGTTTTTAAATAAAGTCTACACCCATTTAGATAGTATTACGCAAATATGAATATGCAGATTTGAGAATTTCATATGCTGACTGGGCTTAAACAGCTTCACAAACAGGTGACAGCAGTGACGTACAAATACACTCACCGGCCACTTTATTAGGTACACCTTACTAGTGCTGGGTTGGAGCCCCTTTTGCCTTCAGAACTGCCTTAATCCTTTGTGGCATAGATTCAACAAGGTACTGGAAATATTCCTCAGAGATTTTGGTCCATATTGACATGATAGCATCACGCAGCTGCTGCAGATTTGTCGGCTGCACATCGATGATGCAAATCTCCCATTCCACTACATCCCAAAGGTGCTCTATTGGATTGAGATCTGGTGACTGTGGAGGCCATTTGAGTACAGTGAAGTAATTTTCTTTCAAGAAACCAGTCTGAGATGATTTGTGCTTTATGACATGGCGCATTATTCTGCTGGAAGTAGCCATCACAAGATGGGTACACTGTGGTCATAAAAGGATGGACATGGTCAGCAACAATACTCAGGTAGGCTGTGGCATTGACACGATGCTCAATTGGTACTAATGGGCCCAAAGTGTGTCAAGAAAATATACCCCACACCATTAAAACACCACCATCAGCGTACCGTTGATATAAGGCAGGATGGATCCATGCTTTCATGTTGTTGACTTCAAATTCTGACCCTACCTTCCGAATGTCACAACAGAATTTGAGACTTATCTGACCAGGCGATGTTTTTTCCAATCTTCTGTTGTCCAATTTTGGTGAGCCTTTGTCAGTTACCTGTTCTTAGCTGACAGGAGTGGCACCTGATGTGGTCTTCTGCTGCTGTAGCCCATCCGCCTCAGGGTTTGACATGCTGTGCGTTCAGAGATGCTCTTCTGCATACCTCGGTTGTAACGAGTGGTTGTTTGAGTTACTGTTGCCTTTCTATCAGTTCAAACCAGTCTGGCCATTCTCTTCTGACCTCTAGCATCAACAAGGCATTTGCTCTCACAGAACTGCCACTGACTGGATATTTTCCCTTTTTCAGACTATTCTATGTAAACTCTAGGATGGTTGTGCTTGAAAATCCCAGTAGATCAACAGTTTCTGAAATACTCTAACCAGCTTGCCTGGCACCAACAACCACGTCACATTCAAAGTCACCTTAATCACCTTTCTTCCCCATTCTGATGCTTGGTTTGAACTGCAGCAGATTGTCTTGACCATGTCTACATGCCTAAATGCATTGAGTTGCTGCCATGTGATTGGCTGATTAGAACTTTGTATCAGTTGGACAGGTGTACCTAATAAAGTGGCCGGTAAGGGTGTAGGATATTCATTTACAATAATAAATTATAAAATTCAGTATTTGTAATTTGCAACATACCAGTATAGCATTGAGTGCTACATTTATGTGTGTGGTGTTTTTTTTTTATTGACCAATTAAACATTCGGCTGTTCTGAGAAAACAAATTGATGTCAGAGTAATTTAAAGTATAGCATGCAACACAAAGTCTTTGCCTGCTTGTTGGCTCATTTGTAAGGTTTTTTAAGTACGTATAGTTGTTCTAGTGTGTGGAAGTTGTTTTGACACTCTTCCCATCTTATATATGTCAAATAAAGACAAAGTGTTTTCATCGAAGGTATTTTTTTTTGTTTATAGGCGAACAAAATGTTTGTTCCAGCTGCTTCCTCTTTTCCTCAAGGAATTTAATGGTTGCTTGCTCGCTGGCTCTAATGTGCTCTTGGTTAGAAATCAAGTTTCATGCTACGACTTAATGTAGGAGACTATTTTAAGGAGCAGCAGATGCTTGGAGATATCTCAGACTGTCATCAGCATATTGTTTACAGTATGATTAGATCAGAACTTCACCTGAAATTAATCTACAACTATATCCTTACAAAAAAAATCTACTTTATTAGGTGTGAAGGGATAATTCACAAAAAAAACAAAAAATGTTGACATCCATGTTATGGGAAACAATACTATGGAAATCATTGGCTACCATTTTCCAAAATTATTTAAAGGGCACCAATCATGCAAAATCAAGTTTTGAAAGCTGCTTGGTTAGAAATGGGAATCAAAAGTGGATGATGCAAAATCAATACAGCCTTCAATTATAGTACGTAGTATGTGTATTAGAGATTCGCGGATCAGCTGAAATTTTACCAAAATCTAATTGTTACCTTCATTCTAATCATCCATCCGCCACCTGCCCGCACATATTATTTTATCTGATATATATATATATATATATATCTGCACTAGATCGACACTTTAATAATTCTAATTCTTTGTTTTAAGCATGATGATAGGTCACCATGGATCTTTCGTTATTAACAGCATATTTAGCTTTTACATATACAGGAAAAAGATAACACAAACGGTGTCACTTCAGCCTAAATGGCAGCTATGTTATGTTTACTTGGCCTTTTTCTTTGCATTGTGCAAAAAGAGAATAGCATCTACTGTGCCTGGATTCAGGCGATTCCGCCTCGCCTCCAAAACAGGGCCAGCTGCACTAAATGAGCTTTCTCGTGCACCACTTGTTGCAGGAATGCACAAGCTTCTCCTTGCAAGGCGCTGCAGTCGTGTAAATTAGCGATCTTGTTTCCCTTCAGAACGATAGCAGATTTTTCTCTGATGACTCCTCCAACTAAAAGTTTGCACAGTCCTCTTGCACTTCATCCATTGTTTTGGGCGTTTCATCTTCACATTCTGCAAAGTCCACTCTCTGCTTTTTTGCTGGTCAACTGCTATGATCCACGACCCACCCGCAATTAATCATAATGTATTTTTTTATTACCCGACCCGTGAATTATTCACAGTGCCAGCGGATATAACCGCCATCCGCACATCACTAATGTGTATGTATAGTATACATACATCCTTCGCTATAACACGTTTGATGTTTCGCCGCCTCACAGATTTCTTTTGTGCAATTTGACATGCTTTTTTTTCTACAGCGCATTGTGTTCTGCGTCCTGACTGGCAGTAGACCACTGTCAATTAATCTCCTTCATGCCGTGTCTCCTGCACAGTTCAGCTTGCCAAATTTACAGAAATCTTTGATTGCTAGCAGTGTGACTCTGAAGAGCTGTACTGTATGTTTGCAAGTTTTCTCCCCACAATGTCAACGAAACATTCTGCACTGGCAAAGGCACATACAGTAGCACCCAAAATGCAGAGGAAGATGCTAACCCTCACACAAAAATTTGAACTTCTGGACGTAGAAGGAAAGTAGAAGTTATGTGGCTGTAGGGCGCCATTAAGGAATAAATAAATGAAGATCAAATGGTTTTGATCTTTGGTTTCATTCTATAATACTGGACTTTGAGGGCATTAAAATGAGAGAAAAGTGTAAAAATGTTAATGCCTGTCTGAGAAAAGTGTATAAAGTGTGCACTGAGGGGTTTTACAGCCCTTAAAACATCTTTAATAATTGTAAAAAATAAAGCTGAGTACTTCAAGGATTTCGCCTATTACGGTTTATTTTTAGAACATAACTCCCGTGATTAACAAAGGACCACTGTAGTGTGTATAGTACAGTATAGTGTGTCTACAATTTTAGTGAAGTGATATAAACACAAGTCTCTTATTTAAAAATTCATTCAATTCAATTCAATTCATCTTTATTTGTATAGCGCTTATACAATGTAGATTGTGTCAAAGCAGCTTCACATGGAAGTTTATAGTGAATTGAAACAGTGTCAGTTCAGTTTTCAGTGTTTAAGTTCAGTTCAGTTTAGCTCAGTTCAGTGTGGTTTAATAATCACTACTGAGAGTCCAAACACTGAAGAGCAATTCCGCAGCTCTACAGGTCCCGAACCATGCAAGCCAATGGCGACAGCGGCGAGGAAAAAACTTCACCAATTGGCGAAAGTGAAGAATTTTAAAAAACCTCGAGAGAAACCAGGCTCAGTTGGGCACGATCATTTCTTTTATGGCCAAACGTCTTGTGCAGAGCTGCAGTCTAGGCGCAGTAGCTGGACCTCAGGGAAGACTCGTCTGTCCTTGGAGCATCACAGGAATCAGTCTCATGCTCTCCATCATGACCACCACAGCAGCAGCTCAGGATAGGGCCTGGTCCGTATTCATGACATTCATGACGTTCAAATAGGATCCAAATCCCAGTGATTTTTGAGGCTCACCATGATTTAGCAGTACAATTTTATCCTTCCACAGATATTGGTTGATAGTCTCAGTAATCATGGCCACAAGGGTTTAAAACAAAAAATAAAAATAAAACTGGGATTACATGATTAAACTGCACTTCAAGAAGCAGTAAGTGGTACATTTTATAACATTTGAACCATAAGTCATAACTAGGGCCAGACGGAATCTGCAGACGTTTTTTTGCAATTTCTGCTGAGAATTTTGGTAAAAATCTGCGGATTTCTGCGGAATAATTTTGGGAGTCTCAAAATTAAAACCTTAATATGTGAAATACAGTATGTGTAATTTAAAAACTAAATAAATTCAGATTTACACACATTTACCCTAGTAAATAAACAGAATTAATGATGGGATAAAAATCTGCGGAAATCTGATTTTCACTTGCAACTTTTCAGATGCATTCTAGAGACACAAACAACTTATTTTGTATCTTGCAAAAAGGCCAAAATTGAAGGCCTTTTAAAATATAGACTTAAGTGTTTGTCAGAAGAACAAATTGATTTGGAACAAGTGGAGGACGAGTAAATGAGGACAATTTTTTTTTTGGTGAACTATCACTTTAAGTACAAGTTCACTTTAAGTTCAAGTACAGTTTACTAGGTAGTATACTAATATTAATGCAATAGTTGCATGTAAGCTGTAATACTTTATAAAGGTGCAAAACCAGCATTTCAAATGTTTTCTAGTTCTTCAGATAAACTGCAACCTTAGATGTGACTCGTTTTTTCTGTGAAATTGAAGGCTGTAATGATTTGCTGTTGACAATATTAATTTAGTAGCCATACACATTTAAGTTTCAAGGTTCCTTTTTGTCATTTATCTAGTTGAAAAGTCCAAAAACATATTTTTTAGTATTAGATATTAAGACTATCTTTAAAAAAAATGCTTCTAAATTTTTTTGTATTGTGTCTTACCGCAGGGGTTCCTAAACTTGTAATGACGAGTTCAGACTGCATGATTTTCAAAGTAGTCGTGTCACGGATGTTTTCACACTGCATGATTATCTGGGCTACTGTTCTGTCGGCGCTGTGTTTACACTGTAGGATGTAATGGCGTCAGGAGAGTTCATACTGCGTGACTTTAAAATAGGAAGAATCCCAGACAACTTTTTCCAAACTATCCCCAGTCTCACAATTAAACAAACGCGAGAAGTGACATGGAAACAACGTGAGGTCACGTAATATATATCACGTAATATATCTTTCGTTATTAACTATGGAAAAAGAAGGCTTTAGCTTTAGAAACTTGTGTTGCTCACTTGGCTTTTGAAGAGAATTAACAATCTCTCCTCAACTTTTTTACTTTTCGACCTGATTGTGATATTGATCAGATGACACGTCAAACAGACACAGTGCTCGTGCCAATTTTACACTCATTTTTCCTCCATTTCTTGGGTCCAAATCAACTAAAATTAGCGCTTTTAGCTTCTCCCCCAGCATCCCTGTGGCCTGCAGGTAACCCCGCTAGTGAATGCTGCTCTTTCATTGGCTGTAGGTGATCGGGGATGTTATTTTCAGTCAGAACACATTCACACAACATGATTTGCATCGCCGACAGCTCCAGATATTTAGCATGCCAAATATCTCACGGGCATCGGTGACTCATCTGCGATTCTCTCATAACGCAACCTTGATAGTTCATACTGTGTGATTGTCTCTCGTGTGCACGAGCATCGATTTGCCTGTAATTTACTGTAACAGGCATTTGTCAGCGATTTCTCAAAACCTGTCGGCGAGTCAAAATCAGGGCTAAAATCATGCAGTCTGAACTCAGCATAAAATAAAAATGCCATTGACTCGTGACCCCCAACTTCCTCTGAGGTGGTTATAAATATACAATCATTGCACACACAGGAATAGGCCTACTGTGCATGCGGAAAGTATTCAGAGTGCTTCACTTTGTCTATATTGTTTTATGTTACAGCCTTATTCCAAAATGGATTTTTGGAAATTGTTGCAAATTTATAAAAAGAAAAAAAAATCTGAAAAATTACATGTCCAGAACTATTCACAGCCTTTGCTCAATACTTTGATGCACCTTTGGCAGCAATTACAGCCTCAAGTTTTTTTGAATATGGTGCCACAACCTTGGCACACCTGTCTTTGGGAATTTTTGCCCATTCCTCTTTGCAGTACCTCTCAAGCTATATCAGGTTGATTAGAAAGTGATGGTGTACAGCCATTTTCAGATCTCTCCAGAGATATTCAATAAGATTTGGGTCTGGGCTCTGGCTGGGCCACTCAAGGACATTCACAGAGTTGTTGTAAAGCCACTCCATTGATAATCTGGCGGTGTGCTTTTGGTCATTGTCCTGCTGTAAGATGAACCGTTGCCCCAGTCTGAGGTCAAGAGCACTCTGAAGCACGTTTTCAGTCTGGCTGTCTCTGTACATTGCTGCATTCATCTTTGCCTTCATCCTGACTAGTCGCCTGCTGCTGAAAAACATCCCCACTCATGATGCTGCCACCACCGTGCTTCACTGTAGGTATGGTATGGTTTGTGCTTTGACATGCACTGTCAACCCTGGGACCTTATATAGACAGGTGTATGGCTTTTAAAATCCTGTCCAATCAACTGAATTAACACAGGTGAACTCTTATTAAGCTGTTGAAACATCTCAAGAATGATCAGTGGAAACAGAATGTACCTGAGCTCAATTTAGGGCTTGACGGCAAAGGCTGTGAATACTTATGTATGAATCACTTATGTGCTTTTTCAGTTTTTATTTATTTATTTTTTTGCAACAATTTAAAAAAATATTTTTTCACATTGTCATTATGGGGTATTGTGTGTAGAATTTTGAGGAAATAAATAAAATTGAATCAATTTTGGACTATGGCTGTAACATAAACAAAATGCGGAAAAAATCAAGCGCTATGAATACTTTCCGGATGCACTGCCACTTTATTAACTTCAGCCAACTTTCAACAATTCTAAATATTTTAATTAATACTCCAATCTGTGGATAGCACTTTAAATCTGGAAATGACCTCACAAAAAAAAAGTATAATTGCTGTTATCCGCTTTCGGTTCCAAGCCTATTGCTGATAGAAACTCTCAGCGCTTATTATATCTCCATTACATCCTCAGACAGCCATGCAGTGTCAATTAACTTTAACTAATGAATTAAATTAACTTCTGTGGTAGTGCTGACACTCCCCGCAAATCACAGCAATGATCGCAGATCATGCTGACAGCTTCATATGGGTCAACAGCCACCTAACAAGCTTGGCTTCTCCTCAAAAATCACAGGGCGTTTATTAACAACCCTTCTTGGGGAAGTAACTCAAGCTAAGCTACAAACTACTCACTAATTAATTGACAATATCTGTGTTTTCATTCAATTTACGTGAAAACACGTGGAATATTGCATAAAACATTTGAGAATAAATCACCATTTCTATCCAATGAGTCAAAGAGAACATAATAGTCACTTCCTGATGAACGAGCAGCAAATAAAGAGAAGCCACTGTGAGTCTTTATTCTTACATAAGAAATGACTTGCACCTCAAAAGATGTAATGCAATGAACACGCACTGGGTTTTGGAGGTGTGAGACAGCTCTTTGGAGGTTATAACACTGAAAAACTTTGATGACAATGACAATGCATTTTAGAATGACCAAAACAAATGTTGTACAGTACAATGTATCCACTCTGCTGGTCCGTCTATTAAAGGTCCAATGAAATAAAATAATTTTTTTTAGATGCTAGTATCAGTATTGTTAGTTTTTTAAGATATCTATAAGCCAGTGCACTCCAAAACAGTGACAAAATTCGCATTTAGAACATATAAAATGTGATACATGATATAAACATGTAATGCTAGTTTGTCACTTTTGCCTAAATGGATCAACGGTTTTATTCACGTCACCTCATACTTTAGTTTCTCATCAAATCATAACCAATCATATGCTCTCTAGTATCTGACATGCTCCGGCCCCTTCAAGATGCTTCACATTTGCTTTTCATTTGATGCACTTGAGCTCAACCACACTCACTGGCAGAGCGGTGATGAAACAAAACGCTATTGGCTATTTAGTTTTTTTTAAAGGGGAGGAGCTACACTATGTCCTACCCTCTCTTCATGTTTCAGTTAAGATTACTTCATACATCAAAAGTGCATATTTCAAAGCACTTCACGAGACCTTTAATGTTGCCCCATTAAGCCTATTTTTGTTATCACATGATCTGTTAAAACAAAATCACATGACTTTTTTTCTTCCACTTGCACTTTTTTTCTTATTAGATAAAAAGTTTATTCTACTGAATTGTGCACATACATGTTTTCTATGTTCATTTTCAAAATTTATGCACATTTTGGCATTTTCATTTAGCATATTCCACACAATACTCCATAATGTGCATAAAAATAGGTGGATGGAAAAATAGCTTTTGAGACAGTTTTTTCGTGTGTGAGGAAATTAACATTGTGTCTAGCTATACATGCAATTTTTATATATTAGGAATGCTTTGCTCATTCTGTCTATGAAGTGCTTGGCCCTTTAATTGCTGCTTGCAGCTATATTTATTATTATTATTATTATTTTTTATTATTATTATTATTTTTTATTATTATCTGTGTTTTTGTCCTGTCACTGTCATTATGTTGCACTGTGGAAACTTCTGTCACAAAAACTAATTCCACGTATGTGTAAACACACCTGGCAATAAAGCTCTGTCTGATTCTGATTCTAATGCAGTTCAGTTAATACTGTAGCATTGTTACTTTAAGATAGTTAGTAACTGTTATCAACACATAATAGGAAATGATTCAAGACAAACACCTTCAAATGTATCTTGTTTCTCACGTGTTTGGCAATGTTTCTCATAGCTGTGAGCGTGGGAGACTGAAACATGTGCTTCAAGCCTCACCGTGGTCTCACACGCAAACTTCTTCTGTTCCCAGAGGAAGGATTCCCCAGTTCACTCTTTAATATCAAAGCACATTTGCCAACATTGAAAATGCATTTCAGAGTCACTTCAGAGGCCCTGTTGTAATTCTTTGAAGTGCCTGTGCACTGGAGGAGAAGTGTGGAGCCAGCGTATGGTGTACTAATAGGAGAAGAGGTGGGAAGACAGAATGAGATAAGAAAAAATAGATAGAATGAGAGCAGGTCAGTTAAACTTACAAAAGCATGAAAGAGAAATTTCAAGCTGTTTCTGTCACCTTGTAAATAAGTGAGGTGAACGAAATGGAGAAAAAAAATCCTGTGATCAAGGCTCGGAAATAATTGTTTGCAAGAAACAGTTTTTTTAATGTAGGTATGCAAGGCAGTGACTACTGACTACACATTTCATAATGATCATTTGAACTAAACATTACTATGACACAAGATTTGAACACTGCATATAAAAAAATAAAGTGGCAGAAAAGTATATATCTCCACTGTGCTGGAGGAGGTGAAAACAAGTCAAGCAGTGAATCATGATGGTGCATGATAACAGTATTGTGTAGGTATTAAGGGTGTAACAGTACACATGATGGCCCATACCTCAGTTTTTAAGCCACAGTTGTTTGGAATTTTTTCAGTAGGGGCATACAACTTCTTTTTTATAGTAGTGTACAAAAAAATGGATCTCTTTTAATTTACCCAAGAATTAAAACCTCTGATAATGCGGGAAATTACAGTACAGTGAGTCCTGTTGTTTGCACATTACATTAATGTCAAAGGCAACAGTTAATTATTGAGCTCAAGATTAGTCAGTACTGAAGCCAAATCTGGAGCTTATTTAACAAAATAACTTACAATGAGGGTCCAAAAACTGGCACACAAATTTATGTTATAGAAAAATATTTAATACAAATTTTAAAAAAGAGAAAAATCAAGAGAAGCAAAAAATATATATAATTTTTGCAATATTTAGCTTGAATTTAATTGTACTATCTTCCAATTTCTAAAGAAGTTCTGTGACTAAAATACTACTTTTATAATTATATCTGTTTAAAAAAATCTGTTTTGTTTAAATGCACCAATATATATTACCCATATTCACTGAGAAATGGATCAAAATATTGATTTTCAAAATGTACTTAATTATGCTGGGCAGCACTATATATACTGTATATATACACAGTGCTCAACATATATAAGTACACCCCTCACAATTAATATTTTCTATAGGAAGCCTTACAATATTATATTTATATTATATCATATATCAACATTATATACAGTTGAAGTCAGAATTATTAGCCCCCCTGTTTATTTTTTTCCCCAAATTCTGTTTAACAGAGAGATGATTTTTTAACACATTTCTAAACATAATAGTTATAATTATCATTTCTAATAACTGATTTATTTTATCTTTGCCATGATGACAGTAAATAATATTTGACTAGATATTTTTTCAAGAGACTTCTATACAGCTTAGTGACATTTAAAGGCTTAACTAGGTAAATTAGGTTAACTAGGCAGGATAGGGTAATTCCCTAAGGTTTGTTCTTTAGACTATCGAAAAAAAAAAGCTTAAAGAAGCTAATAATTTTGACCTTAAAATGTTTTTTTTTTAAATTAAAAACTGCTTTTATTAAAAAAAGAAAAAAGACTAAAAAAGACTTTTTTCAGAAGAAAAAATATTATCAGACGTACTGTGAGAATGTCCTTGCTCTGTTAAACATCATTTGGGAAATATTTAAAAAAGAAAAAAATTATTCAAAGGGGGGGCTAATAATTCTGACTTCAACTGTATATCAGTACTGAAGCCAAATCTGGAGCTAATCTAACAAAATAACTTTGGGATAAATTTGGATCTCTTTTAATTTTCTTAAGAAATAAAACCTCAGGTAATGTTGGAAACTAAAGTACAGTGAGCCCTATTGTTTGCACATTACAGTAATATCAAAGGCAACAGTTAATTATTGAGTCCAAGCTATTACATTTTATTGCTGTTTAATTTAAGATGTAATCAACACTATAAACAGTTTTATGTGAACATGAAAATGCACATAAGGCAGCATTTACATTAACATCGCAATAATTTTGCACTTTGAATCATAGAGCGGCACAGTGGCTCAGTGGTTAGCACTGTCGCCTCACAGCAAAAAAGTCGCTGATTCGAGTCCCAGCTGGGCCAGTTGGCATTTTTGTGTGGAGTTTGCATGTTCTCTCTGTGTTTGCATGGCTTTCCTCTGGGTGCACTGGTTCACCCACAGTCCAAAGACGTGTTGTAAGTGAATTGAATAAACTAATTTGTCCGTAGTGTATGAGTGTGTGTGTGAATGAGTGTGTATGGGTGTTTCCCAGTACCAGGTTACCAGAAAGGGCATCCGCTGCGTAAAACATATGCCACAATAGTTGGTGGGTCATTCCACTATAGCAATCTCTGAAATAGAGACCAAGCCGAAGGAAAATGAATGATGAATGAATGATGAATGAATCATAGTTGAAATATAAGTTTACATGTAATGCTTAGATCAGTGTTTTCCAACCCTGTTCCTGAAGGCACACCAACAGAACACATTTTCAACCTCTAGCTAATCATACACACATGAATCAACTCATCAGAACATAAGAAGAGACTCCAAAACCTAAAGTTAATGCGTCAGATAAGGGAGACTGTTGGTGCGGCTCCAGGAACAGAGTTGGGAAATACTGGCTTAGATTTCCTGATAAAATGGACAGAAAGTCAGTTATTACATAACTGCAACTTTTTGTGGCAGCCCGTCCAATATACTGTGTATTTTAAGTAAATTATATGTGTGCATTAGCTGAAATGGCTGAAACTAAAAGATTGCTCTTGCAACAGGTTTGTGCAAAATGTAGATGGAGGGCAGGAAGTTTAAAACTGAATAGGAGATATAGAAGAAAGTTCATATTTTTGCAATTTATACCATATTTTAACGAGATATAAATAGAAAATATGTTAGGCATGATCTGTATATCATGAAGAGGGCAGAATTTTCTACTAAACTAAAATATATGCCTGTCATCAATGCAGTACATACTGTATAAGCTATTTAAATGAAAGCATACATACTTTAGAAGCATACTGCGGATAATCACTTGAATTAAGCTGTCGTAGTAATTATATTGTTGCTGTGGTACAACACAACTGTAGAAATAAACAAATTATTCAATAGGCTTTAGCTTTGTACGCTATATACATCATCACAGTGCACCACAGTTTACGTTAACATTAATAATAATAATAATAATAATAATTCCTTACATTTCTATAGCGCCTTTCTAGACACTCAAAGAGTATTACACAATAGGGGGATTTTCCTTGTCCACCACCAGTGTGCAGCATCCACCTGGATGGTGCAACGGCAGTCATATTGTGCCAGACCGCACACCACACACCAGTTGATTGGTGGAAAAAAGATAGAGTGATAAAGCCAATTATGATATACAGTAGGGATAATTAGGAGACCATGATGGACAGAGGTCAGTGGGCAAATTTGGCCAGGATGCTGGGATTTTTAACGACCACAGGGAGCCAGGACATGGTTTAACGTCTCATCCGAAAGACTGCGTTCCTTGAGCAGTATAAAGTCCCCATCAATATATTGGGGTGTCAAGACCCACACAGACCGCAGGTTGAGCGTCCTCTGATGGCCTAACTAACACCATTTCCGGCAGCAACCTAGCTTTCCCATGTGGTCTCCCATCCAGGTACTGACCAGGCACAGCTCTGCTTAGCATCAGTGGGCAACCATGTGAGAATTGCAGAAAGCTAACTGCCAGCCAAAGTAAAGTATTGATTACAGTTAATCAGATTACTATACTACAGTATTCTGTGGCATTCATTAACAAAGAGTTGTACACATTATACACTTTATATGTGGTTCAAAAACATGTTTATTATAAATTACTATAGTTATTTTTTCCCATGCGGATATCTTCCAGACATCACGAAATAACAGATGAAAGCATACAAAAGCGTGAACGCAATCTACATTATTATTTATTTATATTTGTAAGGGGTAAACAGTGCTCCACAATAATAACCATCTAGTTTTGTCACATGGGTCGCGTTTAATTTTTTGTTATGTAGATGATCAGTTGTTTATTCTGCCGAAACGTCAGTAAAGACTTTGGTTATTGCAAAACAAGACAGAGATTTTATTGCAGCGATTACATGGCAGGGTATGTTATATTCTCCTGGATTTTGTTTGTGTGGTGGTGTTTGTGTCCGATTTTATATAACACATTAGCATATTTACACACATAGCTAGGCCTGTAATCTTTATTGGTGCTATCAAACGAATTATCACATTCAAAAAAATTTGTACACATGGATGTATTGAATAAATATTTATTACATACCGCCCCTTCTTCCGTTTTTCAGCCAGTTTCTTGAACTTTCCTCCCTTTATGAGCAAAGAATTTTGGAAGTCTATAAAAGGCAAGGCAAGGCAAGGCAAACTTTATTTATAGAGCACAATTTTACACAACCATAGTTGATCCAAAGTGGTTTACAATAAAATAAATAAATAAAAACTGGTATTGAAAATATAAGAAAAAGAAATATATATGTATGTAAGTTATACTAAAATACAGATAAGAAATAACATGCATACATCACTCAAAGGCGAGGGAGAAAAAATAAGTCTTAAAATTAGATTTAAAAGCATCCAATGAGGGAGAAATCCTGACATTCAGAGGGAGATGTTCCAGAGCCTTGGTGCCGCAACACAGAAAGCTTGATCACCTTTTGTTTTACAGCGAGACCGAGGGACAGACAAAAGAAATTGGTCATGGGATCTTAACAGTCTACAAGCTCTATATGGCCTAATAAGTTCACTGACATAGCCCAGGGCAGAATTGTTTAATGCTTTATAAGTGAAAAGAAGGATTTTAAAATTAACTCAAAATTTTATAGGAAACCAGTGCAATGAGGCAAGGACAGGGGATATATGATCTCTTTTCTTAGTTCCTGTTATTAATCTGGCGGCTGCATTCTGGGCCAACTGTAACCGAGAGTATGTTGACTGAGGTAGACCAATGTACAAAGAGTTGCAGTAGTCTAGCTGAGAGCTGTTAGGCGTTTCTTATTTTGGCTGATTTAAACAACTATAAACAACATAAAACAGAAACATTTTGATGTTTTGATAGTGATTCCTGTGTAGAAGAACCACTTCCTGCCCTCCATCTGAATTCTGCACATCATCAATGACATCATCTGAAGACAACTTATTTAAGGACTGATAATGAATCATTTTAATTTAAGTTTTGCATATGCAGTAGTTCAATCAACATTGCATTTTGGTTAGCAAACCTCGACTGAACTGAAAGACCCTTACCCAAAAATAAACATACTGTTCCACACCTAATAGGCATTCAAAATATAGCTATAAATCTGCATATTCGTCACTCATCAATAAAGGAAAAATCAGAAGCAGCTCAAATATATTCACATGCACACTGCACATACAGAAACCTAATGGAATCTTCCAGTATGTAAATTTTAACCCAATTAGGCAACGATTAGAGGAGTAATGATAACGGTGTCTGTCGAAGTTGCATGAAGTTACTCATCGAGATCAGTGTCGCACAAACGAAATCTAATTTCTTAAAGTAATTAATGACCTCGAGGTTATAAGTAACAATTCATTCAGAGAACTTTGGATATCCTGAGGTGACCGTTGCAGGAACTGATTAAAGGATCTGCTTTATGTTAGTATGCGGTGTGCGTGGAACAATTTTCATCATCCCGACTCATTTCCTTTATCAGAGCTTGTCATTTCAGATGGGGCCAAAAACGAAAACAGCACATTACGTAGATAATTCTCTCTCGCTGGATAGGAGCTCTTCATTGGAATGCAGCTCCTTCATTCAGAATGCTGAAAAGAGACATGTGGGAGCCAAAGCATATTTCTCTCGACCTTGGGAGCCCATAGCAACGTTTTAAATTCAAACTATAGAGAGCTAGAGAGAGAGAGAGAGAGAGAGAGAGAGAGAGAGAGAGAGAGAGAGA
>CAIGQZ010007154.1:20273186-20293369 GCA_903798205.1 Danio tinwini | reverse complement strand
TTTATTTATTTATTTATACAACAGTTCTGTCTGGTTCTCGAATCTGATTGGCTGATAGGCGAGAGATATTAAAGTAATATCAGCATTCATACAGCCTCTTCACCCTTGTATATTACTCTGCCCTCACAAGTGCAAGGAGAGGACTACAGTTTGACAAATATTGCAGCTGTTGGACAACATAATGTACTTTTAAGGTTTTTTCAGGCAAAAATGTAGTTGTTTAGATTGTAACTATGCTGTTTATCTATAAGGATCATTTTAAAATAATTTTAAAGATAATTTTAAGATAATTTTAAATATTCATAATTTCGGAGATTCAGCATGTCGGCGATCATCAGTCTGTCATACTGAGCAGAGCAAAGACGGTTGACACTCCGCCACAAGATAGCGACAGAGACCGCATAAGTCCTAAGGGGAGAAAAACAGCATTTTTTCAGCATACGTTTCAAACTACAGCTGAATAATTCATTACAGAACAGGTAAAGGACATCTAAGTCGATCTCTCTCTTTTGTATTTTGTAGTGCTGTATTTATACCATAGTATTCTGGCAGTGTTTGCTTTGCTCTGGCTTTTTCAGGGTTAATTATTGTGATATCCCAATTGCAACAGAGAAATACTGGGAAATATCAGTAGACTGATGGCATTTCATGCTGTTCAGCCTTATAATCTTAAAATGTGAGCAAAATCTCCTGTTTATCATCATTTTAGACATGCTGGAGAATAATTCAAATACTAGCTCTAAAGTGACGTTGTTGAAGTAGCAATGATTTCTGTTGTTCTGACGCCAGCTGCAGATTTTAAATGAATGGCGGAAGAAAGTAGCTCCTCTTAAGGGTTTTTGAGACTCTCCGTTTTTGATTTAAATTTTTGTATACATGATTATGCTGTTGAGCTGGTCTATAAATGCAATACCACACTTGTAGCAATGCAATATGGCTGTATATTGTCACTAGTGGGACACTAAGGCACTCAACCTTGAGCCAGCGCATGCCTCTAATATACAGCCATATCACATTTATTTATGTATATATAGAAGGTTTAACAATTGAACTTTTTTCATTATAGTACTGTTGTCTCATTTTAGTTTTAATAATAATAACAAAACTCTTAATATTTTTTTACAAATTTTTTGTGCATTTTACATAACAGTACATTTTTCTTTGTGCATTTCACAAAATGTCAATATTTTTATACTTGGACAACATGAAATGCCATGTTTTCAGTGTGCTCTCAGAGCTCAGTATTTATCATTTCAACTTTGATATGATGGGTGACACTTCAAAACAATAGTCTGTAAAGGTAGTTAATGTATTTACTAATGTAAGCCAATGAACAATACACTTAATACAGTATTTTTCCTGTTTGTTAATGTTAGTTAATAAAAAATAATGTTATTTATTATAAGTTTATATTCTCACAGTGCATTAATGAATATTAACAAGCAGAAATATGTTTTTTTTTAATAATGCATTAGTAAATGTTGAACTATGATTAGTAAATGTTGTACAAGACTGGTCATACATAGTTCATGCTAGTTAATACATTAACAGACATTATCTAATGGAGCGTTATTTTAAAGTGTTACCACTGCCAAATATTACCACAGCATTAAAACGGAACAGTGTCAATTTTGTGCATTTTAAAATTAAATACAAGTAAATCTGCTAAATGTAATATCAAATAAATACAATTGAGTAGATATACAAATGAAAATAGTGCATTAAGCTCTTCAGGTACTGTAGGTATAACAATATTTTTCTCTCAGTTTCTTACATTAACATGCAGCAGCAGCACTTTGGGATTGAAGACCAAATCAATTTTTACAAGGATACTTTGCATGATGGGCACATTGACGTAATTTGACATGTGTATTTGTCTAAACATAAGAACTGGGAAAGGGAACTCAATTCATCATCTGTGCACTGTCTGTTCTCTATTGCGTGTTCTACTTGAGTGTTTAAATTAAAAAGACTTACATAAAATGTGCATGGAGTTTGCCATAATAACTATGAGCCAAGCCCCAGTGAGCTGCTAAAAGACACCAGATGAAACTACCTGATGAAACTACAGTATAGTGGGACAAATTAGACAGTGGTGGGCTGGAAAACCACAACAAAACAGTCCAGCCGTAGCGATTGAGACACTGACAGGAGTGAGTGACAGGAGGCGCGAGCATGTAAGACTGGTGTGCGTGAACTTGCTGTTGGAGAGAAAGCACAGCTGCTATCGCTGTATTGATGCTGTGCAAAAGTGACAGTGCATTGTTTCAAATTTTCAGCATCTGTGTATTGAAATGTTTTACAAAAATGATGTCAGACTATTCACTTTATTGCAAAAATATTGTAAGAAATTTTGAGGAAGAGGAAATTCGTTTTTTTAGCAAAGTCATTTCACTCTGCGGCCATCTTTGAAATGCCTCTTAGACAAGAAAAGTGCAAGCTCCTATGTCTTTGAATGGGGAAATGGAATCCAAACCGGATAGCCAAGTTTATGATTAAATGTCATAGTTGGAAGCACCATTGACATTTAACAACACCTGTCTCTTAAATTTTGTTTCTAAACAAAAATCGGATTTGTTTTTCCATTTTGCCCAAGGTAATGTGCCTGTGAACCCAATGGGAATGAGTTACTGACACCAATTTGATTTTGACCATTTCTGGAGTACATAATCAGTTGAAAAAATGTTAATCAAGTACAGTAACTACTGAATAAATCAGTAACTTGTTACACATGATGATCTTCTGGGCCCAGTCTTTCAAAAGTAATCCAGTGGGATTTTGGATCAAGGATTGGATCAAATCTTGAAAAGGGGTTTTTTAAAAGGAGCAGAGAGATTTTGAATTAAGATCAGACCATGTAATCCAATCTTATATTTGATTTGGATCAAACCTGCCCTTTGGGTTATTCAAAACTTTAAACTCAGATTGGAATCTGTATGATCCAAAAAACAGGATTATCCTGATCCCATCAGAAAGGTGGATTTAGTTGTGATTTCTTTTAAATCAAATAAACCCAATAAAATTTAAATGTTTTTATTTTTTTAAGTGAATAACCACAAACGTGTTACTAATGGTTACTGATGATATATAAATTAATTCATATTTAAAGCCTATGAGCATGTCACATCTAAGGAGATATGGAAATCAACAACAAAACAATATCAAAGCAGTATTGTATTAGAACAAACTAAAATTGTTAAATATTTGTTAAATGCAGTGTTTCTGTTTCTTACCATTAAAACAAACATTTGCTTTTTGTAGCCACTGGTATTTTGCCTACCTGTTGTTTTTTGCTAACCCAGTGGGCTACACTGCTGGTTCCATTTAAGGCTCTGGTTAACAGGATTTGGTAATCCTAAAATGTGGTATTTGGATCAGTGATCCAACCCAATGATCTTTTTGAAAAGTATCATAAAAGTAAAATCAATCAGTTAATCCTAGATAGCAAAACATGGGATTTCCAAATCTGGAACAATTTAATCCAGATAATAATAAAAAAACTGGGCCCTGAATAATGTCAGATCTGGTTGTGGTCTTCTAATTCCCAAATTACTTTTTGATGACAATTATTCCAAAATGACAGCAATCTCTTTGTTTACATGTTTGCATTCAAGTTGTTGCCATCATATGATCTGAAGTGGGAACTCATGAGGTCAGACTAGACTTACTGTGACTCATTTGTTTCATGCAGATTACAAAACCAGAGAACTTTTGTTTTCAAGTGTAGTTGGTTTATTTAAAACAGGGGTGCCCAAACTTTTTTCCTATAACGGGCCAAAAACCAAACCTAACTGAGGGCTGTAGGCCTAATATACTAATCTGTATTACAATATTTATTTTTCTAATTTATTTGTCAATATTTAAAAGAAATAGGAAATGTTGATTTAAATCATATTAACTAATGCAGTATAATTTTTAACATTTAATAATGAACGTATTACAGTAAAAACATAAACAGTCCCATTTATAACACAATGGAGTTCAGCTGATCTTGCCTTGACCTTGATTTGCTTGCCGGTGTTTTGTGCATTGTCATTTTACATTTTTTTTTATTTACATATTAAAAGTCTGATTCATTTACTACAATTAATTGAATCATTTAAATTCAACTGGCTTTTTTATGTAGCTCAGCAATAAAACAGAAACATAAGATTACGTTAAATTCAAAATGGCGAACTCTGTCAAAAGCATTAGCCCCAACCACCTCTCCATCATCCCCCTCTCTTAAAGATGGGAAAATGGACCAAATAAGAGCTTACCATGGGCCAACTTTGGCCTGCGGACTCTATTTTGGGCATCTCTGATTTAAAAGATTTCAAGCTTTTATGTAGATATTTTTTCACATGTCTGTAAGGCAGGTATTCTTCGAGATTCTTTCGCATTTGACAACCCTATAAGGTACACACAAATTAAGCTGCAGAAACTGTCCTATAAACACACCTAGGGACCAAGCCCATCGCCTGACGAACCATCAGCCTATTGACCTTATTCTGCAATGTGGACGTTCGCTCGTTTTTTTTTTTTTTTCTCGATTGTTTTAGAATTTTTGCTTCTGTTGCCTATAGTAGACTGGGAAAAAGCAGAAAACGTCTTGCCCTACAAACAATTGTGTCCATGACTATACATAAAAAGTAGAATAACATAAGAAGAAAATATTAGTTTGCAACATCGAGCAGCATAACAAGCTGTTTTTAACCTCTAGAAATCAATGCAAGTGAATGAGACCGGAAGTCTCAAGCCAAAAAGATTCCAGTGGCTGCAATGGCTCATACGTGAACAATAAAGTCAATAGCTATCAATGATTGGCTTTCTTTGCTAGAGTGAACATATTGACCATTACATTTTCCCCATTCAAAACTGTACATTCAATTCAATTCACCTTTATTTGTATAGCGCTTATACAATGTAAATTGTGTCAAAGCAGCTTCACATAGAAGATTATTGTAAGTTGAAACAGTATCAGTTCAGTTTTCAGAGTTTAAGTTTAGTTCAGTTTAGCTTAGTTAGTGTGGTTTGATAATCACTACTGAGAGTCCAAACACTGAGGAGCAATTCTATCGATGCGCAGCTCTACAGATCCCGAATCTTGCAAGCCAGTGGCGACAGCGGCGAGGAAAAAACTTCACCATTTGGCGAAAGGGAAGATTTAAAAATTCTCGAGAGAAACCAGGCTCGGTTGGGCACGACCATTTCTCCTATGGCCAAACGTCTTGTGCAGAGCTGCAGTCTAGGCGCCGGAAGCTGGACCTCATCGAAGACTCGTCTGTCCTTGGAGCGGCACAGGAATCAGTCTCATGCTCTCACTCCACCATGACCACCACAGCAGCTGCTCAGGATACGTCCTGGTCCAGGATTATGAAGACCTTGGGATCATCTCGTCGCTGGTCTTGGATCGCATCAGTGGCGCTGCATAGTCTAATGGCCTCGGGATGAGTACCCTCAGGTGGAAATAGAGAATAAAGAGAATAATTAGCGTAGCTGCTGTTCATAGTGTATATAAACGAGATGCAAAAACCAGCGTGGGGCACATCATGCGTCATACCGCTAAGTGATGCACTGAGTGTATGCTTTGCTAAAAAGATTTTAATCTAGTTTTGAAATGCGAGAGTGTGTCTGAGCCTCGTACATTATTAGGAAGGCTATTTCAGAGTTTTTGGGAGCTTTTGGGAGCTATCCCAAATTCTCATTTAGGGGCCATAAATGAGAAGGCTCAATCTCCTTTACTCGACTTTGCTATTCTAGGTACTACCAGAAGCCCTGAATTTTGAGATCTTAAAGAGCGGGTTGGATTGTAGCGAGACAGAAGGTTGGTTAGATAAACAGGAGCTTGATTATTTAAGGCTTTATAGGTAAGAAGCAGTATTTTTATTATCAATACGAAACTTAACAGGCAGCCAGTGTAAGGAGGATAAAATTGGGGTGATATGATCATATTTTCTAGACCTGGTAAGAACTCTGGCAGCTGCATTTTGTACTAGCTGAAGTTTGTTAATAGAGGATGCTGGGCAACCAGCGAACAGAGCATTACAGTAGTCCAGCCTAGAAGTCATAAAAGCATGGACTAGCTTTTCTGCATCTGATATGGATAGCATACTTCATAACCTAGCAATATTTCTCAGATGAAAGAACGTGTTTTTTTGTGACATGGGATATATGATTTTCAAAAGTTAAACTGCTGTCTAATATGACACCCAGATCTTTTATAGTAGAGCTAACACTAACTTTGTATCCCTCTAATTGCAGGTTGAGTTGTGAGATGAATCAGGCCCAATAAGTAATAATTCTCTTTTGTCTGAGTTTAAGAGAAGAAAATTGTTGGTCATCTAGTACATGTGACATATATTGCGTACTCTATAGTCTTTGGTTGTAATCAGATTGGTCACATTTTGTCTTGAACCCCTGCCTTGTTAAACATTCGGCTAGAACAAAAGTGCTTCACATTCAGATTATGATACATTTTGTTTTTTATGAGGCAGCAGATCATCTACCCTGACAAGATCAAAGAGAGTTAATATCAGTGCAAGATGTGAACAAAACCTTTTAAGAGGAAGAAAATGAAAGAAAGAGAACAATCTTTAACCCAAAATATAATGAGCATGCGATGCATCCCCTCAGCTTCTGAGAAATACAGGCATCGCTGCTTACAAAGAGACTCCGCTTAAAGCAATTCATTCAAATTTCATTTGAAGTAACAAACCTTTAAATTGTACTGCTCACCAGCCCCTTCCGTTCCCCGTCGCAAAGCCCATCTGGCATTCAGCAAAAACAAAAATAAATAAATAGATAACACAATGCGGGACAAAAAAAGAAAAATAAATTCATTATTTCTCTAGAGGGCCTTGCTTTTATTGTTGGACGAGTGGACAAGTTATTATTCTGATGCAAATGTTCAGGTGATGCTAATGGTATTAGAGGCCAGCAAATGCCAGAGCCATAGATCACCACAAAGTGCCAAAGGTTTCTCAGCAGGCCCTCCATTGATATACGCGAGCATAATTCCCGACAATACAATTGGATCGCCAGCACAGCTCTAGTTTCATTTGTTTATTCATTTGTTAGTTAATGTTTTTGCACGTCAGCATTCATTTTCCAAACAAGTCACCCTCTATCAGCGCAGCCATTCCTCTGAGCTGATTGGTGTTGTTTGCTCACAGGATTGTCTTGGTTCACTAACAGCGCGCTCTGCAAAGGATAGACGACAGCCTACATTATTTGCATGGTGGGAAGATCCGATTTTCCCCTGACAACTCCCCATGATTGAGCTGATAGACTATGGCGCCCAGTGCATTTGTCTCTGCTCAAAGAGTCTCGGCGAACGTTTTACATGCTCCTCATTAACGTCTTCGCTTTCTTCTCAAGAGCGAACCTGAGAAGTAGAGCTTAGTACTGGTGAGCCATATCTGTATTGATTTAACACCTCATTGGGGGAATGACAGCTGAATCAAGATTAACGCTCCTGTTGGATATCTGCGTGGTGTGCCCATTCCTCTTCAACCCCATTAGTTGAGGGGTGATAGCCAAGCTGGCCAACAAATCTGTTTACACTGTCAAGCGCACTCAATGGCAAATGCACCGGCAGGAATGGGCCGCCTTATGAAAGCTTTTCATTTTCTCACTGCGGCGACGTTGATGGATAACCTCCGCGCTGGGTGTTTCTTTTTCACTATACTCTATTGTGTGTGAGAGTGTGTGTGTGTAGCCATGCATCAGAGTATTTGTGTTACTGCACATTGGTTAATGGTCTGCTATAGTGGTGGCGCCAAATGGAGCAGTGCAGGTAGAAATGAACAGATGCCAGTCTTGTTGATTGTATCTGATTTCCGACGTTTATATGCATCTTCGTATGCATGTATGGCAATGTATCTGTTAGGATGAATGGTTAAATGCACTTCTTAAGACCACTTGGTGTGGTATTAATGCAAGCGCAATCGATTTGCCTTAAGTGGTTATAAACAGGGAGGACAGAATATCAGATTTGGGTGTGTATTAAAGGAAATCTATTAAGTACTTTTCTTTACAATATATGTGACTTTGGACTACAAAACCAGTTGTTAGGTTAGATGGTAAACTGTCATTTGAAACTCTCATAAATGAATTGCTTAAAGGGCCACGAAACCCCCCTGTCTCAGCAGGGTGTTATCATACTTCTAGTTTGGAAAAAGTCAGGAAAGTGGGTGTGTCCAGCTTTGGGAGTGTGGGAGTGTCAGGGGAGGGAAAGAGGGAAAGATTTGCAAAAATGGGAGTTTATCTTTGGGCACGCACGGATTTTCACAGGCAAAACAAACACAGACTCAGGGGAGAAATACAGTGACTTTGTGTACATGGACATCAGTGATAAAATTATTTGCCAAATTATTAATTTGTCGACTTAAACTGCAGTTTGGCACTTTCACTTTTTATTCAGGAACATTTCCTGCATGTCCCCCGTGACAAACGAGATATTGAATGCGAGGAACTGCTGGACAGTGGAGTTTTAATGGAATGTTTGATACCACATGACGTATGGGTGAAAAAAAGTCCTCTGCATTTCTCTGTAACTTAGATACACTCGGTAGGTAGCGTCAGAAAGCCATGTGTGTATAGACTATCCTGTCACAAAATGTGGAGAAAATTCAACATGACGGTAATAGTTTGATCCGAGAGCAGCATTTACAGTGGATCTTTCAGTCTATAATATTGTACTATAATATTGCAGTGATATTAACAAACTGTAAACTTAGTAACTAAATTATTTTGACTATGGTGTTTTTTTTTAACTGAAAGAGCACTGCTGACGATACGAACTAACTTTGCCATCTGAATGAACAAACAAAGGGCACTGATCTCACACACACTTTCCTAATCTGTAGCGACAGGAAAATCAACACAATCCGGAGCCGTGTCTTTTTTTAAAAGAAGATGAGTGGCAAATCTGGATTTCATTATTTCCAGATGTTAAAAGCTCCAGGGTAAAAATGTTCCTTACAAATGCATTTCTGTCACGCGTTGCATGCACTGTAATTCACACGTGAGTCCAGCTGCTCTCTTATAGCGGGAAATGAAAACAAAACCTTTGTTGTACATTAGCACATTAATAAACGCAGCACATTAATAAATGCAACACTGATGACCCATGTCTCCAAATTATTGTTCTTCCACTTATTTTGGCAACACAACGTGGCATCTCTCTGTGGTCTGAACACTGTAACGCCTGTTTCACACCCCAAGCGAAAGCAGGGCGTGAGCAGTCCGTGCGCAGCGCGTATGGAGAGCAGAAGCAGCACGCAAGCGTTTACCTTTCACACCAGCTCTGTCTGCAGCGCGCAGTTCTTCAGCAGCTGCTGCACAGATCAATCTATCTCTGTCTATTCTATCTAGTTACCTATCTCTCTCTATATATATATATAAATACATTTTTTTACTTTATATACAAATTATAAAGATCCTACAGCACTGTATGCTTCTCAAGCTCTATGAGGAGCGTCAGTCATGTCAGGTGCACTCAGAAGACAATCGCGTGTGATATCATGTCATCATGTCATGTCATGCCACTTCTATTTCCCCTCTCCTGCAACACTAGTGTGTAACTTAAGCAAAAGTGATACTAAAATTGCTTTACATTTGGTTTGCTAAATAAATATTTGTTGCAGTTTTTAATCGTTTAAGTTCATTTGATTGATTATATATAAATCAGTTGATATTATTGACGCATTTATTGGGTAAAATTGCTGTCATTCAATGTGTTTTGGTCATTATCAATGCACTGTCACTTTAATTGAGCGTGAGCAGCCCAGCGAAGCAAAAATAGACCCTGCGCCGAAACTATCACGGCACTGCTGTTTCAGCTGCTTCTGCATGCGGTATGAAAAGCACTAATCTGTTAACATGGACGCCGAAAAAACACGCGCTGCTCACGCTCTGGTCGCACGCTGCTGACGCTTGCGGTGTAAAACAGGCGTAACAGGTAAAAGAGTCTTCGAAGCTATCATGCATATTAATAAAGTTGCACTGCATACACAATAGAGCACGCTGATTGATTTGAACCAAGTCTTTCTCATGAATTAATGTCGCACACTCAGAGACGTTACGATGCACTTGCAGGTACAGACATCCAGTCTCCACGCTGGACTACACGCAAGTATCTAATCGCCGTGATGCAGCTTCAAAAATTTGTTTCATACCGGGAGAATACATTTGCTCAAAATAACGCAAAAACAACCAATTTTCACTTTTTTGTGCAATATATGTGTCCTAATAGTGTTTATAGCAGCGTGGGACACATATATGACATCTCAAAAAATGTGTTTTGGTGTTCCATGACCCTTTAAAAAGGTTAAAGCCCATATGGATCTTTATACACTCTTCAAAGCAACATTTAGTCAAATTTACAGTATTACCAATTTGGGATTATGGGGATTTAATTTACAGATCAGCTTTAAAAACTTTCCTTCACAAACTGGATGTTATTTACCATGCAGCAGTTCGTTTTGTTACTGATGCGCCATTTAGTACTCATCACTGTCAACTGTATTCTATATTAAATTGGTCATCTTTTCAATGACCGACAAATGCATTGGTTTCTGTTCATTTACAAAACTCTTATTGGGAAAACTCCACTTTATTTACAGTCACTTCTTCAAGTTCAGAAAATATGTCGAAATTGTCACTCTAGTAGTTTTATTAACCTTTGTAAACCCAAAGTTCACACTTCATTTGGTCAATTTGGTCAGTCATTCTTTTTCAGTTTTCTGCTGTTGATGCTTGGAATCATCTGCAGCAGACCTTAAAGCTCAACACTTTTATTCCTCTATCATCCTTTAAAAGTTCAATCCAGTTAAAAGTACAAGATCGCTGTGCTTGTTTTTAGATTTTTTTTAGTTTTATATGTTATTATCTGCATCTGTGAAATTGTTATTGTATTGTGTCTGTTACGTTGCCTCTTGGCCAGGCCATCATTGTAAATGAGAACTGGTTCTCAATTGACTTACCTGGTTAAATAAAGGTAATTATTAAATTACGGTATATATTTGTGGGAGTAGCTAAAAATACATTGTATGGGTTAAAGTTATTGGAATATTAGATAATGATTTTGTTTAATGAAGACATTTTGTAAATGTATTACCGTGAATATATGAAAAGTTTTTTTTCGTTTTCATTAGTAATACTGTTTGCATTGCTAAAAGTATACATTTCATATAATTATTCATTCATTCATTCATTCATTCATTTTCCTTTGGATTTAGTCCCTTTGTTTATCAGGGGTTGCCACAGCGTAATGAACCGCCAACTATTCTGGTATATGTTTTACACAGCGAATGCCCTTTCAGCTGCAACCCAGTACTGAGAAATTCATGTAAATATCTTACTGTATATTTAGCTAAATAAAAAATTGTATTAGTGTAAAAGTATGCACATATGCACTTATAATAGTAATTTGGACAGCTTTAAAGGCAATTTTAGCCTTTTTATCCTCAGATTCCAGATTTTCAAATATTTGTATCTTGCACTGTAAAAAATGCGAATGCACATGTTGTCCCTACACAAATCTATTAAGTTAACTTAATCGTTTTTACAAATTTAAGTGGATTGAACATAAAACAATAAAGTTGTTCCAAAAAAAGAACTAAAAAATTGTGTTGTTTCAACGCATTTTAAATAAGTAGTTTAAACAATTAGCAAAAGTAATTTTTTGAGTGTGTAAAATATAGTCTTATGCTATTGAATTATTTATTTAGCTTTGGGGTAATGTATAAAAATATCAATTTGGAAATATTTATCCTTGTGACTGGATTTGTGTTGCAGGGTCACATGTACGCCTCTGTTGTCCCCAGAATGTGTCTGTGAAGTTTCAGCTCAAGATATCCCACAAATAATTTATAACAGCATTCTGTGAATGCCTCTTGTTGACATGCTCTTTTCAGTTCAGAAAACTCAATTTATTTTATAGTGGAATTGGTGCAAATACCACAAAACTTATTCCCTTAACTAGTTGTTTGTCTCTGTCTAAACACCCTTAAAACAAGATCTTGTTTTAAAATATTGCATACAAATTGCACAAGATAATAACGCGTCTTTTAAAAAGTGCTGATTTTGTGGCATTTTTCTATTTGTTTCTGTAGAGAATATGGTGAAGTGTATGTGGTGAGAGAAAAAAACAGCAATTTATCAGCAAATTATGACTCAAATTACATTTTATCTTGCTTTTCATTGAAAAAAAAGAAACAAGACAGATGACTTCAATAATTTTCACAGTTAATGTTTACCTCATAAATAATTACAATGCACATATTCAAAAGCCTGTTTATTCAGCAAAACATAACTACGCAATTCTCCTTTTCTGTAGCTGGATTTTTCTGTGGCATTTTGCACTAAAACAGTTGTATGATCTGTTGAATGTCTTTGCTGCTCATTTAAAAGTCTGATAATTGCATAAATGTAAACATAATTGCTATTATTTTATGGTGGCATTAGTATTAAGCAACTAAAATGGTGCTATTTTGTATATTTCAACCCTAGAAAGGGAAATAGTACAGAAACTTGGTTGATTTGAATGTTTAAAGGACTTCATTTCAGTTCAATAGATATAAGCCACTTGTGCAGGCGTATTCTCTGGAAGTCCACATTCTCTCCTTTTCTTTGAATCTGGCTTCATCTGAACTTAAAACCTTCATCAAAGTCTTTTCTTATGTTGTTGGAGGTCAGCAAATAGGGTGGTATTGGCATTATTATAGAGACTTTCTCCATGGTCTTTGTTTCTGTCAACAAGGGCCTTTAGAGACTGCACTCTTTTCCTCGCACGCTCACTCTCTCACTGCAATCTCTTTGGAGATAAATGAACAAGGCTAAAGTTGAGGGTTTATCTTGGTATTCTTTTCTTCTCAGCAGCATCCATTTATTCGCACAGGCTGCTGAATTAAGACGGTGTTACCACATCTTGTACTCGACGCCACGGTGTTTCATCCCATTCATGTTGTTCTGTTTTTAACTTGTTCTCTGCCGATGTATTTTTTTAAAAAAAGGTTGAGAGTCATCGCCAGCATTTTTGATGATTTTTTAACCTGAATTTGACTGCCCTCAGAATAGTTTCTGCTAAAAATGTATGACCATTATTATATGTCAAAATAAAGAACCAAGCCTTTGCTTTTAAAAACAAATAAAGAGATTTTATTGTGTCTACATGTGTCTTTACAAGGGCAGAAAAATGCAGTTTTTGGCCAAAATTTTAAGAAATGCATTTTTTTTTAAGTAGCGCAAATATTTAAGATATGTAGTATATAATACAGACACATGTCTCTATATATTTTAGCTGCATCATTTACATCCTCACATGCTGTAGCACTGATGATAAATGCATGTGTGTCTTCCTCTGCTTACAAACTTGTAAACAATCACATTTGTGATTGGTTCATGAGTTTGACCAGATTAGCGCGTACCAATCAAGTCATTTGCTAACAAGGAAACAAAGCTATTTTATGTTTTGTCAGTTTAGTGGCTAATTTGTGCGAATTCGTAAGTTTAGTCATACTAAAATGTATGATTTTAAAAAGAAGGCATGACACCAACAAACTGTCAATGGGGGATGAGCAAATCGTACTAAATTGTATGAATAAGATCTTACGAATTCATATGAATTACACACTCAGAAACAATGGTACAATGTTGTGCCAAAGAAGGTACTAACCCTTGTCACTAGTACAGTACCTTTTTATGAAACAGAATTGTACCTTAAGACAAAGAAACACATTTGTACCATTGCAGTTTGTACCTTTAAGGACATGATTTGTACCATGGGACACCAAAATGTACCTTTGTTTTTTAAAACCTGCAGATACAATATTGTACCTTTATCAAAGGTACAAATCTGATCCATGATGGATACTTGTCAAATGTGTTCCTTTAAGAACTATTTAAAGCCATTTTTCTACAGTATATCCAAAATGCTTCAATTTATTTTCAGTAAATATAAAACATCAAATACATTTTTAAACAGTGTTTCCTTTCGTGTAAATGCACCTTTTCCATTTACAGTAAAGAATAAAAATACTTCACACTCTCAGAAATAAAGGTACGCAAGCTGTGACTGGGGTGGTACCTTTTCAAAATGAACAAATTTGTACTTAAAGGTCCATATTGGTACCTCTAAATTATATATTAGTACCTAAAAATTTTAAGTACATTTTTGTACTTTTTAGGTACTAGTATGTACCCTTGGGGTATTAATATGGACCTTGTAGGTACAAATGTGATGTGTACCTTTTGAAAAGGTACCACCCCAGTCACAGCTTGTGTACCTTTATTTCTGAGAGTGTAACATAAATCAAAAGATCTATTTTTTGCTAAACATTTTACAACACTTTTCACAAAAAAATTACAGAAATACGTTCTGCCATCTACATTATAAAACTTTTTTCTCCAATTTTTCACACAATACCTTTGTAATTACTTAAAAGTTAATTTAATTTACTTAATTTTAAAATAGAAATATAATTATGCAAAAGTATTGTAACGAGATATGCACAATGTTTGATTACTTTTACAATACTAAAATGTCTGCTTGAACGCTTTGCATATGCAGGACTTCTGCCAGTTCACATGCACAGTGGAAAGCAAATGACAAAAGGTGCGGATATCAATAATTAAAATGTATTTATCAGAAAATGCTTACCAAATGTTTATTAAAAATGCCTTAAATGTGTAGTTAACTAGTTTTGTTTTACCAGTTGTTTTGTATTATAGAACTTAATAATTAATGTTTATGAGTTTCTTTAAACATGTGCTTTAATGATGATTTATGTTTTAATATGGAAATCTTTGCCCTTCTAGTCATATTTATTTTCATAGATATTGTAATAAAGCAGTTGTCCAACACTTATGTACCTTTTTATGAGAACAATTGTGTACCTTCATTTCAATTGTACCATAAAAGGTACAGTATCATAAGAGGTCTTTTTCGTACCATAAAATGTACAACTTTTACAAAGGCACAAAACTGTTCCTTAAGGAACATTAGTAGTACCACTGTGTACCTTTTTTCTGAGAGTGTAGCCACTAAATCAAAAGGTTACGAATTGCTGTGAGATTGTGTTGGATAAATGGCCAATACTGATTTCCAATCGGAGCATCCCTATTTACATGTACATGTAAAAATGTGTGTTTGTGTGTGTGAGTGAGAGAGAGTGGCTGTGTCCAATATTGCATTCTTCCATACTATATAGTATGCTAAAAACAGTATGCAAGCCAAGTAGTATGTCCCATCGAATTCGAAATACAGTATGCAAGAAGTGCCCAGATAACCTACTACTTCCAGCGAGATTTTGAAGTGCACATACGATGCACGCTACGTTATTCCATGATGCACAGCGAGAAAATTCATAAATGGGAGTAAAGCGACTCAACTGAAGGGGGTAGGTCAAGTGATCATGACAAAATGGCAGATGTAATGTGTCCGAGTTCCATTCATACTGCTCACATTCATACTGTATAGAACACACTTTTCTAACTGTTGGGTAGTAGATATAAATTTAAATGCAGTACCTACTGAGTTGTAGGCGATTTCGGACACAGCCAGTGTGTGTATTATATACATATATACTTTAAAAGTGGTGATAAAACATGAACACATATTAAAGAACAAAATAAAATGTATTTTTGTTTGCTATATACAGTGGGGGAAAAAGTATTGAATAGTTTTGTTGACTTGAAATGTTCACCATATGTTGGTAACAACCCAAGACATCCATAAAGGAATAGACACAGGGAAAAAGTATTGAACACATGAAGAATGGAGGTGTAGAAAGACAGTGAAAGCCCAGACAGCAGCTGAAATCTCTCAGTAGTGCTTCAGCATCCCTCTTGCCTTCCTTGTTGTAAATTAATATTAGCTGCTTCAGTCCAACATTTACATTACCAGGAGGATGAAGATGAAACCAGGGTGGACATTTCAGCAAGACAATGATCCAAAACACAGCCAAGGAAACTCTCAAATGCTTTCAGAGAAAGAAAATCAAACTGTGGAATGGCCCAGCCAATCACCTGACTTGAATCCAATAGAAAATACAAAATAAAGATCAGATTTGATAGACGAGACCCACAGAATCATTAAGATTTTTACACACTTGAAGTCACACCTGAGCAATGCAGAAAAAATATATATAAAGTATTAAATACATTTCAGTAGTTCAGTACTTTCTCCTTGTCATTTCTTCATTATTAAACTCTTTTTTTCAGATTTTTTTTTATTTTATTTTTTAAGTTCAATACTTATTTCCCTCACTGTATATGGAAAGCCCTGATAAAAAAGGGAGTAAGCTGTATAACTTCATTTTGTTTCATTTAATCTGATCTATACTTTGTCTGATTTTGCTCTCAGGAGACTCGTAACTCATTCAGGACATGCACTAGAGCTTCCCTTACTGCAACATACCTAAAACACTGATTGCCATTAAAAACTCTTCAATAGCAGAAAGGCGTTGTTTCTTAATTGACAAGCTCTCTCGTCTGTGGCGGGGAATCAGTTAAGAAGCATTTTTTTGTGTGTGTGTGTTTTTTTTAAATAGAACACATGTACGTCACCGCATCTTGCTTGTCAAACAGCCATTAAGGCATGCTAAAATAAAGAGGAAAGCCGAGAGAAAAGCTCCTGAAATCTGGTATTTGTTCACTCAGGAGAAAATCAAAATTCGCAAAGCATCAAGCATGCAGTCAGAGAGTGGAAACAACTGTGTGTTATTGCTTTTATGTAGAGTGCCTCTTAAAGGTGCTCCCTGAGCCGGAAGAGTTCATTTACTAGATAGATCTTGACAATGGACTCTTTTGTTTTTGAGCATTAGTGTGCTCTACTACAAAGCAGTAAAGCCCTAATAATGTCTAAAAAGGGACTCGGGCACTGATTCACTCTGAGCATTACCTGTCTCCTCATCTCAGCAGCAGACACTTAGCCAACTGAAAGCCAGATCAGTGGAGCTTTCAAACCGGACACAGTGACCAGACGACTTACAGGGCCATCGTAATGAGAACTGTAACAATAGGAGCTGTTTGCTCACTTTCTGAGTAGATGGATGACCCAGTAATGTCATCTGCCCACAAAAACATTTATCTTGGTGTAAAAATCACACGTGCACACATAAAGAGATTTAGACTATACAGTACAATATGAAGTTGTTTGCGGAATCAGTGACATTCATTCATTTATTTTCTTTTCGGCTTAGTCCCTTTATTAATCAGGGGTTGCCACAGCGGAATGAACCGCCAATGTATCCAGCATATGTTATACGCATCGGATGCCTTTCCAGCCGCAACCCATCACTGGGAAACACCCATACATTCTCATTCTCACACATACACTAGTTTAGCTTACCTAATTCACCTATTGTGCATGTTTTTAGACTTAAACTGGAGCACCCTGGAGAACTGGAGAACAGGCAAACTCCACACAGAAATGCCATCTGACTCAGCCGAGGCTCAAACCAGGGACCTCCTTGCTGTGAGGCGACAGCACTACCCACTGCGCCACTGCGCTGCCAAAACAAATTAATTTCCATTTTCAATTATTTTTAACCTTTAAGTGTTAGTTCATCCAAAAAAAAAGGAAAATGATGCTCTTAATTACTCATCTTCATGTTGTTTCAAACCCCAAAATTTAATTGAAAATTAGGATATTTTAGTTAGATATTAATACATTTCAGAAGTCTTGTATGTTAATCTTAATTTGATTAACATTTTATACAAAAATTGTGGGAATATAAAATATTTTTAAGTGTTTTCTATTTCAGCTGGATGTTTAGAATCATTTCTTAAGCCTTCAGTGTCACATGATCCACTGTCGCCCCACAGCCAGAAAGTCGCTGGTTCGAGTCCCGGCTGGGCCAGTTGGCATTTCTGTGTGGAGTTTGCATGTTTTCCCAGTGTTGGCGGTGGTTTCCTTCGGGTGCTCCGGTTTCCCTCACAGCCAAGACATGCGCTATAGGTCAATTGAATAAACTAAATTGGCTTTAGTGTATGTGTGTGAATGTGAGAGTTAATGGGTGTTTCCCAGTGCTGGGTTGCGGCTAAAAGGGCCTCCGCTGCTTAAAACATATGCTAGATAACTTGTAGGTTCATTCTGCTGTGGCAACCCCTGATTAATAAAGGGACTAAGCCGAAGGAAAATCAATGATTTGATAATAATTATTATAATTATTATTATAAATATATTAATTAATATAAATATTCTAATTATTATCAATGTAAAAAACTGCATTAATTTGAAATAAATTTTTACTGTCACTAGTGATAAATTTTGATTTAATTCCTGATAAATTACCATATTTAATGAATGTATACTATTAACCTTCTGGGGTCTAATGGATTTTAGGGTCTTTAGATATATGCTCTGAATTTGTACTTATTTCTTCTACTTATAACATACCATTGGCTATCATGTCAATTTATTTAATTCAGCACAAACTGGCTACAATGATATTCAACACATATATGCTTGCATTCAAACAATAACAAAGATTATGCATACTTTTGTGCCTGAAGTAATTCAATTAATTCATCAAAATGTAGTTAATCGATGGATTATTATTATTTATTATTATTATTTATTATTGTTATTGCATTTCTTTTTTTTTACTTTTTATTCGTGTACTTGATGTTAAGTGTTGATGTTTATTGTGTTGTGTCATTCTTGTTATATGTGAAGCACCACCATGTCGGAAAGAATTGCACCAAGGGAATTAATAAAGTTTTAAACAAACAAACAAACAAACAAACAAACAAACAAACAAACAAACAAACAAACAAACAAACAAACAGAAACAAAGCCCAAACACATGCTAAATATTTCTGAATAAGACCTTTGTGGGCTAGAATATTTACTACAAAAACATTTCTGAAGCAAGAATACAGTCTTTTAAATTCTGTAAACCATTTTTTGTCACGAGGGGAGTACACAGAAAAAAATATATTTCTGCTAAATTGTTGCAAACAATTTATATGGGTTGTATATAAACAAATCAAATGTAGTAATGTTCAGCTTAGTTTGTTTAAATTCAGGCCATATAAATTGTTTACAACCACTCAACTTAAAAAAAAAATGTAGTAAATTCAAGGAATCATCTTTGAATCATTTTTTTCAGTGTATGCAGGGGGAGGTGTAATGGGCCATGCATATTTAGTAGATTCATGCCTTGGGAGACAAAAAAACCTACCCTATCAATGCTAATGTTGGGTAAGGGGGTGGAATGAAATGGAAGAAGATTAAAAAATGTACCTGTTTTATTATAAATCCAGATAACTATATTGTAAATGTTAATAAACATATACACCAACGTTTTGAAGTACAAAAATGTACACATTGTACTTTTGCTACACAGAAAAAAACACTTAATTCAATTCAATTCAACCTTTATTTGTATAGCGCTTATACAATGTAGATTGTGTCAAAGCAGCTTCACATAGAAAGCATAAAAACACGACCAAAAGCAGGGAATCCAGAGAATTCTGGCAAAGTCTATTTTAAATTATTTTCAATTCTGTAAACCATTTTTTGTCATGAGGGGAGTACACTGAAAAAAAAGATTTCTGTTTAATTGTTGCAAACAATTTTTATGGGTTGTATTTAAACAAACAAATTTAATTTAGTAATGTTCAACTTAATTAGTTTGTTTAAATTCAGCACAAATAAATGTTTTACAACCTTTTAACTTAAAAAAAAATAAATGTAGTAAATTCAAGGAATCATCTTTAAATCATTTTTTCAGTGTATGCAGGGGGAGGTGTAATAGGCCATGCCTATTTAGATTCATGCCTTGGGAGACAAAAGAACCTCCCCTATCAATGCTAATGTTGGGTAAAGGGGTGGAATGAAATGGAAGAAGATTTAAAGATTAACCAGTTTTATTATAAATGTAGATAACTATATTTTTAAATGTTAATAACCGTTTACTAAAATTTACACATTATACTTTTGTTACACAGACAAAAGCATGGCCAAAAGCAGGGAATCCAGAGAATTCTGGGAGAGTCTATTTGCGGTTATATTCATTCACTTTCCTTCAGTTTAGTCACTTGTTTATCAGGGGTCACCACCGCGGAATGAACCGCCAACTATTCCAGCACAATGGATACCCTTCCAGCTGCAACCCAGAAAGGGAAACACCCATACACTCTTGCGTTCACACACACACACACACACACACACACACACACACACACACACA
>CAIGQZ010007154.1:20245664-20270662 GCA_903798205.1 Danio tinwini | reverse complement strand
TATTATATTATATTATATTATATTATATTATATTATATTATATTATAATGGGACAGTGACATATTTTTCTGTTTTCAAATTTCTGCCATGTACAGTAAATAGTGAATCTGCCATAATACGACTGCAACTCCCTCTTTATTTATTTATTTTAGTTTTTTTTTTTCCCAGTACATGACAAAGTAATATAAACACACATTACAGGTTCATACAAGTAGGCCTATTACATGTAAAACCAGAACATATACAGTGGTTAAAATGACCAAAAATACTAAATTAGGACGAAAGGAGAAACCAAGTAAAGAAATGTACTGTATAAGTTACATTAAAAACAACCAAATAAATAATTAAATAATAATCACAACTCATTCTTAAAACTAACTACTGAGGCAGTCATTTTGACTATTTTTTTTTATTTTACAATTTAATAACTTTGTTAAAATAAAACACACATATCTTTAATTCCCTGACAAAATATGTATATATTTTCTCCTAACATTATTAATTTATTAAAATTACAAAACACAAACAACTAGAACTACCATATTGGTCAAAAACCATCATATGCATTTCAGTTACTACATTACTCTTCCCCGTGGCTTTAAATAGGTGTGCCTCTGTTGCCTAGCAACTTCCTGCTATCAAAAACATAACTTACTGTTGGCCAAAACATAACTTTAATTCAGATATTTTCAGATACTACAGTCTTTCAAACAACATATTCAGCTCTCTCCCCTTGCTTGAGAAAGTAAAAATGTAAGTGTCACAGACATTCGTGGTTGGTCTTGCCCAGGGGTGTCAGAACTTGGTCCAAGAGGGCAAGTGTCCTGGAGAGTTTCAATCCAACCCTATTCAAACACTCCTTAACTAACTAATTAAACTTTTACTAGATATACTAGAAACGTCCTGGCAGGTGTGTTGAGGTAAGTTGGAGCTAAAGTCAGAAGGACACCGGCCCTCCAGGACCGAGTTTGGTCAAGCCTAACTATATATTTATTGGCTGTATTTCCAAAAAAAGATCATATTTTTAGAGTAATGACTTGATTAAACATGATGACAGACATACAAAGCTTAATTTTAATATCTCTATAGAAGATTTGAATGTGAAAATGAGGTGACATTATGATCTTATATGAGAACGGTCAGAGGGACTGCCATGGTAATTCTAATGGTTATAGAATTCTGGTAGTTCCAGAGTTAAAAAGGAATTGGAGATTAACTTAATGCATGTCACACCCAAAATACACCCATTACTCATTAAGAGAATTAGGACATTCCTTACTATGCGTTTGGTGTGCAGACCATTTTTCCCATACTTAAAATAGCACAAGTTAATTCAGACACCGTTACACTTTTCCTTATTCACAACTATAGTGACACGTTTTGTGTATTCTATAGTCTTTGATAGAACCCCAAACAGTGAAATTATTTACAGTGTTGTCTGTATAGTGTTAAATTGTGCCCTTTTTATTTAATTGAATTCTGAGTAGCTGTCAGTATTTTAGCATTTTTTTTAGCTAAGAAAAAAACATCATTTTAAAAGTGATCCCAAGGATATAATTTCTCTACTTTGTTGTTATCTTTATAGTTATCGTCCTTTGTGTGAACGGCCCTTTAGTCTACTCAATCTGCACAATCACAGATTCAAGATTACGTATGTGCCACATTACCCAGGTCACATTAACCAAGTTATTTTTTTTTTTTTTTTTTATGTATCAGCTTCCGTGAGCTATAAAGTGTTCTTAAATGGATAGTTGTTACGTTATTGCATTCCGCTGCTTTAATCCAATAGATACCTCAGTCTAAGCCTGCACAGTGTATTTGCTGGGATTTATGAGTCTGGAGTAATGGCACACAATGGAATGAACAATAGAGTGCATTCCCTTCAGGCTGTTGCTTTTTTTCTCTCGTTTTAATTATTCATATTCCCTCTGATATATGTTAACATAAAAAGCTTGGTTAAGTCATGGAAGTGAAACAAGCTAACTGATTGATCCCAGGGTTTTTACAGTATAGACAGGGCAGGAGTGAGATATTGCAAAATATATAAAGTTAAAGTCAGAATTATTAGCCCCCCTGAATTATTAGAATTATTAGTTTAGTTTTTTCCCCAATTTCTGTTTAACGGAAAGAAGATTTTTTTTCAACACGTGTCTAAACCTAATAGTTTTAATAACTCATCTCTAATAACAGATTTTTTTAATCTTTGCCATGATGACATAAATAATATTTTACTAGATATTTTTCAAGATTCTTCTATACAGCTTAAAGTGACATTTAAAGGCTTAACTAGGTTAATTAGGTTAACTAGGCAGGCTAGAGTAATTAGGCAAGTTAATGTATTATGATGGTTTGCTCTATAGACTATCAAAAAATAATATACAGCTTAAAGGGGCTAATAATTTTGACCTTAAAATGGTTTTTAAAAATGAAAAACTGCTTTTATTCTAGCCGAAATAAAACAAATAATACTTTCTTCAGAAGAAAAAATATTATAAGGCATACTGTGAAAATTTTCTTGCTTTGTTAAACATAATTTGGAAAATATTTTAAAAAGAATAAAAAATTCAAAGGGGGGCTAATAATTCTGAATTCAACTGTATATAGAATAATAACCATACATTATTAGTATAAGACATGGGCTGATTGAATAGCTTCACTCTGTTTTAAAATGAAAGATTTCAGCATTAGTCTGTTAGAGTGGAAGAAAATAAAATGATTTGCATTTTCCAATCTTTTGACTTTTTTCTGTATTTAGGATGACACATACTATGCAGAACATTTTGATGAGCCTAAATAATTAGTTGTGTCTGGATTGTTTTGTTTTTTTCTTGCTCATGTATTTTCACAAATTGTCTCTTCTGGGGAAAAGTGCTGTAGGTTACAATATTTTCTTTTTAATTCTGAAGAAATTAATTTTAGATTTTTGATTTTAAAATTTCTTTTAGAGCATCACCTTTATAAAATCAAACAATACATTAATACGTTCATTCATTCATTCATTCATTCATTCATTCATTCATTCATTCATTCATTCATTTTCTTTTCAGCTGAGTCCCTTTATTATTCTGGGGTCGACACAGCGGAATGAACCGGCAACTTATCCAGCATATGTTTTACACAGCGGATGGCCTTCTAGCTGCAACCCATCACTGGGAAACATCCATACATGCTCTTTCACACTCATACCCTACGTGCAATTTTAGCTTACCCAATTCACCTATACCACATGTCTTTGGACTTGAGCACCCGTAGGAACATCACGCAAACACAGGGAGAATGTGCAAATTCCACACAGAAATGCCAACTGACCCAAACGAGGCTCAAACCAGCAGCCTTCTTGCTGTGAGGCGACAGTGCTAACCACTGCGTCACCCTATATTAATATATTGTTAATTCATATTAATAATTTCTTTAAAAACATACAGGATAAATTCAGTACATCCAGAGAAATGTATAATTTTCAATAAGTCTTTAAATGTTTCCATATCTGTGTATACATTTGACAATATTTTCATTTATTAGTAAATCATTATAAATCATATATTTTTTAATAATATTGATTAATTATATCAATTACTTTTTTGTGTGGTTAGATGTCTAAAAAAGTGTTCACATTTACATTTTTTTTATTTTAACTTTTTTTTCCTCCTTTGATTATTGTTATTTTTTTTTAGATTTCCCAAATGATGTTTAACAGAGCAAGGACATTTTCACAGTATGTCTGATAATATTTTTTGTTCTGAAGAAAGTTTTATTTGTTTTATTTCGGCTAGAATAAAAGCAGTTTTTTTAAACACCATTTTTAAACACATAATTTTTCAAAATTATTAGCCTCTTTTAGCTATATATCTTTTCAATGGTCTACATAACAGACCATCATTATACAATAACTTGCCTAATTACCCTAACCTGCCTAGTTAACCTAATTAACCTAGTTAAGCCTTTAAATGTCACTTTAAGCTGTATAGAAGTGTCTATAAAAATATCTAGTCAAATATTATTTACTGTCATTATGGCAAAGATAAATAAATCAGTTATTAGAAATGAGTTATTAAAACCATTATTAAAAATCTTCTCTCCGTTAAAACAGAAATTGGGGAAAAAAAAATGAATTCATCAAAAAATAATTCAGGGGGCTAATAATTCTGACTTTAACTGTATATATATATATATATATATATATATATATATATTTCTGTGTATATACAGTTTGCATGTTCCATTTAGTTTTCTGTGGTTTGATTTTTGTGATTTCTCAGTTATTTTAACTAGAACATTCTAATCAGCTTAAAACAATTAGTTTTGTCAGAATTGTTCCGTTTCTCTCTTGCTGATGTTCAGCATTTTCCATATGCATCATTGAACCGAGGGCACCTTCATTCTGAGACGAGGTGGACGTTAGAAATGCATTTAGGGTAAATGAGACACTGAAATGCATGGATCGATTGCACTTGGAGACGGTTTCCGAGCTGCTCACTCTTTAGGCCAATGGCTCAGAAGGATGAGGTTGCCGTGTGCAAGACAAAGCCTTAATGGATCTGAGAGTGGGCGTGTGGAGAACTGAATTCAGATTTAACCCCAAAGAGGGCTACATAACCTAGAAACAGATGTTGAAGCGTAGATAGCATTGTATTTCAAAAATTCCCTCTTGTATGAATGCTTACGTTTCCCCTGCTCTTTGAAATAAAGCAGCATTTCAACTGCAAATCAATATTTTCCACCCCAAACGTGCTTCTTTTTTTTTTTATCGTGCCTTCGTCGTTCATAAAACCAGCTTAGGTGCTTGAAGGTGAGCTTAGCCATCTGTGAGCTTTGGTGAAATTTAATCAGAACAAATACGGTATTTCTAGCCTTGCGCTTTGACCAGAAGATGGGTGTGATGTGGTTGTATGATTAGGTCTTACTGGCTTTTAATAAGCTTCAGTATCAAATGATAATAATAATAATTTCTCTGGATTTACAACTTGTGTTTATGCTTAAGTAAATGTGTTTGGTGTCAAAAAAATTTTGGTGTTATTTTTTGCAAGTGTTGTCATTTGGAGCTTAAAATAACAATTGGTCAAAATACCACAAATGTAACCTTTTCCCCCCATTATTTGTTAATGTTAAACAATACTAATGTTTAAAGGGAGGGTTCACCCATAAATGAAAATGTCTTATTAAATTACTACAGGTCATCCAAGTTGTAGGTGAACATAAAATATATATTTTTTAGCTGAATCTGTTGGGCTTGGTGATTCTTATAATGGCAGTGAATGGTGATAGTGAAAGTGAGTCACAAACGCTGTGGTCTAACGTAGCCTAACTATATATTTATAGGCTGTATTACCAAAAAGATTGTGACTTAATTTAATGTGATGACAGACATTCAAAGCTTAATTTTGATATCTCAATAGAAGATTTGAATGTGACTATGATATGAAAATATGACATCTTAAATAAAAACAGTCAGATTGACCGCTTTGGTAGTTTTAGTAGTTATAGAATTCTGGTAGTTAAAGGGAATGAACAATTGGTTTAATGCATGTCATGCTTAAAACACACCCATTACTTATTAAGAGAATAAGGACAAACTTTTTGGACCATATGCGCTTGGTGCGCAGACAGTTTTTTCTGTCCTTAAAATAGCACAAGTGGATTCAGACCAGCCCTTAAGTAAATGTGATGTTGGTGTTGTTATTTTTTTTTGCCAATGTTGTCATTTAGAGCATAAAATAAAAATTGGTCAAAATACCAAAAATATGAATAGTGATAGAATGGTGATAGACTAGATTAGATTGCAGATAATGAGTCCAAATCAGCAGCCATGGCTCCTGATGACATGCTGAGGTCTTGTGACTCTCACGCTTTCGTCATAAAAAGTGACCGGACTACAATTGGACAACATTCACAGCAATTCAAGTGGATTAAAGCTAATGATATTATAAATAAGGTTTAATTTCTTACACGGACCAATCGTCTCGGTTTACAAGACCTCAGTGGGTTATCAGGAGCCATGGCTATTGATTTACACTCAAATGTATGTGTTTATTTTTAATGTCACCATTCACTGCCATTATATGAATTATCAAGGATTCAGCTTAAAATATTCTTTAATGTTCTACTGAAGAAAAATGTCACCTACTGTACATCTTGGATGAGCTGTGGCTGAGTAAATATACAAGACATATTATTTTTGGTGAACTGTCCCTTTAAGAAGAATAACAAAAGCAGTGTTTTGTGGAATAACATTTTGTTTTAACAAACGATCGTTTTCATCTTATTTTAGTTTTATACTGTACATATATACAGTAACATCTGTTGTGTTTTCAAAAGATATTTATTGCATAGTCAGATGCATACAGTAGTCTGTAGTCTCAAATATTAGCATTTAATTAGTCAATCATAACAATGTGATTTTTTTTATCCAATCTGCTGACATTATACAATTATACAGTACCATTGATTGATTTTGTGTGTGTACTCTATATATGTGTGCGTGTGTGTCTGTGCGTGTATGTGGTTACTTCATTATTGAGAAGAAATGCAGTACATATTTACATAATAATCTAAACATTGAAATTATAAATATGCATATGGGTCAACAAAATTTAAATGTACAAACTTATATACATAGAAAGCACATTAAATGCAAATTAGTGCCTACTTTAATGTTTCAAATAGCTGTTATAAAAGGGAAATGTCAACATATGGGTGAAATCTTTCCGCATAAAAGATATGTTTGTGTAAATATACTTATTCTGACCTGTGGGCCACTTATTAAGATATATGAACAGGATAACTCATTCATTCATTTTCTTTTCGGCTTAGTCCTTTTATTAATCTGGCGTCGCCACAGCGGAATGAACCGCCAACATATCCAAAATATGTTTTACACAGCGGATGCCCTTCCAGTTGCAACCCATATCTGGGAAAAACAGAATAACTGATCATCTCAACTTATTATATTTTAAATTATTAAAAACCTGCAGACAAATGTGTAAAATCTAAGAGAGTGGTGAAGTATAAAGAGTTGAAATAACAGTTTTCCTTCTTTGCATATGCCAGCAGTGGTTCTTGTTTTAAATATAACTGATACACAGCAAAAAAATGCTTTTATTTACTTAGATTTTTTGTCTTGATTCTAGTCCGAATATCAAAAAATTTAATAAAGAAGCATTGTCAAGACCAGAGATTCAACTAAATTGACCATAGTGTATGTGTGTCCTGGTATATGTTTCCCTGTGTTGGGTTGCAGCAGGAAGGGCATCCACGGTGTAAAACATATGCTGGATAAGTTGGCAGTTCATTCCACTGTGGCGACTCCTGATTAATAAAGGAACTAAGCCGAAAAGAAAATCAATGAATTATTAAACATGTCATATTAAAACAATTAAAGTATAAGCATTTCCCGTTTACCTCAACCACACTGTTAAATACAGACTTAACTGTGGCTTTAACTTCCAACCGCTGGACGTCAACTATGACTTTGTTCTCAGTTATTTACAGTACAACAAACCGTCATCCAAATGTAAAGGTAACGATGATTAGAGTTATAAAAACCAGTCCGCTCGTGACTTACGTCTGCAACTTGTACTGTATAAGAGTCGCACAAGCGCAATGTCTGCTCTCTTTGTGTGAACACTTTAATATATCCACATAGTTGTCCAAATTAATGTCCTGCAAGTGTTTTATAGCGGGTCATTATATGCCAATGCAGTATCTAGCGAGACTCGGTGGAGTTTCAGTAGTAAACAGCTGTTCACTGTTCCTTTCAGCGAAAGCCATTAATATCTAGCTGCAATCCCAACCTCCTTCAGATTGATGTGTTTCAACAGATTTCGAGTGTTTTTATTTTATGTTACATTTCTTTGTTTATTTTTAATGGATATGAATAGTATATCGATAGATCAGTAGTAGTCAGTCCAATTTAAAGCAGCAGCTGTTTTTTTTTCCAATTGTTAATTTTTTTTTATAAAATACGGTAGAACAATACAAGAATAATAGTAGATTGCAAAATAAATATTTTGTCTAGACAAACAGTTTAAAAGGAAATTTCAGACAAGTGGGCCTTCAGAATGTTTTCAAAGAAGGAGGTGGGTCTTGAAGTGAAAAAGGTTGAGAACCCCTGGTCTAGACAAACAAAACAATATTGCCTTGTTTTAAGACATAATATGCCCAAATTATGTGAGTTTTTCTTAATACAAGCAAAATAATCTGCTAATGGTGTAAACAAAATAATCTTAAGTCAAAAGGAAAAATAGTGCTGCATGGTGGCGCAATGGGTAGCATGATCGCTGGTTCGAGCCTCGGCTGGGTCAGTTGGCATTTCTGTGTGGAGTTTGCATGTTCTCCCATGTCCTCAGGGTGCTTCGGGTTCCCCCACAGTCCAAAGACATGTGCTATAGGTGAATTGGGCAAGCTAAATTGTCCATAGTGTATGAGTGTGAATGAGTGTGTATGGATGTTTTCCAGTGAGTCTGGAATCTGGAAGGGCATGCGCTGCGTAAAACATATGCTGGATAAGTTGGTGGATCATTCCGCTGTGGCGACTTCAGATTAGTAAAAAGCCTAAAAGAAAATTAATGAATGAATGAAAAGGAATTTTTTTTGCTTAACCCATTGGCAGATTATTTTACTTGTTTTAAGGAAAATTTCACTTAGTTTTGACATAATTTCTTTCATATTATTTGATTGTCTAGAAAATGCTTCTAGAGGTAAAATTTTTTAGATATTTGGACTAGAAATAGGACAAAAAAAATCTAAGTAAGAATAAAATATTGTAGTGTATGGGAAATAAACTGTTGTTAAGTCTTTAAATCATGGTAAAAATGAATGTCAGTATTTATATCCTCCAAAACGAAAAATAGCCTTTAAAAAATCCACATTCTAACATAGACAAACAATTAAATTAAAAAGAACTGTTGTGAATAGGGATGTCCCTATCAGTTTTTTTTGCCCTTGAGTCCAAGTCATTTGATTTTGAGTATCTACCAATATCGAAACTCGATCCGATACTTCTATAATACAGAAAAAAAAAGAATAAAGAAGAGCGAAGAAACAGATCCAGAATGTTTTTAATTTTTTTTATTTAATTCATCTTATTTTAACATTCAACAACTCTGTCAACAATCAGAGCACTTCTGTGAGGTAGCCTAAACAATCAAGTAACAAATAACATAAATTCTTCGCTTTTGGACTTTAGTGCAAAAATCCAATAAGCATAAGAAATTCATGGTTCTCTTCTAAGGCAAATGGCAGGTCACTCATTGCGATCATTTGTGCTATCTTGGCTCTCCATCACGGGGCATTTTTTCTTTCCTCTTTAAACTCTTCTGCAGTGTGAGCTGACTCGTCTTCAGTTGAGTTGCCTGGATAAACTCGCTGTACTGTGTTGGGTGTTTGTTTCTGAGGTGCCTAATCAGGTTTGTTGCGTTAAATGTAGCCGTTTCCTTTCCACCTCTTGCAATCCCAAATTTACATATCTTACAGTTTGCTATGGCAATGTTGTTGTCATCAAGTTTGTAATACCTCCAGATCGCAGACATACTTGCATTTTCTGCTTCAAGCTGCTTCCGTGTTCTACTTAGCCAGCATTTAACCAATAGAGTCTCTGCAACAAAGTGATGTCATGCCGCATGCATTGCTGTCTCTGTGTAGTCAAAAAAAGAGGTCTAACTCTGTGCCACCACATAAGTAAACATAACAAGAAACAAATATATTCGAGTCCTGATCGGGAGGTAACGTCCGGTTTCGATCGAGTCTGAAACCGAGTGATCTGCCTGATTTCCGATCATGTAATTCCTAGTTGGGAAGCCTGAAGATCCAGTTTCGTCAGATTCACCATTTTAGATTTCAAGATATACTAGTATGAACTCAACTTGTACATTTAATTGTATAGCACATACTGTATATATACACAGTGAAATATTGTTTTACTTTATGGTCATAACAGTCCTGCTCAGTACGGCCGGGCTCCACAGAGGCTTGGCGCTGTCAGCACAGATAAACAAAAACTGCATCATAAAGTGAAGCATGCACAGTGTCTTATGGGAAATCTGGGCAAATGCACACTGTACACAGCGAGAGTTCGTCAGGCCTGTGGGGACTCGCAGGTTCCCTTTAGAGCGCCGTTTCATTTCATGTGGACAGATCCCAGCGCTGAACAGTGGCCAGGCTATTGGAGGTGGGAGGGGAAGGCTATTTCATGCGGGTCTGGAGCGCTGTGAGTGATGAGGAGCTTGTAAATGATTCTCTTGTGCCTCATTCTCTCCACCAGCTTTTGCTCACAACCATCCGCCAAGCTTCTTCTAGCCCCCCACACATCGGCTAATGGAGCCGAGTGGCTGTGTAAAGAGTAATATTCCATTGGTTTTAAGGACGCTACTCTGCGATGATATAAATATTTATTAAAGGCACAATAAGTATGATTTTTTTCATTGTCATATCTTTTTAAGTATCAATATTTAACTAATGACATGGACAGTCTCATTGTGTTGACATGCTAATAATACCATACAGCTCAAATTTCCTGTTTATTTTGTAGAAAACATGGACATTGCAAAAATGGAGTACAGTTGAAGCCAGAATTATCAGCCCTCCTGAATTATTAGCCCCCCTATATTTTTTTTCCCCAATTTCTATTAAACGGAAATACTAATTTTTCCAGCACATTTTTAGACATATTAGTTTTAATAACTCATTTCTAAATAATTGATTTCATTATCTTTGCCATAATGACAGTACATAATATTTTACTTGATATTTTTCAACATACTAGTATTCAGCTTAAAGTGACATTTAAAAGCATAACTAGGTTAATTAGGTTAATTAGGCAAGTTAGGGTAATTAGGCAAGTCATTGTATTCACCTTATTCTCTGTGTATGAGCGGGCGCAGCCATTTGAATCTTTTTGGCTTTAAAAACAGCTTGTTTTGCTGCATGATGTTGATATTTTCTTATTATATTATTATATTTTGTCTGTATAGAGCAAGTAGTTTGGCAACTTTTTGGCGATTATTATTCCTAGTCATTTCTCCTATAGGCAACTGAATTGGAATTCTAAAACAATGGCATAAACAAGCGCACTTCCACATTGTAGAATAAGGTCAATAACACTGGTTTGTTCTGTAGACCAGTGGTCCTCAACCTTTATATCAACGCTGGACAATTTAACCGCGGACTGGGGCAGGGAAGAGGGGTTTATGTATATTGTTTTCTCAGAGGATGACAAGCTGATAAAACATTGCTGACACTCCGATACATGTTTCATTTATGGAGAAAATTTAAAAGCACTGTTGTGTTTGGGTGTTCTGTGTTTGTCTGAGATAATTAGTCTACCCAAATGTATTTATTCCATACAAAGTATGAAGCTGATCGTTCTTGTCACATGATTTGCGGAGCGGCATTCATTGAACTGGGTGCATCTGGAAGGCGCGAGCACAACACAACACTTGTGCGTGTAAGCCACGCACCTACAACGGAAATAATGAACTTGCACACAGAAAAGATGTGAAATGCAAACGATCCCTAAAAGGCCAACGTCATTTGCGATCTCCAGCAATTGATTTCCTTCTTGCAAAGACATGGAGGATTCACCTGATTTGTTGACAAATGGGTTGCGGATCCATTCCTTGGCAGTTTGCTGGTCTATCAGTGGACCTTTTCCCCTTCGCAAAGAAACTTTCCAAAGACGTCTGTTTCTTACTCATTTTGCTGCTTGTGGGGTAAATTTGGGCACTCAAGTGACCGAGATGTAAGCGAGAGAATACGATAATAAAAAAAAAAGACTTTTCAAAATAAAAGATTGTTCAGACTCCGATAATAAATAAAAACGGAAATAAATAATGATTTCTTGTGTGGCCCGGTACCAATTGATCAATGGACCTATGGTTAGGGACCACAGCTGTTGACAATCAAAACAAATATAGCTTAAAGGGGCTAATAATATTGACCTTAATGTTGTAAAAAAAAATGTAACTGCTTTTATTTTAGCCAAAATAAAACAAATAAGATTTTCTCCAGAAGAAAAAATATTATCAAATAAACTGCAAACAATTTCTTGCTCTGTTAAACATAATTTGGGAAGTGAAGAAAAAAAAAGCAAGAAAAAAATTCACAGGTAATTCACAGTAATTTTGACTTCAATGGTATATGAACTAGAGATCGCATACGGCCCCTGAGCATGCATCAATACCACCGCCATATTGGTACAGGGGTCATTGGTACAAAAGTCATTCAACCGCAGTCAAGACCGAAGCCGATCTGAAAATGTCAGACTTGCGCTGTTTATGGGTATACTAACAAGCAAAAACAAAACAAAACAAAAAACATGCGACTCACTTATTCATCGATATTGAAAAGTGATCTACAATTATGATTTTCGTAATTCAGAAAAATATTTGAGTACTGACTACTAGGAAAACTCCCAGTGCTCCCGATCATGAATATATGTATATATGTGTGCAAATCTATGGCTCCCGATGGCCAGTCTGCCACTGCATCTTGATCCCACATTCATTTTTAAAAGAACGATACCCTGTACTAAGATGGTGGCTCTATTGATGCATTCCTTCCAATAGACAACAGTAGCCTACTATGGTGATATGAAATAGCAAATTCCCTGTATATAAGTGCTTTATTTAATATCTGTATATATGCTACAGTTTTGTACAATAATTGTATCGCTGCTTTTATCTTCTGACATGGTTTTTTTAGTTGTAGTTTGTGTTTGATTCATTTATTTTTTTTAGAGCTTTTTTTTATTTTCTCTTACTGGTATACTGGTAAAAACAAAATAATTCACATTCAGTCTAAACATGCTGAATTCAGTGTTTATAACATAGGTCTCAAACTCAGTTCCTGCAGGGCCACAGCTCTGCACAGCTTTGCTCCAACCCTATTCAAATACATCTGATCCAACTAATCAAGGTGTTCAAGACTACTACTGTCTAGTAGTCTTGAACACCTTGAATAGTTGGACTACTTTAATTAGTTGGATCAGCTGTGTTTGATTAGGATTAGAACAAAACTTTATAACAAATACCATTATGTGCTTTATTTAATAACTGTAAACTGTACATTCACTGGCCACTTTATTAGGTACACCTGTCCAACTGCTCGTTAACGTTAACAAATGCTCCAATCAGCCAATGACATGACAGCAACTCAATGCATTTAGGCATGTAGACATGGTCAAGACAAGTTTAAACTGAGCATCAGAATGGGGAAGAAAGGTGATTTAAGTGACTTTGAACATGGCATGGTTGTTGGTGCTAGACTTTCACGCACAACCGTCTCTAGGGTTTACAGAGAATGGTCAGAAAAAGAGAAGATATCCAGTCAGTGGCAGTTCTATAGGTGCAAATGCCTTGTCGATGCCAGAGGTCAGAGGAGAATAGTCAGACTGGTTCGAGCTGATAGAAAGGCAACAGTAACTCAAATAACGGTCACACTTAACAACAAGGTCTATTAGTTAATTTTAGTTAATGCATTTACTAACAAGAACAAACAATAAACAATACATTTACTACAGCATTTGTTCATGTTAGTTAACGTTAGTTAATGAAAATACAGTTGTTCATTGTTAGTACATGTTAATTCACAGTGCATCAACTAATGTTAACAAGCATGAACTTGGATGTTAATAAGGCATTAGTGAATGTTGAATTATGATTAATAAATGCTGTACAAGTGTTGTTCATGACTAGTTCATGTTATTAAATGCATTAACTAATGAGCCTTATTGTAAAGTTTTACCCAAATAACCACTAATCAAGGTATGGTGTTGGTGGTGTTATGGTGTGGGAGATATTTTCTTGGCACAATTTGGGCCCATTAGTACCAATTGAGCATTGTGTCAATGCCACAGCCTACCTGAGTATTGTTGCTGACCATGTCCATCCTTTTATGACCACAGTGTACCCATCTTCTGATGGCTACTTCCAGCAGGATAACGCGCCATGTCATAAAGTGCAAATCATCTCAGACTGGTTTCTTAAACATGAAAATGAATTCATTGTACTCAAATGGCCTCCACAATCACCAGATCTCTATCCAATAGAGCACCTGTGGGATGTGGTGGACTGGGAGATTCACATTATAGATGTCCAGCCCACAAATTTGCAGCAACTACGTGATGCTATCATGTCATTATGGACCAAAATCTCTGAGGAATATTTCCAGATCCTTGTTGAATCTATATGCCGTGAAGGATTAAGACAGTTCTGATGGCAAAAGTGGGTCCAACTCGGTACTAGTAAGGTGTACCTAATAAAGTGGCCAGTAAGTGTATATATAGTTTTGTACTATAATCTCATATCCACTTTTAGCTTCTGACTTGGATTTTCAGATTTAGTTGTAGCATTTATTTTTTATTTTTTCACTTCCAAAAACTGGTAATAAACAAAAATGAAAATGACTGTCAGTTTAAACATGCCAAATTTAGTGTTTATAACAAATACCAATTTGTGCTATATATAATAACTGTAAATATGCTACAGTTTTGTACAATAATTGTACAGCTACTTTTATCTTCTGACATTCTGACAAGTCGTGTAACATAGGATCCTTTTCATTCTAAAACAGTGTTAAAACGAAATATGCACTAGTGTAAATTACTAGCATATGGGATTTTTGTGTGAGATTGGCGAGATTTCCTTGTGAATAACTGCGAAAAAATCTGCCGATGCCTCTTGATGTGGTGCAAACATCAATCCCTCATTTTCACTCGCAGTGTGATCACAGCACTCGGGCCGGCCAGCAGCACCGCTGAGTGATATCCCAGCCTTATCTATCCTCCGACTGTCAAAGCTATCTGTAGGACCCACCACGTGTGTTATATCTCACACAGCCTCCATAACAACAAATCACAACCAAGATGCAGAGAGCACGCATTTGGCACGATGCATTATTTTTTTCTCCAGCGAGAATCTTGATGGGTAATGGGTTGTTTTGAGTGGTTATGGCTGCGTTTGATAATTATTAAATGTCAGCGAGGGGGCATGCAATTGGGCTTTTGATGGATTGGTTTGAAGGTGTGTGTTTTTGAAAATGTATGCCCATATATCAGAGTCACCACCGAGCTGTCATGTTGAGCGGTCTAAACGTTTACTTTTGTGCTAAAGAGGTCTGATTTTCTTGGTGCTCCTTCCTACCTCCTGCAGATGTTGACAGCACGGGCAGTTTTCACATGTCAACGCTGATCAGTTATGCTTTTGATATGTTAATTGTAGCACTTAAGTTCATATTCCTTATATTTGGCAAAACAAATTGAGGTTTGACCCTGTGATTGGGGGAATCTGTTTCAAAAGTTTTGCGTGTTGTCAATTACATAGTTTAATAGGATTAAATGAAATAGTTTGTGTTCCTTGAGATAAACCAACACCATCTCAACACCAATTCGTAACTTGATATAGTGACTAATGCACAATTTGCTCATCCCTCAATGACGGTTGGGTTTAGAGATTGGGTTGGGTGTCAGGTTTCCTTTTAAAAAGAAATTAACATTTCATATGACTGAACTCATGTGATTTTTTTTTTTTATGAATTAACCACTAATCTGATAAAATGTAAAATTGTTATGTTTCCTTGTGAGCTATTGTAGGGCTGGATAAACAGACCTCAAGAGTTTCTTACATTGTTGATACATTTTATCAAAAATATTTCATAATTTAGAGTATAGTTTTTTAACCACATCTATGCATATTACCTATCTGTTTGATTCAGGTATTTATATTTATCCATTGTTCACAGATTAAGTAATATTTAGCTGGATATGTTGGTAATTTAAGATTTTGTTGGATATCTGTTCGTTCAATCAATCAGTCAGTCAGTCAGTCAGTCAGTCAGTCAGTCAGTCAGTCAGCCAACCAACCAACCAACCAACCAACCAACCAACCAACCAACCAAAGCAAAACCAAGAGCATACGAAAAAATAAATAAATACAAAAATAAAAATAATAATAGTTTTGTTCTTTGGTAAAAAAAAAAAAAAACACTTTCATTTAACAATGGTCACTGACTACATTTACATGGACATCAGTAATCAAATTATGTGCCTTAATCTGAATAAGACAATAATATGATTAAGGGGTTTAAATGTTCCTTTCATGATCCTGTTTTGCATGTTATAGCACATAATTCAATTACCGTCATTGCATTACCGCGCTGTCCATGTTTCCTTCAGAGTTTCATGTCATTTTGGGTCTTTCATTTTTAATTTGTCTGACTTTAACTGCAGTTTGGCACTTTCACTTTTATTCAGGAACATTTTATGCATGCCCCCGTGACAAACAAGATATTAGATGTGAGTATGAACTGCTGGAAGAGTGTTGTTTTAATGGAATTTGATACGCCATATGGAAAAAAAACCAACTCTGCATTTCGCAATGCAAGTGTCTGTGGTCCTTCACTGACTCAATAGGTGCAGAGCCTCAAACAACCATGTATGTATGGAATATCCTGTTGCAAAATGCGGCAAAAATCCTACACGATGGTAATAGTTTGACTGCTGTATTTACATGTCTGTACTGCACTTCGATAAAATTGGCATGCACCACATGTCTTAATCCGATTTTTGTTCAGTTCGATTATGACCTTATCATGTCAACAAGCTTCGCCCCCCTTCTGGCCTCCCTAAATTTGGACTCGTATTTTTGTGTCACAACTAAAACGCCACGAATAAGTGAGATCAGCCAATGCTGGCAGACTGTTCATGTTGTGAAAAGCTATCAAAATGTCCTCTGTTGATAATATTAGACTTTTATTTTCAATAGCAGTTTTAAAACATTTTAATATAGGAAGTCCTTAGTTAATGCATAAGCTATTATTAATCAGAAATTGAGTGTACACAGTTTTATGTTAGGAAATGCAGTTTTGAATTTAGTCAGCAAATACCGAAGAACAGACGTAACACATTGATCAAATTTAGTTTTCAGTCACGCTCATAAAAAAGTAATATTCAACTCGTTTAGTTTTGCCTTCATTCATTTTTGTTTTCAGTCGTGACATAAAGCACGAGTCTTCAAACTCATAATTTTTTTTACAACATGTTTTTAAACATAATAATTTAACAAATTTATTTCTAATGACTACTTTTTTATCTTTCCCATTGTGACAGTCAGTGCATTATATTTTACTAGTTATTTTGCAAGATAGTTTTAATCAGATTAAAGTGTAATTTAAAGACTTCACTGGGACATGTTAACTAGGAAAGTTGTCATAAGTTGTATAACTGGTTTGTTGTGTTGACAATCAAAAAATAGGCAGTAAATATTTCTTAAGGAGGATAATAATACTGACCTTTTAATTAATTAATTAATTAATTAATTTATTTATTTATTTATTTATTTATTTATTTATTTATTTATTTATTTATTTATTTAAACAGCTTTTATTTAAGACAAACTATAAGAATTAAGACTTATTATGACTCCAGAAGAATTATTTTTGTTTTATAGGAAATACTGTGAACATTTCCATGCTTTGTTAAAGATCACTTGGGAAACATTAATTTAAATTAAGGGGAGGGCAAAATACATTGACTTCAACTGCATCTATTACAGTTTACAGGTGCAAAAATGTGCCTTGATGTACTTGAATATTCAAATTGGGTTATCCCACTACACTACAAAGTTTTACTTGTCAAATGAAGTAACATAGAAGATTACTTTGAGAAAATGAATGAATGAATCTCTACACAAAGCACATACTTTTTTTTTTTATTGAAGTTAACCTAATTCATTAGACGCTACTACATAACCATTTTTAGAATAATGTAGTTTATGTAGATTGACAAAATCTCCTCAAGTGAGTATGAGAAAGCCACTAGTTCTGACAACCCTTCACTATTAAGTTCCGTTTAGGAGCTATTGATATTCATAATTTTTCATCGTTATTCATCCGCAACGGTTAACTCGTAAAATAAACGAATTGTGTTTTAATCCCGGAACCTCATTTTGTTCTCTTATTCAGCCATCTGGGTTCATCCATGGCTCTATCGTGAGTGGGAATGCAATCTCGCTCTGAGCCAAAGAACATATACATCACTACAGGAGAACAGAACAGTGATGGAAATTATTGTGTTGGGTTTTTCAAAGGCATGCGTCTACATGAAAAATGCATGAGGCTTCCATAGGGAGGCACTCGGCTGAACTCGCTCTTGATGCTTCCTCCATCTCCAGCTGCTGAAATGGAACTCAGTCGCACACAGTCGACTCCAAGCCTGTGCTTGGAGATGGAGGAATCCGTCAGACAATGCTACTGAGAGCAAGATTAAGTATGCTTTTCATTCAGCTGTGTTCACGGGATGCAGAAATGCTTCTGTCTGCTTTCTGTATCCTTGAGGGGTCTGTAAGAAGCTCCTGAATGGATTTGAATTTGTCGGGAAAAGTGTGTTGCTATTTGACGTCAGCGCTTTGTTGGAGTGAAGGTTTGTTTGCTTGCATATAACCTCGAGGGAGCCTTTCCACGTTTCAAGGCAAGACTGTCTTTCAGGATAAAAAGACTGTTCCCTAACAAGGCCACTTTGTTTATTGTTTAATTTCATGAAAATAATAGCAGAATGTGTTTTTTATTTAATTTAATTTTTTTTTTTTTTATTTCATTCATTTATTTATTTATTTTTAATTTATTTTATTTTGTTTTGTTTTATTTTGTTTTATTCTATTTAGTTTTATTTCATTTTTTCTATTTTGTTTTATTTTAATTTATTTTATTCTTATTTTATTTTATTTCATTTTATTTTATTTTGTTTTATTTATTATTTTTTGTTTTGTTTTATTTTATTTTATTTTATTTTATTTATATTTTATTTAATTTTGTTTCATTTAATTTTATTTTAAATTTGTTATTATAAATTAGTTGTTTGTTTTTAGATTTTTTATTGTTTTTACTTAATTTTGTTTTGTTTTGTTTTGTTTTGTTTTTATATAAAATCTTAAATCTATCTTAAAGTTATCTTAAATCTATCTATATTTATCTTAAAGTTTATTTATCTTAAATATAAAACAAATGCATGATCAAAATAGTGGTTTAAATGTAAACCTGCATATTTTAAAACAATGTTTAAAAATGTTTAAAAAACAATGGTAAAAAAACACACACACATTGTAATGGCCACATCTGTAATAAAACAGTTAATGATTGCTACACTGTTAAACCCAAAAAGTTAAGATAACTCAAACTATTTGAGGAAACTGATTGCAACAAACCATTTAAGTTCAAAAACTGATCTTAATGAGTATTGTGAACTTAATCCATTTGTGTAAGCGAAGCAATATGAGCACAGTAAAACCCAATAAACGAAGAGAACTCAAACCAACTGAATACAGTGAAACCTAATAAGTTAAGACAACTCAAACCATTTGAGGAAACCGATTGCTGCAAACCATTTGAGTAAAAAAAAACTAATCTATATGAGTACTGTGAACTTAATTTATTTAAGTTGAAGTAATGAGGTATTTATATCACTCTTCAACATTGAGTTCAAAACTCTTTTCAAATTAGTAGAATTAACTTTCAATCAATTTTGAGCTAACACTCATTTCATTTGATAAAGTTGACTGTTGGGCTTTATAGTGTAACAAAAACAACACTAGTTATTTTCCGCAGCATTTTTAAAGCAGGAAAAAGATACCTGAGGTGCTTTTATTTTATACTTCAATTTGTGTGCTTGGCTTTCATAAACTTTGTGTATTTTTTATCATAATTTTCCAAGCCATTGTAAATTGTTAGATCAGTATCTAAAAACATCAAGCCCATGTGTCTTTATGTTCTTTTTTTAATAGTGAGCCATTTTTGCTGCCTATTTCAATGAATTCTTACTGGCTGTGTGACTATTATTGTTTATTAGCTAAAAAAGCTAAAAGTAATCCCTACAATATTTCTCTACATCTTTATCATTACAGTTGGTATAGATGGTCTAAACTGTTGTTTTAAACTTTTAGAAACCACTTTTTACCTTTTTAGTTATCGTCCTTGGTGTGAACAGACCTCCAGACTATGATTCCATGGTATAAAGTAAGTAAATATGTATGGGCAAACATCCCACAAGCATGCTTTCCATTCAGCTCTGTTCAAGTAACACAGAAACGATTTGATTTGCTTTCGTATCCTTGAGGAGTCTTAAAGAAGCTCTTGAATGGACTTGAATTTGTTGGAAACGCATGTTGCTACCTGGCAGCAGTGCATTGTCGGAGTGAAGGTTTGTTTGCTTGCATATAATCTCGAGGGAAATGTACAACCAGAGCCTTTCCACGTATCAAGGCAGATTATGTTTCAGGATAAAAAGACCGTCCCCTAACAAGGCGCCTCTCCACTTTACTATCCATCTGATCCCCAGATTAAGGAGAAATTGAACGCGGTTTACATTACGTTTGCACAACACTTCTCTAATGTCTCTGAGTTAGCTTTCATATTATTCTCAAATGTTTATGGGCTTGATTCTCAGGTCTGGCAGTGCAACAATGGTGAAAGACAGGAAGTGATGAATGATATGCTAGGATTTTGTACAACTTTGTCTGGCATCTTAAGCATCATGATGGAGCAGTATACAATAATAATTCCTAGTATAAAATAAACAATAAAACACTTTTACTTTTGCAAGTATACATTACTAATATATTAATATTTATTATTTTTCTTCTTAAAGAGTCTCAATATAGTGCAAGGGGTCAGCTGCACAATTAATAGAAATCAAATCTAAATGGTGATATAGCAGAGTGCATATCTTGTCAGGGAAATCACTATAAATCTCCTCCAAAGGCCAGAGGGCGCTCTTGCACAGAAACTCCAAATATGCAGCAATCAAGAGACACATGAGAGCAGAGGCTTTTTTTTTGTATGTATATTTGTCTATATATCTATGGTTCCATATGGCTAGCAGCAGAAGACCACACCGGGTGCCTCTCCTGTCAGCTAAGAACAGGAAACTGAGGCTACAATTCACACAGGCTCACCAAAATTGGACAATAGAAGATTACAAAAATGTTGCCTAGTCTGATTAGTCTTGATTTTTGCTGCAACATTCTGATTGTAGGGGCATAATATGGCGTCAACAACATGAAAGCATGAATCAAGCCTTTATCAATGGTTCAAGCTGGGGGTGGTGGTGTGGGGGATAGAAATTTTCTTAGCACACCGTGGGCCCATTAGTACCAATTGAGCATTGTGGCAATGCCACAGCCTACCTGAGTATTGTTGCTGACCATGTCCATCCCTTTATGACCACATTGTACCCCTCCTCTGATGGCTACTTCCACCAGGATAACTCGCCATGTCATAAATCTCGAATCATCTCAGACTGGTTTCTCAAACATGGCAATGAGTTCACTGTACTCAAACGGCCTCCACAATCACCAGATCTCAATCCAATAGAGCACATTTGAAGATTGAGATTTGAATCATGGATGTGCAGCCGACAAATCTGTAGCAGCTGCATGATGCTATCATGTCAATATGGACCAAAATCTCTGAGGAATATTTCCAGTACCTTGTTGAATCTATGTTACGATGGATTAAGCCAGTTCTGAAGACAAAAGCTGCTCCAACCCGGTACTAGTAAGTGTACCTAATAAAGTGACCGATAAGTGTATGTGTGTGTGGGTACATACATAGTTTAGGGGTGTGGGGGTATGTAAAATAATTTTAGAAAATGGCAAATATGATTGTGATGAACTAATGATCTATTAAACATTTAAAAATATATAATTAATGTAAATTATTCTAAATTAAGTTGCTAATATGTGTGCTAATGTATGTGCATGTTTATAAAAATACATAAATATTTATTATTATTTTCAGATAAAGATTCAATAACCTTTTCAATAAGGCTATAAATGTACTGTAAAATGTGTTGTATTAATCAGACTGAAGTACTTAATTGTGAGATTTATGTTATTGTCTACAACAGGAAGATGTGACCAGGCTTTGAGACGAGGCATTACACATAAAGTCCCAAGGAGTATTAGATTCCTGAGGACATTACGGACAAATTCCCAATGACATATTTTGTTTCTCTCTTGAAGGGCATTGTGGGAAGCGAATGCTGTTTGAAGGGCCTCAGAGCCATTAGTGAAGAGAACATATGATGGTCACTTCAATAAATGAGTCACTTTGAAAACTGAGGTAGTCAAACAGAAATTATGCAGGCTGTCATCGTCTTTCGTCATGCGCGGCACGTATGCATGAGTTAACGTCTGGAAAAAAAAACATGTTTTAGTGTTTCATGACCTTCAAGCAGACAGTGGGGATTAGAGGTAGATTTGACCTGCCCTCAGAAGAAATGGCAGGCAAGGAAGATGGGGTAAAAATTTGATTAGTTGGGACCATTGAAATTGTGACAAGGAGATTGAAGAAGAACTATTGCTGAAATGACAATGAGAAAACCTCAGTTGGAGGACAAGGATGCAGAATGACGCATGTTTTGGGAGTTAAGAAGTTTGTGGGCTAATTAGAGTAAATGGGAGGTTTTTGTACTTAGGGATTGTTCATCCAAAAATCTAAATGAACTCCATCATGTGGTTTTAAAGCTTTATGAGTTTCTTTTTCTGTTGAACACAATAGTAGATATTTTGAAGAATGCTGGTAGTTGGTAGGCTGGTTGCCTTTCTTAATAAGAAAAAATATATACTATGGATAATATGGCGACCAGCTTCCATTGATCTTCAAAACATCTTCTTTAGTGTTCAACAGAAACACGCACACGCACTCGCACGCACGCACGCACGCACGCACGCACGCATGCACGCACGCACGCACGCACGCACACACACACACACGCACACACACACACACACACACACACACACACACATAGGATTTGAACAGGTATATGTGAGTAAATTATGACAGAATTTTCTTTTTTGGGTGAGCTATACTCTTTAAGGCAAGACAATACAGTATATATGAATAGGGTAAAATATTAAGCAACATTTTGCTCACCATACTTCTATAGATGATTTATTACATTATGAAATGCAGATTTTTTTCATTCATTCATTTTCTTTTCAGCTTAGTCCCTTTATTAATCAGGGGTCACCACAGCGGAATGAACCGCCAACTTATCCAGCATATGTTTTTACGCAGTGGATTGCTCATCACTGGTAAACACCCATTCACTCTCATTCGCACACATACACTATGGACAGTTTAGCTTACCCAGTTCACCTATAGCACATGTGTTTGGACTTGTGGGGAAAACCGGAGCACCCGGAGGAAACCCACGCCAACACGGGGAAAACATGCAAACTCCACACAGAAATGCCAACTGACCCAACCGAGGCTCGAACCAGCAATCTTCTTGCTGTGAGGTGACAGCACTACCCACTATGCCACCGCACTGCTTAAATGTTTAAATATGCAAATTTTATTAGTTCATATGCACTAGTTTACATATGTTACATATGTCAAAAACGTTTTTGACATATTAGAGTCAAATATTTTTTACAGATTTTGGGAATCAGTTTTTGTCGCTCCATAATTCAGAAAATACTGCAACAGACAGAAAATATTGTACTTTCACCATTTTAGTTAAATAAAAGATGATGTATAATCATGCAAATTATGTGCGAACAAATCCATCTGTACAGATCTTCAGAATACATATAAAAATGGAACTGTGTGAATTTTGGTGGGCAGTACGGTGGCTCAATGGTTAGCGCTGTCGCCTCACAGCAAGAAGGGTTGCAGCTGAAAGTGTATCCGTTGTGTAAAACATATGCGCGGTGGCGCAGTGGGTAGCACGATTGCATTTGGCATTTCTGTGTGGAGTTTGCATGTTCTCCCCGTGTTGTTGTGGGTTTCCTCTGGGTGCTCTGTTTTCCCCTACAGTCTAAAGACAGAATAAGTGAAGTGAATAAACTAAATTGGTCGCAGTGTATGTGTATAAATGAGTTTGTGTGGGTGTTTTCCAGTACTGGGCTGCAGCTAGAAGGGTATCCGCTGCGTAAAACATATGCTGGAAAAGTTGGCGGTTCATTCCGCTGTGGCAACCCCTGATGAATAAAGGGACTAATCTGAAGGGAAATAAATGACTATATATGAAAAGGATAAAAGATTAAGCAACATTTTGGTTGCCATACTTCCATAGATGATTGATTACATTAATAATTTGCATATTAATAATAATATGCAAATGAACTTATTTCATATCCACTAGTTTACATATCTTACAAAAATCTGAACATTCAAGTAAGATTTAAAATTCTTCTTCTTTTATTGACATATTATAAAGTATGAGTCAAATATTTTTACAGATTTTGAGAATCACTCCATAATTCTGGAAATATTGCCAACAGGCAGAAAACATTGTATGCTTACTGTTTTTTGTTTAATAAACGGTGATAAATATAATCAACCAAAATATGTACGAACAAATCCCTCTGTAAAAGTCCTCAGAATACAGATAAAAATTAAACTGTGTGAATTTTGGTGCCAGTAAACTGGAAATTCATGGCTCGATGCAAGAGAAAAATGCATTTAAAAATATGTTTTGTCATTTAAATAGACGCAGGTGGATAAATTGTAACAAAAATATTTATTTTGGATGTCTTTATGTAAATATTTACATTAGATTGTAAAAAAAAAAAAAGTTTCAATTCTCAGTACGTTTACTTTCTGTCTCTCCTTAAGAAGCTTTAAACTTTAAACTCTCATTAACTGATGTTCTATCTGTCCTGTTGATGTAGTCATATTTTATACACTTACAACTCACAGTCTTATTAGACGTGAGCATTACTTTCCAACGTCGATTGCTAATTGAGCTTGGAAATAGGCTTAACAAAGGATTAAAAGATCTATGTTCCCTTTAATGTGACTTGGGTCCCTTAATAATTGTAGGAACCTGCTCAGGGACTCAGCAGGGCAGTCAGACGAAGAATTCATTTTACACAACCCTAATTCACACACACACACATAGACACACACCAGTGTGCTAATGTGCCTTGTCAGATAGACCCGCATTAATACCAGTCTCCATGTCTGTATTCCCACTGCACCGGGTTACTGCTGTGTAATGTTAC
>CAIGQZ010007154.1:20223045-20240664 GCA_903798205.1 Danio tinwini | reverse complement strand
GAGTAGCTGTATATAATTAAAGTAAGATATATGAAAAAATAACGTGATTTTTTTTAAATGATGCAAGAGCACACATTACTTTGCGTCTTCTAAACACAACAAAGCCTTAAAAATACACTCTGGACCACCCCTTTAAACCTAATTAATACTTTGATGTGACAGTTCAACCAAAAATGTCAATTTACTCACTATTTATTAGTTCTCAAGTGGTTTCAAAACTTTGAGTTTCTTTTTTCTGTTAAACTAAGCTATAAACCTGTAACCAACCTGTAGAAAGCACAGATTTTTCCAACAAGTTCCAACATTCTTAAACAGAAAAAGGAAATTCAAAGCGTCTTGTGATAAGTGAAGGATGAGTAACAAATGTTTTAGTTTTAGGTGAAGTATCAAATAAAGTGAACAAAATATGTATTATATTTGGATTATTTTTTATTATTATTTTATATTGTAATTGCAAGCAATCTATGATTGATTGAATTTGTAATAAATAAATAGTATGTTTGTGCTCTTATAATTAAGTTTCTGTGATGGTAAAGCTGCTTCTTCAGCATTATTTCTCCAGTCTTCAGTGTCACATGATCCTTCAGAAATCAATATTTATAATGGTTTCCAGAAAAGCCACACAAGCATCACATGTGCATCACATGAATTTTGCATGTGTTTCATGTGTGGATTTTAGTATGTGAAGCTCAGGTGACACAGATTTGATGTAAAGGTCACTATTGTCAGTGTTGCTGCTTAATATTTTGTAAAACCCAAAGTTAATAATACAAAATAATAAATTAAAAGCTCAGAAAACCTTTTTTGTGACTTCAAGAATCTCTTTTATTCCAAAAATTTGAATGCTAGTATACATATAATTTCCAAGTCTTTTACATATTCTAAATTGTGTGCTTGTATAAAATATTGTTTTCATATAAATGAGTGGAATGTACAGGTGAAATATACCCACATCTATAAATCTATAACCAGCATTATGTTTTTGTGTGTACATGACAGCTGTCTCAAAAAAAAAAAACAATACTAAAATTGCAGATGTTTTGTTTGTAAATAAATAAACGTGTAAGACCATTCATGTTCCAATTTTTTTTTACGAGAAAGTGCCTTGTGAGTAAAAAATATTCCCCACCGATATCTAATATTCAAGTCAACATTGGCAGAAAAGAGCTTATACGTATCTCATGCTCGCAAGGGTGCGAGTATTGCATTTTTCATCATTTTTAATAACCATTCTAATCTTGAGAGGGAGGAGAAAGAGTTGGAAAGTGTTTAACGAGGCCAACGGGGTTATGCAAATCATTTCTTCTTATTTTGGCCCGCTGATTTGTTTTTATTCACACTTTTGGGTTTGCACATTCCTCCCTGTGCTGATTACAGTGTTTACTTTAACACGTCATAAACCCGAGCTCAGCAAAGAAAAGGGTCAGATGGAACAAAAACAAGCGCAAGCAATAAAAACCATCATCCGTTAAAGATATCTCAAATCAGAGAGTCTACGTTAGAGAAAATGATGAAGCTGCGACTGATCCAATGGGAGTGAATGCATTGGAAAGCCAAATTGAATATGGATTAATATACACACCTGCTAGATATCCAGATGACAGCTGTAATGGCTTCAAGAAGTTCAAACGTGATATTGATTGAGCATTATGACGGCGGACGCTGTGACAAGAAATCGTCTTGCAGGTGTTTTACAGCTGTGACCAATTATTTTCACACCAGAGTGTGTAGGATCAGGATCGATAACAGAATAAATATATATTAGCGTAATTATTCAGGTGTAGGCTGCGCAGCGACCGAAACGAGTGTGTGTTTGCTCCATATTTTAGCCTTAATCACCTTGAAGACAGTTATGTTGCTATCAGGCGTGCTTTAGGACTTGACGATGTAGACACGGACAGTTTTCTGCACAGACCAGCATATTTCAGTTGAGTGAGTAAGACACAATGAGAGCAATACTGAATCCACTGCCCTGGGAGAGGGGAGTCTATACTGTATCTAATTGAAATGGCAACCTGAGAGACAAATCAATGGTTGCAGGCAGTGTAACAGGAAATGCCGGCCACCGGGTGTTGAGTTTATTATTAGGTTACATCACAATCTGATAACCTCTTGCTTTTGGAGCGTTCCATTTGCCTTTAAAGCCGCTACACGCTCCAGGCAGTGTTTTAGAGGAGCGAGTGTACGGAGATATCGCATTGAAAAAGACAACTTCCACTAATGGAGCATCAGACTGAAATCGCTAACACAAATAAGAGACTTGAAAGCATTTACGCAACCGAAAACAAAAATGGGTTTAATTTTTGTGTTTTTTGAGCTGTTATATGGATGCTATTTAAAAAATATGCTTTTATATTTATTGTATTTTTACTTAAACTTTTACTTGAGCCCTGGGGGTTGGTTATCTTGTTGTGTCTGGTCGGCCTTTGAAGACCCTTAAGCAAAAGAGTGAATTAGGAGGAGTGCATTACTGCACAATATGGTCTGACTAACTTCATTCATTCAGTTTTCCAAGGAGACTTAACCCGGAGAGAGGAAATACACGACTCTAACTACATTTCTGCAAAACCGGGAATGCATTGTTTTTTATACTGCATTTTTCAGATTATATATTCTCAAGATAATAAAAAATATTCTCTATTGGAGATCATTTATTAAACAGCACAATGTCACATAAAAAAATTATATATACAATACCTGACAAAAGTCTTGTCGTTGATCCCAGTTGTAAGAGCAACAAATAATAACGACTTCTAGTTGATCATTTGGAAAAGTGGCAAAAGGTAGATTTTTCTGATGAATCATCTGTTGAACTGCATCCCAGTCATCACAAATACTGCAGAAGACCTTTTGGAACCTGCATGGACCCAAGATTCTCACAGAAATCAGTCAAATTCGGTCAAGGAAAAATCATGGTTTGGGGTTACATTCAGTAAGAGGGTGTGCGAGAGATCTGCAGAGCGGATGGCAACATCAACAGCCTGAGGTATCAAGACATTTGTGCTGCCCAATACATTATAAACCACAGGAGAGGGCAAATTCTTCAGCAGGATAGCGCTCCTTCTCAGACTTCAGCCTTCACATCAAACATTCTGAAAGAAAAGAAGGTCAAGGTGCTCCAGGATAGGCCAGCTCAGTCACCAGACATGAACATCATTGAGTATGTCTGGGGTAAGATGGAGGAGGGGGCATTGAAGATTTATCCAAATAATCTTGATGAAGTCTGGGAGTCCTGCAAAAACACTTTCTTTGCCATTCCAGATGACTTTATTTATAAGTTAATTGAGTCATTACAGAGATGTATGGATGCAGTCGTCCAAGCTCATGGGAGTCATACACAATATTAATTCTTTTTTCACTGCACCATGACTTTATATTCTATACTGCACATTGTTTCTGTTAAGTGACAAGACTTTTGTCTAAGCAAAGTCAGACCTTACTGTCCTAATGAAATAATTAAAAATCAAGGCATGATCATATTTTATTTTGGTAAAATATGTGTGATTTAGAGGCCTTTGCCTTTCATATAAGCCACTTCTGAGACCAAATGATCAACTAGAAGGCAAGTTATTATTTGTTGTTCATAAAACTTGAAAAGGTGACAAGTCTTTTGTCAGGTAGTGTAGGTAAAGAATGTTTGCAAATTGCAATTTGTTTTGCCAGTTGTTCAGTATCTGGCACTATATATCATGTTTTAAAAGGATAGGGATCAACTCTTTTTCAGTTTATGAAACTTCTGTTGAACATAAAACATATTTTATCTTAATGTATTCTTTCAACTTCCATAGTAGGAATACAATTAGAGTGGAAATCAATGGCAACCAACCATCACAGTTATCTTCTTTTGTGTTCAACAAGAAAAAAACTTTAACAAGTGAGTAAATGATGACACAATTTTTATTTTTGGGTGAACTATCCATTTAAAAAATCATGAAAAGCACTAAACTACATTTTCTGAGATTTGAACAAAGATGTTTGTGTTGCACATCATAGAAGACCATGTTAACATTTGTTCATTTGAACTGTTGGAGCAAAGGGTTTCTGAGCTATGTGCTATTTTCATACTACAAATTGTAAATAATGTTGTTGTCACAGGTTGTGATTTGAAAATTTGATACAGTAATTTTTGACACATCAGTGTCTCATAATTATTTTTGTGACTGCGTGCCGTATAACCGAAGAGAAAAAAATCGACTGGATTTTCATAACAGAGCAGACACTTCAAACTGTGAGATGCATTCATCAAAAGCTAATTTTAGCTTTGCAGAAATATTTTAGGTGCAAAAACCACTTAGGATCAAACAAAGATAAAACAACATGTTTATATACGTATCTTTTCACTGCAGAGTAGACATTCAAAGAGTTTAATTTTTGTATTAAATTTATTTTGCATCCAATTATGGAAATTATAGAATATACTGTAAGTGTGTATGTTTGTTTTGTACATCTGGCATACAAAACCACAGAGTATATTCATTTTATTTCATTTAACAGAACACTGCATTTAGAAATATTTTACAACTCAACTCGAATTAAACTGTTTAGTTTTGCCATTTATAAAACCATTCAGCTGTTATCTGTGTCTGGCAGGAGCACATTTAGCTTAGCTTAGCATAGATAATTGAATCAGATTAGACATTAGCATCATTGAGCCTGCTGCAGCCAGTATACGCCAACCAAGTTCCTTGATCATTACGATGTAATGAGAGTAGCCATATCAGCTTAGAAAATAGCAACCTTTAATGTTCCCTCAGTCTTAGTACATGATATAACTACAGAACTGTCAAGCTTTAAATAGGGAAAATATAGTCTTTGGTCGTTTTTGAGCGAGATGCTAATGGTCCAATTCAATGATCTATGCTAAGCTAAGCTAAAAGTACCCAAAGATCGACTGAATGGATTCAACGATGGTAAAACTCAACTTTTCAACAGTTGTAGAGTGGAGTGCTCCTTTAATTATAAGCTGCAGCAAGCATCAGTGGAAAACTTTGATGCTTTAACATAAGCAAGATAAATCTGAATCCGAAGACATAATCAGTTCACAGCTTTACGGGAACCACATTGTTTAATGCATACCATGTAAGTTTAGAAATGAAATGTCCTGTAAGTGGCAGTTAATACTTTGGGTTACACCTACCGTACACAAAAGGGTCAACAAAAGCAAATTTGCAGCCACATACAGTGTATTTAGCTTATCTATGAATGTGTTTGCTTTTTTGTTGCACTTCTTTATGCTTAGCAGGACTCCTATCTAAGTCCAATGTTGGACAAATCATGCAGTGGAAAGCAATACAAACATTTCCATCACCTTTTCCTCAATATTATGCCCCTATTTTGCCCTATTGTGCCTATAGTCATAATGTGTGTGCAAAAAGAGCTGCCACTAGTGTAGTGTTGTGTGTAGTTAGTTACAAAGTAACTCGTTACGGTAATTAGATTACTTTTCCGCAGGAAAATAAAGTACTTAAATAAAAACTGTTAAATACTTAACAGTTCTGGATCAATCAGTTAAGAGAAGCAGAGTTATTAATTGATCGGGTAGATTGAACATGCTTGAGAAACAACGAACTGGGTCAGAATATATGTCAATATTCCCAGCAGGCACACGTCATCATAAGACGTTGATATTAGGTTAGCTTTAGGTCAAAGTCCAATGTGTAGCCAGCATCTAAGGACAATGTGATATTGATATCCAATAACAACATCAAATGACGTTGATATTTGGTTGATTTTAGGTTGCGTTGGAAAGTGACCAAAATCCAACATCTAGCCAACATCTCAAACCAACATCATATTGATGTCAAATACTGATATTTATTCATCAGGTAAGGCAACCAAAATCATCTGACAGACATCATAGTGGTAGTGTCCACACAACGTCAAGCAATAAAACCATTAGACATTGATATTTGGTTGATTTTAGGTTGGACATTGGACATTGACATCAGCTTGATGTTGAGTTCTGACGTCAACCCCATTTTCATTTCTAAACAAAACGCAACGTCCCCACGATATTGGGTTACAATGTCCATCTGACATCATGTTGATGTCCTCTGCCTGCAGGATATCGTATGCATGAAATGTTGTGTCATTTCTTTGAAATGTCTTGTGGTTTGATACATATAATGTTTATTATTCTTAAAGTGTTGCATTTTATAATAATGTTAAAATGCCCTGTTTGGCTCATTTAAAGAATTAAAAGAGTTTAATTTCTATTGTCTATGTGGTGTTAAGGATTATATGTAGTGCATTTATATTATGTTATATTTATATTATATTATATACTTATTAACTGAGTTACTTTTCAAACATTGTAATTAAAAACATAATTTTAATACAATTTTAATTATATAATTGGTAATTAATTCCTTTTTTGAAGTAATACACAACACTGCACTAGTGTTCATTTCACCTGGAAACTTCAGCGAATTGTAAATATATGTATGTTTTTGAAATGTTGGCAAGCAGAATTACATATTTCCAATGAGCCTAAGAAAGGAGCTTCTCCAACATGTGCCAGTGTCATATCTTTGCAGTTTTGTAGATTCGCTGTTTATGGTTTCAAGCATCATTCGAAAATCTGGGTCAATTAGTTGCATTCATCTCAAATTAAATTTACTCTTTGCACAAGTAGTTTGCCAATTCCATTAGACACATCTGCAAATAGGCCTCAATTCACATCGAATCCATCTTTATTTAGTAAAAAAAAATCATTCAAGTCAATTCCAATTAGGTTATTTGCTGGTGTGAATGCATTCGGTGAGCTGCAGCTTGTATTCAGTCTATTGTCATTTTGCCACTGTGAAAAATTGCAACATAATGGCTCTAGGCCCAACACTTCTCCTGTGTCATTTATAGGAGACTGGGACGTGCCAAGAGAGCGCTCCCAATTCCAAATGTCAAAATTTCAGCTTAAAATCGATTTTAGTGATTTAGACCGCTGGCGGTTCTCATTCCTGATCAGTTCTATCTCTGGATGAAGTTGAACTGTAATTGACCTCAGAATTGCATCTGAAATTGGAAGCAGCCTCAATCTTGCTTTTACTTATCTAATGATTCCGATGATTGATAGTGGGATTGTCACGAGGCTGTTAGTGTGAGGAAACATAGTTCATGAAAAATGTATGGATTTGGCTTTTTAATGTGCGTAGATAGATAGTCTGAACTAAAAATAGAAAGAAGCTTATGTGCATCATCCAGGATTTCAAATTTTGTCATTTAATCACCGCAGTACAGTATGTTTCCCAGAGATGTATAGCTTGTCTCTTTTTCTATTGAAGTTTGTTGGATGGTATAGGTTTGAAGCTTCAAAAAGAACACAATGGCATCATACAATTAATCTACTGTACAGTGCTCAGCAAAATTGAGTACACACCATTTTGAAAATGAATATTTTCATCCATTTCTCAGTGAATATAGGCAATGTATTTTGGTGCATTTGAACAAAACAGATTTAATAAACATATATTTATTACAATTTATTTTAGTCACCAAACATCTTTATAAATTGAAAGATAATACAATTAAATTCAGAAACAAAACAGATCTCTACACCCATACTGCTATGTATTTACTTTCCACTAACATGTATTTATTATCTACTAAATTTACTACTGATTTTGTGTTATAATCTGTTTGGTTGCTGACATTATTTCACATATATTTCTTAGTTTTTAACAGAAACAAGAAAAATCATGGTAACACTTTATTTTGATGGTACCTATTACACATTTTGTTGACTAAAAGGTACATTGTAACTACATGTCAATTCATTCTCATTTGAATATTTGTTAATAATCTTCTTAATATCTGTTGATACTGCTCCTTCAACAGACATTTAACTGACTATAAGAAACTCTGCAAGTACATGTCAATTAACACTAGCCATAACCCTAACCTAACAGTTTACTTATAAAGTATTGAGAATTAGTTGGCATGTAGATGCAATGTAACTTAAACTTAAAAAATGCGTTAAAGGGACCATCAAAATAAAGTGATACCAAAATCATATTTATACAGAATTGGACCAACCTGAGGGTAAGTGAATCATGACAGAATTGTCATTTTTGAGTGACCTATCCACTGAATTTTGCTTTAAAATTCCACACTAGCAAACTGTTAAATTACAGTAATCTGGGATATAAATGTAACCTTACAGTTAAATTAAATATTTCAACTTCAATCTACTGCTAAATGTGGAAAATAAATGTGTAAAGCACTTTAAGGGCTCTATTTTAATGATCTAGACGCAAAGTCTAAAGTGCATGCCGCAAAAGCATTAAGGGCATGTACGAATCCACTTTTGCTATTTTAAGGCCAGAAAAGTGCACTCTGCTCTGTGGCACATGGTCTAACAGGGTTGTGCTTATTCTCTTAATGAGTTATAGGTGTGTTTTGAGCATAAACCATGCGTCCTGGCACATTTGCTATTTACATGGCAGATTTTGTAAGTGGAAAAACTGAACGCTTCACTAGCGAAAAAACAGTTAAACAGAGCATCTGCAGTGCGTGGAGAAAAAAAAACGAGCATCCTCCATTCAGCCTCTTAACTTTCTCTTTCTCTCTTTCGTAGATAAGGAAACTGTGTTGTACGCACTCCACTGAAGACATCCATTAGCCTACATAATTAATTTTGTTTGTTAAGCACAAAGATTTGTTTCAAAACTATTTCTAAATTCAGTTCTAATTTCAGTTCTTATATCCAAACACATGTCCTATGCCCCATATGGTCCAAAACTGACAGGTAGACAAATCTAAGCTTGTTTGTTGAATAAACAAATATAAATAAGCATATAATAATAATAATAATAATAATAATAATAATAATAATTATAATAATAATAATAATAATAATAATTATTATAATAATATCGTTATACAAAAGCAAATTGTCTTGAATTAAAAAAAAGCCCCCTGACATGAAGAAGGCATGGAGTCAGTGGTTGTTTTATTTATGTAGATTTTTTATTTTTTTTTGTAATATTTTAATCCTTTAATTATTTTTCATTTGTAAAGATATTTGCGTATTGCTGTACATCATGTGTGTATTAAGCAATGTGTAAGCAAGGCGCACAACTAACACGCTCTGCGCTGGACTTTAGACTGCTTTCAGCAGGCCTATAGCAATGCGCCAAAAATGTACCTTAACACACCTCTTTTCTAGACCTGCACACTCATGAGTCCACGAAGTGGCGCAAATGGATTTGCTATTTAAACAACGTGGCGGAAAACGGGAAAATTAGGGTTGCGCTGTTCTGAAAATAGCAACACATCGTGGCAAACATGTCTTGCGCCGGGTGTATGATAGGGCCCTAAGTGTCCAGTGCTATATAAATGTAAGGAATTAAGGAATCATTATTAAATCACAATAATCTTATTTCCTTTAATTGTAACTTCATAGTAAAATATAGTCAATTCTACAAGAGAATACTGTAAAATCACAGCAACGGACTTCACTATCTACTGTGAAGTTAAACAATATGGCTGTAATTTCACAGTAATTTAATGTTTTAAAAAAAGTCAAAATGACTTACTGTGAAAATAATCTACAGTAAGTACCTCACAGTAATTTACTGTGAATATACAAACAGAAACTTACTATGATATTTACTGTGAATGTAGGGTCAAATATTTTACAGTGTAAGCCGCAAAAAAGTGTTTTCAATGTTTAAGTTACACTTCCTTGCCATCTACAAAAACATGTTTAACATTTATTATGAAATCCTGTTGGCATGTTGAATGCTAATGCTAAATAAAAAACATTCTTGTCACAAACCTAATTTATTTGAACGGTCAGAGTCATGGTCATTCAGCTTGTATGGGAGATAAAAAGAATAGTACTAGCAGCATTTTGGTTTTCTGCAGTTTATAAGAGAAAATATGCTTCGATTTTGCCGCTCACCACATTTTGTTCTACTATTTTTTAAATAATTGTGTCATTTGCAGCTCATAAAAACATGACAGAGAAAGCTTTAAGGAGCATTTCTTTTTCATTTTCGCTTTCAAATTAGTGGCCGCGATACTGATTTGTCAAGATGTTTGCCAATGATGCTTACAATATCATGCTGTACTGTATTTGGCCCTGCAGATTATGAAAAACTAAACATTTTTTTTATTGCCATACAAAACCAAAATGACTATGTGGGTGATGATGCAATTTACAACAATACCGTAATCTGTCAAAAAGATAGACAACCTTCAGATATTTCCACCACTTTATGTCAATCATTCAAAATCCAGTGCCAAAAAAGAAAAAAATCCCAGATGGTGCAAATTCTCCAAATGAAAAGCACACAAGTCTTTTTGCTCTGCCAAACAGAGACGCGTTTAGATCTCAGCATGCCACTGAGTGCTAAAATGCCCCTCCAAATGTCAACAGCAGCATAAATACAAACGCATTTGCAAACACAAGCACATTGTTTTGGGTTTTGTCAGGAGATCGTTTTCTCGGCGTGTTCCTGGTCTATATGGACCCAGGACGGCGATCGACTCCGAGTCAGCAGATCAGCTCTGACTTTATCACTAGAAAGAGGGCAGTCGGCCCATCAGGACGAATGACAGTTCACAAGTCGCCGGAGGGGCCAAACGCCTGCTCTTAACAGTCAGCCTGCAAGGCTTCGACACAGTGTCACAGATCACTCCCAGCTCCTCTGGCTCATGAAACTGCCCCTGATTCATAGACACTCAACCCACCGCACACAAAGTAATGATAGATGGCAGTTGTTGAAAGAGAGCTAAACTGTGGGCTTATTTGCTCTCGTGACAGCGGAAATGAATATAGGTGCTTGGAAAAGTCACGGCTCTTAAGTAATTCATAACAATCAGGAGTACGGTGGAGCTGAATCTGTAATTTGTCATGCATTAACAGTGCTCTTTTGTCACGGTGAAAGCTTGATGTTATCGCTGGCTTATCGCTGTTATCACAAAAACTACTGTATTTACGGTTTGCTATCGTTGGCAGGTGCAATGTTCAGACGCTAGAGCTGATAAATGGTCTTTGTTATGCCAATATTCCGAGCATTGCTAACCACACACATGGGAGAGCAAATAGGCAAGCTGTGATTTTAGCAGTTATGGAGAGGAAGTCAAAAAAAGTTGAAGTCAAAATTATTAGCCCTCCTGTGAATTTTTTTTTTAATATTTCCCAAATGATGTTTAACAGAGCAAGGAATTTTTCACAGTATTTTTCTGTAATATTTTTTCTTCTGGAGAAAGTTTTATTTAATTTATTTCAGCTTGAATAAACACAGTTTTTACTTTTTTTTTTAAACCATTTTAAGGTTCAATATTATCAGCCTCTTTAAGCATTTACTACATTAACTTGCCTAATTAACCTTATTAAGCCTTTAAATTGCACTTTAAAGGGCACCTACACTCTCAGAAAAAAATGGTACAATGTTGTACCAAAGAAGGTACAAACCCTTGTCACTGTTCCTTTTTATGGAACATAATTGTACCATAAGACAAAGAAACAAATTAGCACCATTGCAGTTTGTACCTTTAAGGACTTGATTTCTGCCATGGGAAACCAAAATGTACCTTTGGTTTTTAAAACCTGCAGATACAATATTGTACCTTCATTAAATCTGATCAATGAACATACCACTACTGTGTCAAGACACTTTGTACCTCAACAGTGTCAAATGTGTTCCTTCAAGAATTATTTAAAGCATTTTGCTATATCCAAAATGTGTCCATTTATTTTCAGTAAATATAAAACATCAAATACATTTATTAAACAATGTTTTTAAAAAAGGTTTCTTTTTTTTTTTTTTGCTAAACGTTTCACAACACTTTTCACAATACTTTTGCAATCACTTAAAAGTTAATTTATTTTACTTATCTTTAAAATAGAAATAGAATTATGCAAAAGTATTGTAACAAGATATGCACAATGTTTAATTAGTTTTACAATAGTAAAATGTCTGCTTGAACATTTTGTATATGCAGGACTTCTGCCAGCTCATGTGTGTAGTGGAAAGCAAATGTTAAAGGTGTAGATATCAATAATGAAAATGTATTTATCAGAAAATGCTTACCAAATGTTTATTAAATATGCCTTAAATGTGTAGTTTACAATACCAACTATTTAGTTTTGTTTTACCTGTTGTTTTGTATTATAGAACTTAATAATTAATGTTTTATGAGTTTCTTTAAACATGTGCTTTAATGATGATTCATGTTTTAATATGGACATTATTCATAAAATCACTTTGCCTTTATAATCATATTTATTTTCATAGATATTGTAATAAAGAAGGAGTTGTCTAACACTTATGTACCTTTTTATGAGAACAATTGTGTATCTTTATTTCAATTGTACCATAAAAGGTACAGAACAGTATCATAAGAGGTCTTTTGTACTTTTACAAAGGTACAAAAAATTGTTTCTTCGGGAACATTATTTGTACCACCGTGTACCTTTTTTCTGAGAGTATATGATGAAAATCAACTTGTGTAAGCTGTTTGGACAGAACTGTGTGTAGGTAGAGTGTGCCCACAGTCATATTGGAATAATAGAAATAAAATCTCATTTTTTTTTATTTCCTGACATTAAAATATGACCCAAATCTCCCCCTTTTGAGGCCCACTGCAACGTGATGTAGGAGTGTGGTTTTCCCACCCACCAAATTGATTGACAGATGTGAATTAACATGTTTCTATAGTAACACGTAAAATCCTATCCACAAGATAGGACGTGTGCAAAAGCAACTGCAGGGATTAAAAGATCTCAGCTCGCTGTAATCATCTGCACCTCAAGAATGAGTTTTACAAGTTTAAAACGTTTTTAAAACAGTCCATGCTTGTATGGCTCTGACAGGCATGTGGGAACAGTGGGCAGGGAGAACCAGCTCATTTGCATTAAAGGCACAGGCAACAAAAAACAGCTACAATGTCATAACAGCTTAAATTTCCCAGATTTAAAAAGGTGTGATAAATAATCTGATTGGTGTTTTGGGCTGAAACTTTACAGACATATTCTGGAGACACAAAAGACTTATCTTAAATCTTGAAAAAGCGGTAAAATAGATGCCCTTTATGCTACTATCTTGAAATATATCTAGTAAGATATTATGTACTGTCATTATGGCAAATCTAAAAAAAAATGAGGTAAAGTTAAATGTGTTATTAAAACCGTTATGTTTAGAAATGTGTTGAAAAAAATCTACTTTCTGTTGAACAGAAAAAAAATATATATACAGGGGGGCTAATAATTCTGACTTCATCTGTATATATATATATATATATATATTTTTTTTTTTTTTTTTTTTTTTGCTTGTTTAAATCATAATTCAGCTCTCGGTGTATTCATTAAAAGCTGAATGCACTTTTTTTTGCCCATAACTTTGGATTTCCATAAGCTCATTAGTGATCATGTTCCTGCTACGGATCAGCAGGGTTGGGGCGAGTGCTTATTATGCAACAGCAAGGCTATGCTGTTTAAATAGGAATATTTTAATTAATAATTCTTTTGTGTGCAAACTCATTCAAATTCTGGGAGTGAATGAACACTTTAAATCTTGTTACATGCGGACTGAGAGTTGAAATGCATGTAGGCTGCGGTCAAACTTTTTTTTTTTCTATATAATGTGAATATTTTAATATTCCATTGCTTATGGCCTGCGCTCAGCCTGATTAATATTGTATGTAAAAATGCATTTCTATGTGAAAGACCTAGGTGTGCAGGTCCAATGTATTTATTAATAAATAAAAGCACGCTGCATTATATAAAATGATGAAAAATGTAACAAATGTGATTCTGCTCATGTGTTGAGGCGGTAATGGATTTCTTCATGTTTGAAATATTTTAAGAAACGGCTCTTTGAATGGATTTTTAAAACCACAGCTTTTTTATTATTATTCTCAAGAAAATAAGGAAAAAAACAAAGAGCATTTCACAGGATTTTTATGTATTTTCCCATGAGACAAGTTGCAATGTCCTAGCAATCCTGTTGTCAAACTGTAGCATTCCTTCTGTACCGATCACCAGTTTATTCTTCAGTTAAATGAATGCTTCATACTGACTTGACAATTCCTCATTTACAAAACTTAATGTCAATCCATTTGACTTCATGACTATTTGACTGAAGTAAAAGGGGAATTACCATAAACCTTAAGTCGTCGAAACTTTGAGTGATAAAAAAAATCTGAATTATTAGTTGAATTCACAAATGATTTATACTATTAATATAAAAGTATAAACAGAAACTCAACAATATAACTATTACATTACACCTAATTATTGGAACTGCTTTTCAAAATTATACACATACACTGTAAAACCCAACAGTCAACTTTATCAAATGAAATGAGTGTAGTTAACTCAAAATTTACTGAGAGTTAATTCTATCATTTGAAGAGTTTTGAACTTAGAGTGGAAGGTAATGAGTTAATTAAATACCTCATTACTTCAACCTAAATGGAGTAAGTTCACAGTTCTCATATAGATTAGTTTTTTAACTCAAATGGTTTGTTGCAATCACTTTCTTCAAAAAGTTTGAGTTTACTTAACTTATTGGGTTTTACAGTACTCAGTTGGTTTGATTTCTCTTCATTTTTTGGGTTTCACTGTGTCAAATTGCTTCTTTTACTCAAATGGATTAATTTCACAGTACTCATTTGGATTAGGTTTTGAACTTAAATGGTTTGAGTTATCTTAACCTTTTGGGTTTTACAGTGAAGCAATTTTTCCATCATATTTGCTCTGATGTTAAACATCATTTGGGAAATATTTAAAAAAGAAATTCACAGGAGGGATAATCATTTTGATTTTAACTGTACATGGTCACGCACAGCTCTATAATCTTGTCTTGTTTATTGTTTCTGGTATTGTGAATGGCAGATTTTGGCATTGCTTAAGGATCTGGCATGAAATTTGCATATGGAGATATAGAGTGGGTGTGTTTTATGCAAATGATTAATCTTGTGTATGCAATTGCTTATTTATAATACTCCATATTCACCAACATTAGGCCAAGGTTAAGAACAAATTCAAGTGTTTTGTGTGCAAATATGAAATAATCCGTGCAGTAATTAAAGAAAGAAACCCACTGTGTTTTTAGCAAAGGCTTTGTTAATCAACTCAAATTTTGAACTGAGTTAATTGCTTGTACAATTTATTTAATTTCCTTCATTAAGAGACTGAAAAAAGATTGATAATTACATTATTGTGCATATAAGAACATCTTTGGCTTTCGTACTGTTTGGGTCAGGTTGCACGATTAATTGTTATTATTATTGTTGTTTTGTTTAATTAATTGCACTCAATAATTACACTTAATTTTTATACAAAGCAATGTTACACAAGGCTCTGTGTGCCCTGCTTCTTAGGTGAAAATCATAGCAAGATGAATAAATAGAGAACCCATTGAGAGAACATTGCAGCTATGCAAGGCATATTACTGTACAAAGGGCTGTGACAAGAAAACAATAAAAACAATGATGAATTCAGCTCGCTGGTCAGTCCCCCCCCCCCCCTTTTTTTTTTTTTTTTTTTTGCTGCTTTGGGAAATGTCTTGGGTGGCTTGACCTTCCATGAATGATAATAACTGCTCTGTACCGGAGTGAGAAAACCTAGAGGAAATGGCTAGCTGTGGAGGCACAGACTTAATTACCCATCCAGAGGTCGAGAAGGTGGAGGTGGCATGAAACAAATGTAAAGAAAATATGACTACAGGACTCTGGAGGGTAACCACAGCTGCAGTATTTCACCAGAGCTTTTCAGTTTTCTCATATGATTTGTGGTAATGAGGGTGAGCGGCCGAACAGTAAGGCAATATTGCAAAAAAAAAGAAAAGAAAAGATATATATATATATGTTTGTGAGTCAAAGGTAAACAATCCTGTTTTGGTCAAAATCTGTTACATTTACCAAAAAAATAAATAATAATAATAATATAGAAAGCATATTTAATGCGACTAAAGCTATACACAGTTGAGGGCAAAATATTTAATAACGTATATATTAAAATATTTACTGAAATATTCACTTAAATATTTAAAATATTTGAATATTTAAAAATACTGTAAAATATTAATTATTTTTCACTTATTTATCAAGTGATATTTAATGGAGCAAGACTATATTTACAGTAAATTTACAGTAATTTAATTTTTTTGATATGAATGCAAAGATTATTGTTCATTTGATACTAAACTGCATGAAGTTGCGTTAATAAAGCATTCATTAACATAAATAGTAACCATTACTATACGCCTGAATAGTACGATATATAAACGTTTATTTTAAAAGTTTATTAATCATTTAATTACGCATTCTGAATGATCTTAAAAACCATCGACTACTCTTAAATACAAATGATTTTTAAATAATGCAATACTTTATTTAGTAATAAAAAATTTATCAAAATTATGAAAGTACAATTACTAAGCACATTATAAATGTGTTTATAAGTCAAGAATAAGCATTTGTAGCTGCAGTTATAAACTGCTTTCTAACGTTTATTAATGTAGAGTTATTGCTTAACAGGTAATGAATGAACTATTTGCTAGTGCTTAAATGATGCATAGTGTGTAGGTATTATAAAGTGTTATCAAAAAATCTCTCTATTAAACAGAACTTGGGAAAATTATAAAATATTAAAAGGATTAAAACAGAATTAAAGAATTAAAACAGGAGGGCTAATAATTCTCACTTCAACTGTATATAAATGTTAGAAAATAATATATAGTTAGGAACACATATAAGTATACATAAAGTATAATCTATAATGTATGTTCTGTCTAAAATTTTCTTCTAAACTGAGCCTTTTTCTCAGGCTTCTATGTGTAGGTTTAGTAATTATCTTTTATGGCAAATAATAGGTCCTTTTCATTCCCTTTAAAGTGAAATAACTTTGTATTGTTGCACAAAATTGTTGTTAACTTTGCACCTTGTTTCTAAAGGTGCTATTGCCAAATAAATCCATGTTTACAAATTAAGTTCTGTGTAACCAAATGAAAAAGTATTGAACACATACAGAAAGGGAGGTGTAGAAAGGCAGTGAAAGCCCAGACTGCAGCTGAAATCTCTCAGTAATTATTCAGCAATCCTCTGCCCTTTGTCATTGTAAAATTATATTAGCTGCTTCCATCCAACATCTACATTACCAGGATGATGAAGATGAAACCAGGGTGGACATTTCAGCAAGATAATGATCTAAAACACAGCCAAGGAAACTCTCAAATCCTTTCAGAGAAAAAAAATCAAGCTGTAGAATGGCCCAGCCAATCACCTGACTTAAATCCAATAGAGAATGCAAATTAAAGATCAGACGAGACCCACAGAACCATCCTGATTTTTACACTCTGTTGAAGTTCATGTGACTTCTTTCTCCATATGAGAGTTGTCTTTAAGCTGCCATCACCATAAAAGCTTTTTATATAAAGTATTAAATACATTTCAGTAGTTCAGGACATTTTCCTTGTGTCATTCAATTTGATGTTACACATAACATATCTTCAGATAAAAAATTTTCTTTTATTTTTAATTTTTTTATGTTTGTTTGGGTTTCTATGTTTGTTTTTGTTAGATTTTGGGTCAAAATCTGGTTCAACGTGATGAATTTTCACCCACTGTGTATATATATATATATATATATATATATATATATATATACAA
>CAIGQZ010007154.1:20193101-20205289 GCA_903798205.1 Danio tinwini | reverse complement strand
TATATATATATTGGAGTCAGGATATTCTCTATGCATTTACTGTATTACAAAATTTACTGTATTATAAAATGAACTTAAACTGGCACAGAAAGTCAAGAGAGGAGGACAAAATAATACAGAAAATTTCAATCCAGACTAGCTGTTATTTAAGAGTCTCTCTCTCTCTCTCTCTCTCTCTCTCTCTCTCTCTCTCTCTCTCTCTCTCTCTCTCTCTCTCTCTCTCTCTCATCGGGGTTCTGGTAAACCAGTCTGTGAAAGTGTAGTAGGTGTTGACCAGTTCGTCATAGCTTTCCACACACATCTTATTTCTGAATGGACTGTGCTCATCCCCACGGTCTTGAGTGCACCACCTGCAGCTATGTGAGAGAAAACTTGGTAGGGGATGTAGTCTGGGATGATGGAGCATGTTATAATCTGTCAGAGGTGAGCTCAGAAGCAACAGGGGTTTCCAGAATTGTGTACTTCAATGGCTGAACGGGATTTATGCTTCTGTCTCCTCCTCCAGATCCCCCAGGTGAGTTATGCCTCTACTGCTCCTGAGCTGAGCGACAACACCCGTTATGACTACTTCTCCCGAGTGGTACCACCAGACACCTACCAGGCACAGGCGATGGTGGATATAGTCAAGGCCATGCGCTGGAATTATGTCTCCACTGTGGCCTCAGAGGGGAATTACGGCGAGAGCGGAGTGGATGCCTTTATCCAGAAATCTCGGGAAGAGGGTAAGAGAGTGATTGACTTTATGTGGATATATTTTTGATTTTTGACATGCTGTTTAATTTAATTTAAATTAATTTAAAATCATTGTATAGAATTGAACAAAACAAAAAAAAACAGGCAAACAAACAACAACAACATTCCCAACACTTATTTTCCCTAACAGCTAACTAGACACCTAGCTAACGGTCTAACTAACTGTCTAAAGGCTGATTTACACTTTCACCTGCCGCCGCATCAGAGAAGCAGGAAGTTTCCCAAACTACGTCATATCATTAATATAGTTCAAGATTTTTAAACAAATTATTTTTATTATTTTTCTAATTTATTTTAAAGATTATAAAGATTTGTATAACCAGACTAATCAAATAAAGATTTTATAATCAAACTTTGATGCATCACTTGCTTTTGTTCATATCTCGGACAGTTCCTATTAAAGTACTAAAGTCCTAAATACAGTACCTATTAAAGTTAAATATCAGTGACAACAGAACATGGGTTGCTCTACAAATATATATATTTTTTATTATGGCAAGAATAAAAGCCAAAAAAGTACACTTACTAAAAAATACTGATGTTTTTTTTTTTTTATAGATTTAGCCCACTCCGCCATTCACACATTACTGTCTGGCTAGTTTGTGTCCTCTGCTTATGTGCCAAGGCAATAATGGGCAAACATTCCTGACCATTATCACCATTAAAGCCTAGAAAAATAGGGCATCAGTATATTATAAACCGATAGGTTCAAATTTTCTTTCTGGTTCTCCCTATATAATCACTCATGGACGGATCACATGTCTGTACATGCATACCTGTTTTAGACTAAATCTCTTCAAAGTAATTCATATTCAACTTAAATGAAATGCGGCACCACGTGAACAGTTCGATCAAGTCTCAAAAAATGTTGCGCGCTTCGCTAGGCGAAATCATGTTGCGCGCACCAAAAGCGAACCTCCGCAAACTCCGCGATGACGTCACATTTGCCGTGCACACTGAAGCAAACTAGTTAAAGCGTCAAGTATAAATCAGGCTTAACTCAACACATAGCTAACAGCTGAGATTGGAGTCCTCAAACATCATACAAATGTATGTCCATGCATGCATAGGATATAGGGTGCATACATAGCACTATTTTAGCAGTAAAAATTGTAAATTGTAATAAAAGTAATATATCCTCATTCACACTACGAACGACTCGCATCAAGAAGCGGCAAGCAACCGTTCATTTTAACGTAAAAGGAGGGAATTCCGATGACCTCGTCTTCGTGAGTGACAGCGACAATTGGTGACCAGGTGGGCGTTGGCCGACGTGACAAAGTTAAGAATCCTTCAGCTTTATGCAAATGAATAGCAACCTTCTTGAGTGACAGTCAATAGGAGCACCAGTAGAGCTCATTTGATTCTCTCAGCTCGCTCAGAGGCCGGTTGTATTTGTACTGTATATACCTACACATCCACCCAGAGCGACAGACACTGCTAGTGTGAATGAGGCATAATTTTACGATTTATGTTTGTTTGAGTAAAATGTATTTATGTTTCTTTTTGTAAACCGCTAATTACATTTCTACATTTCCAAATTTTAAATATTAATGTTTAGCTTTTAATAACAAAAATAAAATATCAAAATTAACAAAAAAGGTGCCATGTTTTCAGATATCTGTATACATTTTTACACAACAAAATGCCAATGTTTACACTTGACAAGTGTTAAGAGAGTTAGCGGTTAACTTTTGGAAAATAAGTTCATTCTATGAAGCCACACATATAGACAGGTTTACATCTACATTAAAGTTACATCTACATTACAAGTTACATTAAAATGCTTTGTTCAATTATTAATTGCATCATTAAAGTAGTGTTTAATCAATTTTGTAAATACTCTGAAAAGCATTTGGTAACACTTTACAATAAGGTTCATTAGTTAATGCATTTACTTACATGACCTAATCATGAACAACACTTGTACAGCATTTGTTAATGATAAATAAACATTTACTAATGCATTATTAACATCCAAGTTCATGCTTGTTATCATTAGTTAATGCACCGTGAATTAACATGAATTACCAATGAATGACTGTATTTTCATTAACTAACATTAAGTAACATAAACAAGTACTGTAGTAAATGTATTGTTCATTGTTTGTTCATGTTAGTAAATGCATTAATTAACTTTAACTAATGAACCTTATTGTAAAGTGTGACCAAGCATTTTAATTACTTTACACTATGCTATGTCAAATCAGTGCATAGACAATATAAAATAAATACTTGAGTTATTTAAATTAGAGTCAAACCTAGCCTTTTAGCTTTATGTATGTCATTACTTAAGCATATTAAAGTAAATTAATGCCCTTTAGTTAACAAACATAATTACTTATCCAAAAACGTTAAACCTGAATAGTGACACCATATTTCATAATTGCATAATATTGTCATTAGCCCCGCATTTTTTTAGAAAGGGATCATGTGAGAACAGCCCCTTTTTGAAAATACCGGTAAATTCGTACCAGCAATTTTCAGGAAAGAGAAGTTGTAATATTATCTGTAATTTGTAGGAATACTGCTGTGTGTGAATGCAGAAGGAAAATTGCCTGAAAGAGCACGTTCACAATTAGAACACGCTGACGTGAGACATCTACTCCAGCCAATCAAAACATTCAGACACATTCTCACCCTCACTGTTTATGCGCCTTTGAATATTTTTCCAGACACATTTAGCTGCTAGATGTTAGTCAGATAACATTTCTACGTTCCTTCTTAATGCCAACTGTGGACAAAATATTAATAAAATGCTTATGATAAACTTCTGTTTGTTTATCTTCGAGCTCTGCTTCAGTTGCTTGACGCGTGTGCACGTGAAGTGAAGTAGTGCTCCGGTGAGCGCCAACACACACACATATTATGTACATTTCGACATGCGAAATTGTTCCTCCATGTTTTCATCGAAGTTGCTCATAATACTTATCCATCCACAGAATTTGTAATGTTGTCAAATATGTAAACATTTAGCTGCGCTTAGCGCTTCTGCCTCTGGATGTTTCTGGGACAAAGCAGCTGTATGAATGCTAAAGCTTGAAATAAAAGTGAAACCATCAACAAAAGCCAGACCCCTTCTATGCTTTCATATACAAGCGCAGTCGTTTAGAGGTCATTTATGGTTAATAATGTCAGAATTTACTGGTGTTTTGGAATGGATGTGTGAATGGTCTTTTCCAGAAAAAAATCAAGAACGTCCTTACATGTGTGAACAGCGCTTTTTTGAATTTACCAGTAAGGTCGTTCCAGTAATTTTCCGGATATTTACTGGTATAGCTGTGTGAAAGGGGCTATAGACTAATTTATTGTTCCTCAAGCATGTAAAGTATAATCAATTTGATAAATGTATAATCTTATTTAGTTGAAAAATATAGGTCTTACAAAATATAATTGTTCAAAATATATACTGTAAATATACAGTAATCATTTACTTTATTTATTTATTTATTTATTTTTTTTTACTGCATTTTAAAATGCAGAAAACATAATATTGATTAAAAACAAGGCCATATAATACAAAAGTTTTAAGCATTTTAACCAGTGTGTTTTTATAGCTATTACATTAGTACAGTACACTTTAACCATATTATAAGCAGACAATAGAAGCTGTTGCAGGAATAGATGTGCTTACATCCTAATTAAGTGGTTAAGAAAGCACTCTAAGGTTCCTGGAATTGCATTTTAATATGAAGATAGCCAATAAATCATTTCATTTAAGTGTAAATAAAGCATGGTTAAGTGTATAAATGTATTATATTCAGTTCTCAGTAAATCATATTTTTTGGAAACTTTGTTATTCCTGTAATAAGCACTTTTTAAAAAATATGCTATCGTCTACATCTTTTACAAGTGTTTTCTTTCAGCAAATGCAAATCATTGTTTTTGTTTCCAAAGTTATATGCAATTAATTCATCTCAAACTTAATGTACACTCCTCGTCTGACTTCCCTTACTGATCTGCAATGGACTTTTCTTCCTGCATGGCATCTATTTATGTGTCTATATTGCATGTTATCATCGATCTCTTTCTCTCTCTCTAATGCTCTCTCTCCCTCCCTCTCTCTCTCTCTTTCTCTCTCTCTCTCTCTCTTTCTCTCTCTCTTCATGACTTCTTTTATCACATATTGGTTTAAAGTTTAAAACCATTGTACTTTCTTGAAAGCATTGATATTTGTATCTAGAGTTGCAGATCTACAGTAGTTGTTTTGTGAAATGAATCTCATACTCAAGCTTATCAGAAGCAGCAATATTTTCCAAAGGTTTTCCATTCCCAGCTGTATTTCCTTCCTGAGAAATGAAACTTCAAGTGCACTCCAGGGGGAAAGCAGTCTTGTGATTTGTGCGAGGAATACTGAGTTCAACTATTGATTTTCTTCTAAATTTCTTTCCCAAGTTTCCAAGTCTGTTACTGTCAATAGTGCTTCAGGTTAAGCTTAGCTGACAGGCTGGAACCAACATGTTGCCCCCTGGGTGGAGGGTACCAGGGTTTTGCAACTGCTAAATTTACACACAGCTGTTGTCTTGCACACAGATCAGGTAAACATTTTAAGGTAATCGTTTGAAATTGCTGCAGATTTAGATGCTACATTTAAGTGCCCTATTATGCTTTTTTTCTGATACACTTTTGTGTTATGTAGCTGAATGTAAAAGTTCGGCAAAAGTTTCAAACATCAAATTGCACTACAAATGGAGTTATTATCTCTTGGGTTGTGTTTCTGCCAGGTCTAGACGACTAACTAACACTTGTTGCCCTAATTTTGCACCACAACTTCTATAAAGAGAGTCTCAAAGCCTCACTTATTATGGTTTTAAGCTGAAAAGAAAATGAATGAATGAAAAAATATTAGAACTGAACTGAATTATTGATTCACATTTCTAGATAAACGTACATTTTTTATTGATCTGTTATTATTCATTCATTCATTTTATTTTCGGCTTAGTCCCTTTATTAATCTGGAGTCGCCACTACGGAATGAACCACCAACTTATCCAGCATATGTTTTACGCAGCGGATGCCCTTCCAGCTGCAACCCATCACTTGGAAACATCCATACACTCTCATTCACACACATACACTACGGACAATTTAATTTATTCAGTTCACCTACAGTGCATGTCTTTGAACTGTGGGGGAAACCGGAGCACCCAGAGGAAACCCACGCCAAAACGGGGAGAACATGTAAACTCCACACAGAAATGTCAACTGACCCAGCTGGGGCTCGAACCAGCAACCTTCTAGCTGTGAGGCGATCGTTCTACCCTCTGCACCACTGTGACGCCCTTCATCTATAGCATAACTATGTAATTGCTACAGTATAGCAAGTGGCACATTGCTCTCAAATGTTAATTATAGTTGCCAATATACACTACACATCCTTGTTTATACCACAGAATTTGAAATGCCAGTCTAAATCTGAAAATGGGATCGGTGCATCCCTACATAACTTATACTCACTTAATAGCATAAGGGGGGCACTTTAGGCATTTAATTTGGAATTTGTCAGTCATCAAATTACACGGTTATTTGGAGATGAAAAAGTTTTCATAACCCTCAAGCATTGGTGGATGCAAACAGATGGAAGCTAAAATTGCACTAGTCAAATTCTATAAAAAGGCTTTGTGAGAATCCACAAAAGTGCCTTGAGGAAGTTCTGGGGGATACGGAGTCATACTCCTTTCTTTTCTCTAGGGTAAAACTGTCCTTCTCATGTGTACATGGTTTCTCCTACACAGTGAGGTGATCAACATCTGTTTGTCCCCTACACTTTTACCCAGAGATCTGGTCTGAATGGAAAAATCACATGCTGTTTTTTTAACATCTCTATGTTGGTTTGCTTGGTGTGAAAGCGAACAGTTGAGATAGATCTGCAGTGGTGTGTCTGTGAACTCACAGCTTAGGAAGAAAACCACCGCTTGATGACGTATGATTGTCTGCCTTGCTGACTTCTAAATCACACAAGCATATATTTCCATCTCCGTTGTGAAAAAATATCACACTTCTAATGGAGAAAACTGTGGTTATATGTTCTGTCGTGTACTGCACTAAACGTTCTGTAAAGGAATATTCATTCATTCATTTTCTTTTCGGCTTAGTCTCTTTAATAATCTGGGCTCGCCACAGCGGAATGAACCGCCAACTTATCCAGCATATGTTTTACGCAGCGGATGTCCTCCCAGCTGCAATCCATCACTGGGAAACACCCATACACACTCATTCACACATATACAATCACTACGGCCAATTTAGCTTACCCAATTCACCTACATGTCTGGACTTGTGTCGGAAACCGGAGCACCCGGAGGAAACCCATGCGAACACGGGGAGAACATGCAAACTCCACACAGAAATGCCAACAGACCCAGTCGAGGCTCGAAGCCAGCGATCTTCTTGCTGTGAGGCGATCATGCTACCCACTGCACCACTGTGACACCACTGTAAATGGATAGTTCACCCAAAAATGAATAAACCCATTGATTTGCTAAACCCAAATCAATGTATTTTTTTTCACTGACATCACTGATATCCATAGTAGGAAAAAAAATATGCCAATTGTTGTTTTTTTCCAGTATTTTATAATAATAATATCTTCCTTTGTTTTCAAGAGAAAAAATAGCAGTTATTGTGGGTTCACACCAGACACGGATAAAGCATCCATTGTGAGTAATTTACATGGTAAGTCAATGCAAAGACGCGAATAGACATCATGCAGCTCTATTCGCACGAGTGAGGTGGTGCAAATGAAGAGGCAGAAATTGAATGTTTTGTGCATTTGATGGACTTGACTCACAAATCAAGAAATTCGAACTTTAGCAGAGATTTGTGCAGCATTATTCAGGAGCTTGCTCTAGTATGGCCGTGATTATGACGTAGCACATATTGTTGGTGTCTGGAGGAGAAATCCTCCTGCTGACACTAAACAACAGCTCATCAAACTGGTCTCGGCTCAGTCGGAAGCACCGCTGAAAGCCTCCATCATCCAGGTATAGTTTCTGGAGGAGTTGATGAACTCACAGAGCTGGGTGCACCTCTGAAAGGATCTAGTGGACTCAGACACAGCGCCCAATGAATATATGCTGTTTTTCTAACATTCCTAAAGCACATAAAGCACAGCTACTCTCTCAATAAAAACATGTTAGCCATTTAGCAATGAGACTGGAGTCACAGACAAAAGTGAATCAGTCTATTGTGAAGTGAATTTCACGCGCAAATGAAGCTCATTTGAGGTTCGAATAGCACGTAAACTCAAATTGTTCACTTGCTATTTGGGAGCACAATTTTTTCACGTAAGCCACATCTGGTGTGAACAACATTAGAACTGACCTTTTAAAGGAACAGGTCACCCTAATATTTATAATATGTTGTTTATTTACTAACATGATGAAAAATGTATGACTTTTTCATTAGTACAAGACTTTCAGGTTTTTTGAGGTCTTTCACTGTAAAAAATGTTGAGTTCCACACAATCGATTTGTGTTGAGGCAACATAAAGGAAATAAGTTAGATTATTAGTACAAATTTAGGTGAATTGAACATACAACAATGAAGTTGTCCCAAACAAAACACACAAATTGTGTTCTTTCAGCTCATTTAAAATAAGCAGTTTAAACAAATGACAAATGTCATATTTTGAGTGTATATGTAACAGCATGTTAAAGGTGCGCTAAGCATTTTTTGCTATGCAATGAAACTTGAAGCACCAAAGCAAACAGTTCCCAAAAGAATCCCGATTTTTTGATATCTCTATTAGCATTACTTGGCAAGCATGTTACTTCTGATTGGAAGCTAGTGTTTGTTTGCAAGAATGTGTTTAAAAGCTTTTTTTTAGATAATGCTTATTTAAAGTCATGCTTATTATAATTGCTTGTTTAAAGTCATCAAGAAAACAAAATTTATTTTTAGATGTAACTTATTTTTATATGTATATAGTAAGGCAAGGCAAGTTTATTTATATGGCACATTTTATACTTAACAGTAATTCAAATGGCTTTACATAAATAAGAATAAAAGAAACAAGTATAAGAAAATGAAAACAACAAATAATAAAAGCGATTAAAACCTGATTAAAATGTCTTAAACAGGTTTTAAATGAAGGAAAAAGAAAAGAAGTACATAATAATGTGATCTGTGGGATGTAGTACAATGCTCATTCAGTAAAGACACATCTAAACAGATGTGATTTCAGTCTTGATTTGAATGTACCACATCTGATCATTTCTGGAAGCTGGTTCCAGCAGCGGGGGGCGCAGTAGCTGAAGGCGGATTCACCCTGCTTTGACTGAACTCTTGGGATTTTTAATTTACTTGATCCTAATGATTTGAATGATCTGTTAGGTTTGTAGTAGTGCTTGTTATAAACAATTTTTCTAAACTTTATTATTTTGTAAAAAATAATTTGCCCCTACAATCTTTAAATCAAAGGGCTATCAGTGTGTTTGTGTCATTTCTGGCCTGCCTTTGTCCATTCATCAATCTTATTCCATTTTGGTAGCAACGCCATCTTCCAACTTCCTACATGTTTTTCTCACTTCAGAAACTGGTTTAATTGGATGTACGTCACGATAGTGAAAAAAAAAAAAACTATTTTACTTCCATTTCTTTCCATTTCATTCAATTTCCTCCTTTCAAAAACACACATACAGGCAGTTCAAAATGCATGCCCATACTGTACTTCCAGATAATACAATAGAGAAAGAATATTAATAAAAAATATATTGTTTTACTGCATCAATGCGTTGTCAGGAACCACATTGATTCATTTTGTTTTGCCTGTTGCATGTTTTTAGACTCTCAATGTGCCGGTAGCAATTGAAATACATTATATGAATCACCAAAGAGCAGCTAAATATTTGGGTGACACTGTAGCTTGATGAATGAGCCACACTGGTTTGAATCCTGGCTTTTTAGATGGATGATCGATTTTAAAACAATTTTTGTATTTTATAATGGCCTTGGTGTGAACAATTGTGCAGCTCTTCACTTTTGGGGTAAACTACCCTTTTGAGAAAGTGTGATTGAATAAAGCAACACGCATGTTTTGCATGACAGATGAACATGATCCAGAACATCTTTATTGTTAAAGCCATGCTGGTTCTCCACAATGGTGAGCGAGTTTCATTCAAATGTATCCAATTACATTCACCAACAAGAAAGACAATCAATTTAGAAAGGAGGAAACATTTAAAAACCATGAAATGAAAAAAAGGGATTTATATTGGATTGGATTTATAGAATGTTGAATTAATAAGAAACTCCTCTGTTTATATTCGTCAATAGAGAAGCCATGGAAAGTATTCTGTATTTTTTCGTTCATTTTTTTTTTTCAAAGGTCATATTTACAGATAAGGGTGTGATTTATAATTCATACTATGACTTCCGGAAGCTCACTTAAAGCCGATGTAATTTGTATTTGTTAAAATAGTTTCCCCTGTCTCAGCTTAATGTGCAGCGACAGCCGTAAGATGTAAACACTGAGCCTCTGTGGTGCGAGTAACAACCAGAACAGCAAGAGTGTCTCAACTGAAGGTTAACTGGTTATTTGTTTTACCCAAGCAGTGTAGCTAGTTAGCTTTAGCTGCTTCAGTGTTGCTGGTAGTCAATCAATACAAAAGTATTTTGTCACACAACATTTAAACTTTTGTATTACATTATATATTTTTTTTCTACAAAGGGGAAGAAGTACATGGGCCTGTTCTTTATTCTTTAGTCACAAAGTATATAGTGTTTAGGCCTTGCATTGGAAATAAAATAGCTGTCTATAAATTCATTAGTCAATGCATGAAGTAGCCTATACATAAAGCGTGTTTAATTGATCTGGTACTTTTAGTATATATAATAGATGGATAATAAAACAGATACATCCATATATAAATTATAAAAATGGTGCTAGCTTTCGCAGTATTAGATTGAAAGATCAGAAAAAGCCAATACCAGCCTACAGACCCTCCCTCATCAAAGAAGTGGCTGAAAAGTGGTCGAAATTGGACAAAAGAAGTAGCTACACAGATGAAATATTTTCCACGTGCTCTCTGCCTGCCTGCATTGCTGATTTAATCTGTGGACTAGGAGATTTAACATGTCATAACTGATCTGAAGAGCAAAAACTAGTTTTAACTAATCTATAACTTAACAAATGACCATGGAATAAATAGGATAAATCAACAGATCGTCATGTCTAAAGAATTTTAAATGCACGTCTTCCGGGTGGTTCTTTGCCTCCACATCGTCCATTTAAAATATTTTATTTTATTTTATTTGTTTATTATCATTTCGTTTCATTTTGTTTCGTTTCGTTTTCTTTCGTTTTGCTTTGTTTCTAAGATAGATGAAAGACAAATATAATAATTATATTAAACTAATTAAAATAATGTTTAAATTAAACCACAGTTAAAATGGTGTTCTTTCTTACTTTCAGTATTGTTCCACTGGGTCCCCTCAGGGATGTTGCCTTTCACCTCTTCTGTTCATTGTGTATTAATGATTATCAGGGTATGTATGGAAATTGCCATATCATAAAATATGCTGATGATTTAGTGATTCTGAGTCTCCTCCTTGAGCAGGATTTGGGTTATGGTCCTGCTGTGGAAGAATTTACTTCCTGGTGTGATAGATTTTTTTCTCCAGTTGAATGTAAATAAAACAAAGATAGACATTGTGATAGATTACAGGACGGTTTCTTCTACCCCCAGCATGACAACTATTAAACGTTTGGACATTGAAATTGTTGACACACACAAATATCTAGGGGTTGTTATCGATGTCATGTTGACATTCCAATTTAACACCCAGGCTGTCTATAAAAAGGTGCAACAAAGACTGTTTTTTTCTAAGGAAAGTTAGATTGTTTAGGGTTTGTACCTCTATGATGACCATTTATTGAATCTTTTTTTACCTTTCTGCATTGTAGCTTGAATTCAGTAATCTGAGTCTGTTAAATAAGAACAGGTTGGGTAGCCTTGTAATGGTAGCAGGGAAGATTATTGATTTTTACCAATCTGGGTAATGGTAATTTACCAAAATTATGTCTTGAAAAGAGCCCAGGATCACCCATTATATTCTGTGTTTCAGTTGTTGCCATCAGGATGTCATTTTAGAGTTCCTATATGATGAACAAACAGAATTAGGAATTATTTTATTATGGTGGCATTTTCCTGTAAAATGCTTTGAAATGTGCATTTTTTATTCAATGTTTGACGTAATCTTAACTAAAAAATGTAGAGAGGGTGGGACATAGAGTAGCTCCACTCTGCCAGTGAGAGTGGTAGAGCTCAAGTGCATCAAATGAAAAGTGTCTTAAAGGGGGCAGGACATGTCAGATGCTAGAGAGTATTTGATTGGTCAAAATTCGATAAGAAAATGTAGTATAAGGTGATGTGAAAAAAAAAAATCTTTGATCGATGTAGGTGAAAGTGATTATTTTTCATTTTATTTTATTT
>CAIGQZ010007154.1:20162056-20177985 GCA_903798205.1 Danio tinwini | reverse complement strand
CATCCATCAATCTCCTCCATATTTTTGTTGTTTGTTCTGTCTATAGTCAGTCATTCATCGCTCAATCATTCTGTTGTTTGTTCCATACGTCCATCCATCCGCTCAGTCATTCTGCTGCTTGTTGTTCTGTCTATAATTTATACTCATCCTTCTATCCAACTATCCATTCGCTCAATCATTCTGTTGTTTGTTCTGTCTATAGTTCCATCCGTCCATCTTTCCATCCTTCCATTCATCCATCTATCCACTTAAGCATTCTATTGTTTCTGTCTAGTTTCTGTCCATCCATCCATTTGTTTAATCATTCATTTGTTTTTTCTGACTATAAGTTCCTATCCATCCATTCCCTCAATCATTTGTTTTTTTCTGTCTATAGTTTTCCTCTATCCAACCATCCATCCATCTATTCGCATAATCATTGATTTGTTTTTTTCTGACTATGTCCATCCATCCCCTCAATAATTTTTTTCTGCCTATAGTTTCCATCCATCCAACCATCCATCCATCCATCCATCCATCCATCCATCCATCCATCCATTCATCCGCAAAATTATTAATTAGTTTTTTCTGTCTATATTTTCCATCCATCCATCCATCCAACCATTCATTTATCCATCTTTCCATCTTTCCATCTATCCATCCATCCATCCATCCATCCATTCATCTGCCCGCTCAATAATTCATTTGTTTTTTCTGTCTATAGTTTCCACCCATCCATCCATCCATCCATTTATCCATCCATCCATCCATCCATCCATCCATCCATTCATCCATCCATATGCTTAATCACTCTGCTTTGTTCTGTCTCCATCCATCCATCCATCCATCCATTCACACACTGCATCGTTCTATGATTTTATTTTTCATTATTTTACCAATCTATTATTATCTATCCATCTATCCTATCGTTTAGCTGTCTGTCATATCTGTTGCAGTTATGTTTGATAGAAAACTAAATGAACACAGTGAACTATTTAAACTTTTATTAACAACTGTAAAAAACTGTCTTTATAATAAAAAAGTGCTGAAGAAGTCATTTTGTACACATTCAACCAAGTCACTGTGTGACTTTGTCTGCTTCAATGCTGTCTCTTTCAGTGACATGTGGAGTTCTTACCTTGAGGCCTTCAGTCATTCAAAATATCTCCTGACTCAAAGTAGCATATGCACACAGCAGAGGCTGCAAGTGACAGCAAGACTCCCGCCGTTAGGAAGCTTCTCCATATGGCATCTTTGAGGGTTCTCTTTTCTGTCTAATTAACGCCTTTGATGCAAATCAGTGTTCCTCTCTTAGCGAGGACAGGTCAAACGCTTTGAATACACCCTCTCCTTGGAATGGCAACTATCGGTTAGTGTGGAAGTTTATAAAGGCCCGGTGTTTTCTAAGAAAGTTTAATGAGCTTATTATTATGCATTTTTGCAGTTAATCTGCATATGACTATTTACTGAAATGACAGGAGGTTAATTCAAGGCATCTGTGAAGAAAGATAGATATATAAGGGTTAGAAATTATGAAGATGAGTACTATTAGTAACAATAATTCTCTGAATGGTAAAAAGGTTGGTTTGATTGTTGATTGCACACTACATCATCTTATAAATTTTGCTTTCGCAGCTTCTTTTTCCACTTATGCAAAGAAACAGAGGTTTTTATCATGCAGATCCATAAGTGAGACAATCAGCACTGTTTTTGTGTCTGTGACAAGCAATAGCCTTCTATTCACTCCCTTCATTTATCTTCAATAAGCAAAATATGTCTATAGGCATTTGTGGTTACACATGTTAACGCACCATGAGTTAACAAATTTGCATTAAATAGTTATGCAGCAAAACTAAAAAAAATACAAAATAATGATGATAATAATAATAATAATAATAATAATACCAACAACAACAACAACAACAACTATAATAATAATAATAATAATAATATTTTTAATTGTTTAACTGATAGCATTGTCATCGGTCAAAATGCCTCTTCCTTCTACAACAAAATATTACTTTAATAGTACATGATATAGGAAAAGAGAATTGAAATTGAGAACTAATACAATTGAAGTGTCAAGAAGATTTAAATTGATCGAAGCTAAATCACCACAATTACCTTCTTACACCATTTTTGATAGTGTATATACAGTTCTACACAAATTTGGTCCATATCTACAAGACAGCCTCACACAATCATGTGTGTATAGCAAACTCAAAGGCATGTTGGAAATTATGAAGATGAGGACTATTAGTAACTGTAATTCTCTAAATGGAGAAAAAAAGGTTGGTTGGGTTGTTGGTTGTACACTAAATAATCAAATATGTTTTGCTTTTGTGGCTTCTTTCTCCACTTGTGCAAAACAGAGTTTTTTATGAGGCAGACCATGAGAGAGACAATCAGCACTGTTTTTTTTTTTTTTTTTTTTTTTTTTGCATTTGTGGCAAGCCATCTATTCACTCCCTTCATTTAGCTTCATTGGCAAAATATGTCTATAGGCACTTGTGGTTACACAGGTTAACACACCATAAGTTAACAAATATGCATTGAATATTTATGCAGCAAAACTTTAAAAATACAAAATAAAAATTAAAAATTAAATAAATAATAATAATAATAATTTTAGTATTTAACTGATAGCATTAATTGGTCAAAATGCAGCATTTCGGTTAAGAGTTAAACAGTCAATATGAGCGCCTCTTCTTTCTGCAATAAAATATTACAACTTTACATAATATAGAAAATAAGCATTAAGATTGAGAACTAATACAATTTAAGGGGCAAGAAGATTAAAATTGAATGGAATTAAATTACAATTACCTTCCGACACCATTATTTATAGTGTATATACAGTATGTGGTCCTTTTCTACACGAATTTGGTCCAAATCTACAAGACAGCCTCACACAATCATGGCACATTTGTTGGCAGTGCGTTTATATCCCAAAGGTGCTCTCTTGGATTTAGATCTGCTGAATTGGGGACATTTGAGTATAAATATATAAATATTGTGGAAATTATAAAGATGAGACTTAAAACTAAATATTATAATAGTAAATGACAGGCAGGCAGGCAAATTAGATAGAGACCTAATACAGCTTAAACTGATAGAAGTATATCAATGCTAAACAATGATATTTCTCTGTAGAATACCCAGATTATTCATCCTTAACAAAAGGGAAAACAAATATAGATTTGATTTTTTTTTATTTCTTGCTATTTCAGACTTGTCATGTTGGGTGGTTTTAGAGGTAAGAGAAGCCCACAGTCTGTGGAAATTCAGACGCCCGAGGCAAGATATGACATGACTAAAACAGCATAATTACCCATGCTGACACTATTTTTTGATAGTGTATATATTTGTTCCATATCTACTAGAATTTTGTCCATATCTACAAAACAGCCTTAGAAAATAGTGGCAAATTTGTTGACTGCTTATTCACGATGCAAATGTCCCATTCCTGCACGTCCCAGAGGTGCTCTGTTGGAATTAGATCTGGTGAATAGAGGCCATTTGTGTAAAGCAAACTCACAGGCACTTTCAAGAAAGCAGTTTAAGTTGATTTGAGCTTTGTGACATGGAGTGTTATCCAGCTGGAAGAAGCTGTCACAAAACTGATACACTGGGGTCATAAAGAGAAATGGTCATCAACAATATTATCGTAGCCTGTGACATTTGGCACACAAAGTGGCTCAAAAAAATATCCTTCACACTATTACTCTAGCAACAGTCTGAACTATTAGTAGACAGGATGATTCCATGCTGTTTACACCAAATTATGGCCAGTTCAACCAATGGTTACTGCAGAAATTGGGGCTCATTGAGCCAGGCAAGTTTTTTCTAGTCATCTATTTCCAGTTTGGTGAGCCTGTGTGAATTATAGCCTCTTAAGGCTGGGACACACCAAGCCAAAGGTCGGCCGTCGGTCAGGCTGTTGGTTTGGCGTGCTGCCTATTGTTGGGTTATTGTCAGATCGAGTTGGCCTGATTCAAGTCAATTCAATTCATCTTTATTTCTATAGCGCTTCTACAATGTAGATTGTGACAAAGCAGCTTAACATAGAAGCTCTAGTGAATTGAAATTGAATTGAGTTGAAGTTCAGTTTTGTTCAGTTCAGTGTGGTTTAACTTTCACTGCTGAAAGCCAAACACTGAAGAGCAAATCCATCAATGCGCAGCTCCACAAGTCCCAATCCAAGCAAGCCAGTGGCAACAGTGGACAGTAGATTCAGCATATAAAATTAACGCTAGCTGAAGAGAGCACTCTGATTGGTTATTCAGCAACAAAATATAGCACAATAACACAAACTGAAGTAACCAAGTAAACAATTAAAGTCAAGACGCAACCCAAAGAAACCGGCTGTTGATTCTCTACATTTCTCAAATATTTGCAAATGATATGAATTATTAGTTTATCAGACATATTTGCATGAGTGAATCCCTCCATCGTGAGTGACAATTACTAAACTCTGCTTTGTTTACTCTTTGTCTGTGTGCATTTTATCTGCCGGTTCTCTATGTGGAATGAGAAAACAGACTACAGGTGTGGAAAGACACATCTTCTTACACAGGTTCAGAACCACAGTCCCTTTTCAGTCAGCTACTGTCCATTTGGTGTGTTCACATGTAACTTTTTGGTCCAGACCGGACCAGATGGGAGCTGATGCAAGCCAACAACACCGTTGATTTTCGTCTGGGCAAGTTATTTGTTATCAGCTTGATGTACTGTTGGTGTACTCATGATATTGTTTTTTCCCTTATGTGAAATTTCCCCCTCATTTGAGTTGAATTTCGATGGAAGACACAGTTAAAGTCTGCATTAACCAAAAGCTGTGACCATTTTAATTTTATTTTTTTATTGTGACGCATTTCCTGAAGAAACTGAATTTTAAATGAGAAAACATGGGCGTGGACTTGGCTTGTTTTTCTACTGTGAGATGATTAGTTGTGGTAAAGTAGACATTTAATTTAGAAAGATTGGTAAAAGGGTTTCGAAAGAGTTATTACAATCTAACAGACGCCTTCTGCTCACCATTTCTGTTTGTTGTCAAAACTGATAGTAGGAGGGGTGTGTTTAAGTATGTTAGCCACACCCATTACCTCAAACAGACATAATCTGAGAATTTAATTCAAAACAAACAGGAAGTGCATTTTCAGATTTTAACTTTAGATTACAAGAGCAAACTATTTATGTTTTCTTAATGGCATGCACAGATGAATTGTTTACCACAATACTACCAATGTGAGCTAACAAAATCATATGGTTAGTTTTGATTACATTTGTGCTTTAATTAGATAAGTTGCCTCTATTCACACGTTTGCATTGACTTTGTACAGGTTGACACTTATTTCCTCAGTGCTCTTCTTTTGCTGTAGCTCATCTGATTCCGGGTTTTTTAATGTGTTGAGAGGCTTTTCTACAGACCTCAGCTGTAAAGTGTAGTTATTAGAGTTATTGTTGCTTTTCTGTCAGGTTAAACCAGTCTGACCATTTTTCCTCTGACCACTGGCACAAACAAGGCATTTTCAGCCACAAAACTGCTGCTCACTGGACTTTTTGTCTTTTTTTAAGACCAGTCTCCGTAAACCCTAGAGATGAGTGTGCTTGAAAATCCCAGCAGATCAGCAGTTCCTGAAATACTCAGGCACCAACAGCTATGCCACATTCCGTTAAATCACCTTTTTTTCCTCAGTCTGATGCTCAACTTGAACTTCAGCGGATCATGCCTTGGCTGATTGTCCACCTTTCTACACTGCTCTAGATCTTTCTGATTTTGATTGTAATGTAATAGCATGCACCTTTTATGATGGTGCTTTGGAATGATAATTATGAAAAGCGCTACACAAATAAACTTGAATAGGATTGAATTGAATTGATTGGCTGAGGGCCATATCTTGAATGTGTTCTTAGAAAGTCTCACAGTCTAACTCTAATGTGCTAGAGGTGATAATTACCTTCAGCACTAGTGGGTACGATATCTTGACCATTACAGACAATTCCACACCTCTAAATGGCTACTTAGCCACAATACAAAGTCACCCAGTGATTGAATGCTGCAGTAAATTCAGTATGCTCTGTTTTTTCAGGTCCCTTGGACTAGCAGGTCATGATCTTGGGGTTATGGGGTCTTATATTGATCTAAAACAACTGTGCAGAGAAAATAAGCAAACCTTTTCACTTCATCATAGTATATAAACACTGTGGCCTTGTGATGCATTTAAATGTTTTGTTCAATTGCACTAAAATATTCTGTGAGGTAGTTTTGAGCATTGAAATAAACTGTTTTGAAATATGATATAATAGGGCTGGGTGATAAAATCGGTATCAATATTTATTTCCCGAACACCATTGTTAATATCAATAAAAAAAATCACTATAAAGGCTATAGGTTTATTAAAATGTGGCTGTTGAGTGCATGCCTTGGAAGCAATGCCAATAAGCTTAGGGTATAAGTTTGTCATTTCCAATGTTGGCTTCACACTATATTTGGAATGTACACATTTCAGTAATAACGGCAGACTAATTACCTCAGACAAACACAGCGTACCCAAACATTTCAGTGCTTTTTGCCTTTCTCTATAAACTTTCATCGGAGGTGCAGCAATGGTTTCTTCGTTTGTCATCCTCTGAGAAAGTGCTTGATGGTCGCCTAGTTATGACAGACGCCAGGGGATTGCAAGTGCAAAGCCCATTGTAAATGTTCAAGAAATCCACGTGTACGTGCTTGTCACTTCAGGTCAGAATAACAACACATGCAAAAATGAGTGTCGTGTAGCAGCAGTGAGGAGATTGTAAATAAAAAAGCAGCTAAGGATGCCACCAGGGTGGCTTTTTGGTTTCTTTTCTTGTGCATCCTAGCCACTAACTCCCCATCTGAAAGATTTTTTTTAGCATAGGGGATAACATAGTTATTCAACTTCACAATTTGTAATGTTGCAGTATATATCTGAATAATTGTGGTTGGTTCCATTACTTGAAAGTTCAGATTTTATTATCATATTTGTTTAGTTTGAGTTTGAGGTTTACTGTATCATTAAGTATTTACACTTTACCATTGTGCACACTTTGTAACATTTTATTTATATTTATTTATTTATCTCTTTAACACTTATTTTATTATAAAGAGATGAAATACTTGGTTTAAATTCCGCAATCGCTGAATCCAACACAAAATCAATGCAAATTCATCATCATTGTGCAGTAAGCAGATGCGGATGAAACACTAGTGATTTACCTGTGAAGTCGAAACAAAGATGGGATTACACATCCTGTGGAGCAAAGTAGGAGCAATCATCTAACAAACGGAGCAATGAAACACAGATGGAGATTGGTTCACAGATGATGGCCGCTGGACGTGACCGTATTGAAAGACATTATTTGTGCTTTACATGTATGGCTGGTATTTTGATGTGTGTCAAATGTGTCGTCGTTGACAAGTTTTACACCAATCCATGTTTTAGGTGTATTACGGTAGGAGAGCTCTAATACATGTTCTGAGTGAAGTACATGTCAGATGCTCCGGGGAGCAAAATCTGAGAGAAAGTAAGATCGTGGATAAAAATAAGAGTTATACAAACTTCCTTTGGCTTAATCCCTACCGTTTTAAATCTTGTCTTGACAAGAGACCAGAATAAATCATCTTTATATTTATGATTTGTCATTGTGTCAGATTGCACACCTAGCATAATTGCCTTACTAATATGGTAAATAAGATAGATAGTATAGGTGGGCATAGATATTTTCCGACAAGATCCACACACGCGGCTGTCAGTAAAGGACTGCACCCACACAGTTTTTTCTTTCCATTCGGCGTGCGTTGTTAAATTCCATAACACTCTCACCAGTCCTTACTCCTTATTTGCGTCTAATACCCCAGGTTCTCACGTGGGCATGAATGAAATGTTCATGAGTGAAAGTGAACTGCCGAACTGCAAATTTGGTACCCAAATTACAGGAAACTCTTACACGAAAGCACTTCATGTAAACACCTTATTTTATATTACTGTCCATTAAGACAAATAACTAGATTACAGATGTCCATGTAAGCGTAGTCAGTAGTGTCTTCAAAGTAAGTGAAAGATCCAGAAGGGCATCCTACTGGTTTGATTCAGAAGGGCACTTTTTTGTCAGATGGCTGACCGGTTTGACTTTCATTCACCGTCATTTATTTTAAAAAGCACCCGGTCCATTTTATTTGTATATGTTTTACTCGAACGCATAAACTATACATGTGCCTGATAGTTAGATGCTAACATTGAAGCTAACATTAATCAGATTCACTCTAGTGAACTGCATCCATGTTAGCATGTCACATTTGATGTGGTAATTTCACAGTAGGAATACACACAGGTTCGAAGACTCGTTCTCGCCACCTACAGTGCAATTCGACCAGGTATACATTCATGCTAAAATATCAAGGTGAAAGTCATCATAGCTTGCGTAGAATAGACCCAGCTCCCAACCCAACTTTGAGAATAGATTCAGGGCGATATTTTTTTATCGCCCGATAAGAGTCTCGCGTTAACGCAACACGTTAATGCCAATAACGGCCCACAACTAATAGATATATATTTTTTATATTTATATATATTTTTTTATTTCAAAATTGTCCACAAATTTCTGTGGAATTACCGTCAGAAAATCTGTCATTTTTATCGCAAAAATCACATTAAAAAATTGTGAAAAACTATTTCTGATTAAAACTATTTGTCTTAGTATTGTTAGTAAGTTGAAATAAAGTGGTTAAATAAAAAACTAATTATAATATTCCTAAATGTATTGTTAAAAATATGCAATAATTATTGATATTGAATTGAAATAAATAAATGATGTGAAGCATGATATCATGATAATTTGTTTGCAATATCGCCCAGCCCAATGATACAATGTATTGTACATAGGTTAAACCAACAAAAGTTATTTCGAAATGTAAGAAATGGCTTCTTATGGAAATTTTATAGCACATTTTTAAGCTGACAAAGAAAGCAGCTACTCCCTCCCAACAGTGCTGTGAGTTTGGACAGGACTTCCCATAATAAGCTGTTCAGTGGGGAGTTTTTAAATGTGTAATTCTTTATTTTGCCATTGGTAATAATGCCACTTTTTCTCTTTTTGTCCCACAGGAGCGAATCTGTGTATCTCACAGTCAGTGAAAATCCCCCGTGAGCCAAAACCAGAAGAATTTGTTAAGATAATCAAAAGACTGGGAGAAAATCCGAACGCAAGGGTTGTTATAATATTTGCAAATGAAGACGATATAAGGTGAGCGGCTTCTGTCCTTTTAAAATTAGCATCCATTTTGATCTCTTTTTTTGTGTGGATATTATATAAAGTAGGTTATTCTTATTGTAATCTGCACTGAACTCATTTCTCCTATCAATTTTTATGGATTTAAAAGCTAATAAACAGCTAAATAGCCATTGCTTTATAAAATAACATTTGAAAAGCATAACAAGGACTTTGCCGGAAGGTGAAAAACTCATTTCCCTGACCTCTATTATAACAAGTTTAATTTGCCCCATGGGTACGTCTAAAACGCCCCAGTACTGAGCACCTGGAGTACCTAATCAGAAATATTAGAACCCAGCTGTTCTCATGAAAATTGACAAAATGCCTTCACTTAAATGTGCTATTAGACATCCATTGAATAATAATCGTTTTAATTTGAAGGAATAATTATGGTCCAACTTTTTTTTTTTCAATTTGTTGCTTGCCTGAGCATTCAGGATAACTGTTTAATCATGCTTCTCTAATTATTGTTTGTCAGCTATTGTCCTTGAGTTCATAATGGCTTGTTTATCCATGTTCACGTTGATGCACCTGTAATTCATAAAACATGTTTCTCTAATTACCAAAAAAAAGGTCATTATATGAACATCGAGAGGAAATCAGAATTGACCATTTATGCTTTAATCTGTGTTCTTGGTTTTATTATACATGATATTTGAAATATATCTTTCATCAGGATGTAAAAACTTGTTTAAAAGGATAGTTCACCAAAGATTAGAGGGAAAAAAATCTAGTTAATTTACTCACCCTCAGGCTATCCAAAATGTTTCTTTAGTGGAACATTAAAAAGATTTTTAGCTGAAGCTGTGGTCAATGATGGTACATCAAATGCTGCTACTAGCACTTTGTGAATGCCAAAAAACAAACAAAAAAAGAAACATGCCTCCTGACAACACATTGAGATCTGACTAAGTGAAATTATTTGTCTGTGTAAGAAACGACCCATTATTTACAGTACTCTACATCATTACTTGTGATCCACAGGTTTGGCAATTTGAATCATTAATTTAGATCAGTTGTTTTGCTACATAAAACCTCAGTGTATCGTCAACATACCATGGTATCACCTGTATTATTATTATTATTTTGTTTTTACTTTAAAATAGGGTTGGCTCAAAACCAAAACTTTAACTTTGGTAAGAGGCCAGATATATGGTAATAATAGTAATAGTGCTACTAAATTGATACAACAGTCATTTGTTTTTAATATACACTCACCGGCCACTTTATTAGGTACATATTGACATGATAGCATCACGCAGGTGCTGCAGATTTGTCAGCTGCACATCTCCCGTTCCACCACATCGCAAAGGTGCTCAATTGGATTGAGATCTGGTGACTGTGGAGGTCATTTGAGTACAGTTGAACATTGTCATATTCAAGAAACCAGTCTGAGATGATTTGCGCTTTATAACATGGCGCGTTATCCTGCTGGAAGTAGCCATCAGAAGTTGGGTACGCTGTGGTCATAAAGGGATGGACATGGTCAGAAACAATACTCAGGTAGACTGTGGCGTTGACACGATGCTCAATTGGTACTAATGTGCCAAAAAATATCCCCCACACCATTACACCACCACCAACAGCCTGAACCGTTGATAAAAGGCAGGATAGATTCATGCTTTCATGTTGTTGCATGAATTTGCATTAATGAGCAGTTGGCCAGATGTACCCAATATAGTGGCCGGTGATTGTAAATACCATAATATTGGCAGGTCATGTTTCCATATTAATGTACACTAATCTATGACAAATAAAAGGAAAATGCTATAATACACCAGTCCTGCTCTCGAAGCCTTAGTAGTTGATGATTTGCATGTCATGAATGATCAAAAACTAGTTTCAGTTACTGAGGACAAAAAGTTAATTAATTAGGGTGAGTAAATTAAAAGTAAAAAAAAAAAAATTGTTTGAATTTTGTATTTAACTATACTTTTTAGCAGTGGATTTTTATTTGCTTATTTAAAATATTGATCCGTTTCTGGCATATAAAAATGTAGAAATAAAGACACTGTGTGAAGACAGTGTGTTTTAGTTGACAGTGTGTTTAAGTGTGCCACCTGAAACATACTTTATTGAGCCATTTTTGTCTTTGGGAAATGCATTTGCTGTCATTTGTGCATGTCTAATTTTGACATAATTGTGCCTGACTGAGAATGCTTAGAAATATCAGTGAGCTGAGAAGTGTCAATACTGACCTTTCAATAACATATTGATTTGAAGTTACTGTAAATAAACAATCTCCAAAGTACATCAGAAAGCAGACAATAATTGCAAACAAGTTGCTGTCACTCTTTTTTTTTTTTTATGGAAACTGCTAACAATCCAATCAGATGGGCTACTTCCTGTTTATTCTATGAATGTTTAAAAAAAATGTCTTTGACATTTCAAAGAATGATTTGGTCATTTTGAGGTTTTGTCATTTATAACAAATGTTTTTATTTGCTGATTGTAATTTATTGTATTTTGGTTATTGTAACTTGGTTATTCCACCAAAGATTGATTTAAAACATTGTTATTTTGTTGTCTTCAAAAATGAATGTAAACATGAGAGTTTTTTTTATTATTTAAATATTATTATTATTATATTTTTTAACTATATATAAAAATTAATCTTGATTTGCAGTTACTCTAAATGGAGAATCTATGAAATACATTGGAAACCAGACAATTATAGCAAAGAAGTAATTAGAGTTACTGTCACTGTTTTTTAAGTGGAAACTACCACTAATTTTTTTTTATAGGCGACTATTGCAGGTGACAAAAAAAAAAATAGAATTAAATGGGCTACTTCCTGTATGTTCTATACATGTCTGATAACATTTCTGTAAAATTTTAAAGATTAGTTTTGTCATTTTTAATGTTTTATTTGCTGATTGTAAATTATTGTATTTGAGGTTATTGTAGTGTGGTTATTCCACCAACGATTGATTTATTAACTCCTCTAAAGTTAAAACACCAGTTTTGTGTTGTCTAAAAATGAATGTAAACATGCCACCTGTTTTTATTGTTTTATGCAGCAAAAGTGCTCTAATGGACAGCATTTTTTATTTTAAAACCAGAAGAAATCTGCTGAGCTGAGCAGTGTCAATACTAATATTTCAATAACACATTGATTTGCAGTTACAGTAAATGGAGAGCCCCGCAGAAAGCAGACAATAATTGCAAACAAGCAATTAGAGTTGTTGTGACTCAGCAATGCTTATATTCAACTTTTTTTATTATAGAAACTTCCACTCATCTTTTTTTATAGGCAGCTACTGTCTGCAGGTGGCAAAAAAGTCAATCAGATAAGTCACTTCAGGTTTACTGTATGAAGTTCAGATAATATTTCTTCCAAAACAATACTGTGATTTAGAGATGTATTGCTTCTTAAGTTAAAACATTAGTATTGTCTTGTCTAAATATGATGTCTGTAAGCATGCCATCTAATTTTATATTTCATCACCCTAAAAATGCTCTAAAGGACATTTTTATTTAGAATTTAAATTTGGAAGAAATTGTGAGAAGGGTTTAAATGGAGGTCGGAGCTAACTCCAATTGGGTGAGACTTGAGCTCCAAGTGGGCTGTACAAACCTGGAGTTTTCATTTTTTAAATGTCTTTTATATGACTTAGAGTCCAACCTATTGTGTTTTATGATTGTCTACTTAACCTTAAACCCAACCTCAGAGTAACCTGTTGTGTTTTATTATTGTCTACTACACCTACAGCAACCCAGCCCACTTGCAGCACAAGTCCCTCCCACTTGGAGGTCACCCAGCCTACATGTAGTATAATTCCTTCCACTTGGAGGTCTCTGGGCTGCAGCGATACCTACTTGGAAATTGTTAAAGCTAATCGGCTTTCAATAACACATTGATTTATTATTACTGTAAATTAAGCGTCACCAAAGAATCCAGACCTGTGGGGCAAAGTTTATATTCAACGCAATTTATATTCAAGTTTATAAACATGATATAAACTAACACTCGTCTTTTTATAGGCGCTACTGCAGGTTACAAAAAAGCCATGTCCTGTTTATTCTATAAAGTTCTGACAATATTTCTTCCAAAAAATATTTTTTAGAGCTTTAATGCTTATTAAGTTCAAACATTAGTATTGTCTTGTCTAAATATGATGTCTGTAAGCATACGTTCTTCTGTATTTAGTTATTTTATTAGCCCAAAAACTGCTCTTAAGAATATTTTTTTCATTTTAAAGGGGACCTATTATGCCGCTTTTTCAAGATGTAAAATAAGTCTCTGATGTCTCTGGAGTGTGTATGTGAAGCTTAAAATACTACACAAATAATGTTTTATAACTCTTTGAAACTGACCCTTTTAGGCTTTGATCCAAATTGTGTCATTTTGGTGACTGTCACTTTAAATTCAAATGAGATTGTTCTTTTTTCATACGAGGGCGGAGCTACAAACATCTATCCGCTTTTTAATTGTGAAGACTCGACAAATGGTAACAAATTTACAAAGCACTGTAAAAATATATCGAAAAAAAAATATATAGCTTAAAGGGGCTAATAATTTTGACTTTAAAATTAAAAACAGGTTTTATTCTAGCGGAAATAAAACAAATGAGACTTTCTCCACAAGAAAAAAATATCATCAGACATACTGTGAAAATTTCTTACTCTGTTAAACATCATTTGGGAAATATTTGAGAAAAAAATTAAGGGGGGGGGGGGGGGGGTAATAATTGTGAAATATTAATGATGGCCATAAAGTGATCATGATGATAATATAAAATTCACTGTAATGTGTGATATGACTAAAAACAAAAACTAATTTCTCAATTCAAATGAGTAACAGCTTAAACCCGGAAATAGTATCCCATATGTCACTGATACATCACGACTTAACAAGTGGATGCATCAGCACAGTGGCAGAATAAAAACAGGACTAATTTTATCTCTATAAAAGGTAGTGGTGGCTCAGAAAAAGTAGCCTATGGAGACTACAGTGTTTATCTGTGCTTCTTAAAACTCCACATTTATAGTTATGTTAATCACAGACATTGTCATCACCAATACCACGTTTTCAATACCACTGGCCCTTTAAATAACACATTGATTTGAAGCTACTGTGAATGAAGCATCCTCAAAGAATCCAGAGCTGTGGTGCTAAACTCATATTCAACTTGTATTATCATTATTATTTTTATAGAAACTGCCATTCATCTTTTAACAGGCGGCTACTGCAGGCGGCGAACGAAACCAATCAGATGGGTCACTTCCTGTGGGTGGGATCTGATAGCTGGGGCTCGAAGATTTCGCCAGTGCTGAACCAGGAGGAGATGGCGGAGGGAGCTGTCACCATCCTACCCAAAAGGCAGTCCATCAGAGGCGAGTGACAGATTAAATCCTCCACTTGTCAGCGCTTGCTCTCGTCCATTAGAGAGCAGTTCTAAAACCAGAGCATGTGCTTAATGTTTTCTGACAACACTTTAGCTGCTGGTCATGCATTTAACATTCGTAATAGAGTCTTGATGCATGCACAGTGTTAGAAGGGAACGATTCACTCAAAAAAATGTCCATCAGAAATTCCTCCAGATGCATCAAAAGGTGAGTTCATGCCATGCTGTAATTACTGTAATTACAATATTCCATCTTGTAAGAAGAGTTCAAGTACTTCATAGAACTTATAATTACAATTTGTGAACTTGTGAATTTTCTGAGGGCTGTGACTTGTACCACATGACCATAATACAATATCTCAGTTTATTTTAGTCGGTGTTGTTTTTGCTGTAGAAAGTCACGTGTGTCCATATTGAAATGATGGTAGTTACGACATGGCATGAATGCAGCTAAATGCTTTCTTCATTGTAAGACAAAAAAGGAAGTCAGCAAAGGAATAAAGTGAAACAATGTTCTTCAAACTTTTAAAAACCGCAAAATGGCACCACAGCAGAAATCAGTCAACATCTGTGCTTTTATGTAAAATGTTGTTTATTAAAAAGCCTCTATTGTAGCTTTTAAATATATCTTATTTATTCTGACACATCATCAAGCAGCTTGTCTGATAGACATACATTATATATTGTTTTATATGATGTAATATCATTCTTTATCACATACCTTGTTTGTTTACATGCAAGTAAGGTAACTTTGAATTCAATGCCAATTAAATATTTTTTCTATGTTTTTTATTTTTATATTGTAATGATAAATATATCATTATTTACAATTTTTTTGTTAAATATTGTGCTATATTACATTACTTGTATTGACCTTATACTTCAATGCGGAAGTGTGCCCGTTTTCGCATTTGTTTTAGAACTTCCAATTCAGTTGCCTATAGGAGAAATGACTAGGAATAATAAACGACAGAAAAGGGCCAAACTACTTGCTCTACAAACAAGTGTTTGCATGACTATACAGACAAAATATGATAATATAATAAGAAAATATCAGTTTGCAACATCAAGCAGCAAAACGAGCTGTTTTTAACGTCTAAAAATGAATGAGACTGGAAGTCTCGAGCCAAAAGTATTCAAAAGGCTGCGCCCGCTCATACACAGTGAATGAAGGGAATACCAGTGTTGACAAAAAAAAAGTAATATATTACAATCTTAAATTATTGTTTGTTATTAAGTAGCTAAATTAGTTATTTTTTAAGTATATATATATATATATATATATATATATATATATATATATATATA
>CAIGQZ010007154.1:20124251-20135514 GCA_903798205.1 Danio tinwini | reverse complement strand
ATATATATATAGCGCTAGCATTTGACAAAAGACAATTTCCAGAATCTCTCCCAGTTCAGTGCTGGATTTGGCTAAAGCTCCTCCAGTTGATGAAGCTGTGGATTGTGAGCCACAAACTGTAAGTATTTTTATTTGTTAAAATTGATCAACTACAGACACACTTTCTAGCATTAACATTATGTTGTAGCAAGGACGTAAATAAGAATGTAAACAACAGGAAATGCTGTTCAGCACCGCTAACATTTTAGCTACAAATTCATATTTATCAGTCAAACCGCTGTAAACACTCACAATCTTCAGCAGCGATGCAGTGTGTCTCTATGTGGCCGCTTTCTGTGCATTCTACAACCCAAATAGCGAACTAGCTAAAGATATGTGAACGTTTCATATTACTTACACATGCTTATTCCGAATATATGTGAAAGACACTTCGAGTCATTCGAATTCGAGTTTTTTTCGAACGCATTTCAGGTTCGAGTCTGGAAAAGAACAGTTCTAGAAAGCGGGTAAGACAAAAACAGAAGGCAAAAAATAAAATAAACACGTAAATAACAGAGTGAGAGTGTGCTGAGGTCTGAAAACATGGTGAAAAGGCATTTTTTTCTGGATTGCTTTTGAAAACACTGTCAGCTGGGTTTAGGGGACGGCGTTGGGCAAGTCAAAACAGTGCTTTTGAAAATACTATTTTAGGCAAGGGGGTTGGTGGGATTATCGATCGGTTGGTCGGTCAGTAAGTCTGTCAGTCGGTCAGTCAGTCGACAGCGGCCTCTGGTGGAATTATGCAAGAAGGGCAGGCGCTAATGCCATTTGCAAGAGAAATTTGAGATCTGAAAAAGCATACACAGCGGCCTCTAGTGGGTTCGCAATAAAAACTGCAAAAAAAAGAAAAAGCGTAGCTCCTATGATGTATTTCACACTGTCCAGAAATGTACACAGGGGTACGTATCATTAATCAGCCTGACTTGGATTCAACATATGCATATATAAACTTTAAGCACTAAAATCAGATGTAATGCTCAGTCTTTGACTATAAAATGAATTGTATTTTACTAATTGAAAAGGCATTAAACTATAAGCTGTAAAATGCATGTGCTGTATTTAAACTGCTCCCATGACATTCTACGAGGAGTGTGTTTTTCACAAAAGGGAGAATTTTCTTGGCTAAGGATAACTCCACTTGGACTTGTTTTAAATGAAAGAAATTCCCTTCTCGGTTAAAACTAAAAATGTGTGTGGGAAATAAACATCAATGTCTAATGCTAGCTTAGCTTAATTACAACTGAGTTGCTAGTCTGCAAGTCGAATGGACCATTGGTCTGTGGAAATATCTTTTGTCAGCTGTCTGGATCAGTCTGATCATTGCTGTTCGTGGATGCAGGTACTGTATGATGATGCTGTAGAGATGCACAAAGACATGCTGTGCTGTGCAGCCAGGATTACAATGATGGTTGTCTGCAGCCTTCTTAATATTAAAAGAGATAGTTCAGACTGACTTAGGCCCATACGGAATCTGCGCAAGCAGAATTCCACAGATTTCCTCAGAAATCTACAGATTTTTAGCTCATCATTGATTCTGTTGTTTATTGTGTAAATGTGTGTAAATTTATATTTATAAATTTTTTTTTATTTTAGTAATATTATTGACTAATATGAACATATTTATATAATTTATTTACAATACAATTTGTAAAGTAATATTTTCTTTCTTTTAGTAAATATATTATATGGGAGACTTTTTTTCCAAACAAAGTGGATCTAATTGGATTTGCACTGTAAACTTTAAATACAAGTTAAAATATTACTTTTTATTTCATGTATTAAGTTTTTAGTTATAATACTCCCAAAATCATTCCGCATAAATCTGCAGATTATTAACAAAAGTTTGTGCAGAAATAGCAAAAAATGTCCGCAGATTCCATCTGGCCCTAGTCATAAGTAACCATCAGCAGTTTGGCTATAAATATGTTTCAAAAAGCATTTTATGTGTGCCCCAAAAGAGAGAGAGAGACTCATTTGGGTTTGAAACTACTGGAATGCAGTATTATTTTTTTGGTGAGCTTTGTCTTAATAAATATACACTATTAAAAAATTGAACAGGATGAAGCACGAGCTTATTATTTTACCACCCCATTATCACACACATCATTCCTCTATTACCTAAACTTATTTCTTCTTTTATTTATCTCTTCTTTTTTACAAGAGACATATGAGCTTTGCACAAGACATATTTGATCCTTTTGGCATCTCTGACATATTATATGTTTGATTCCATTTGTACATTTACATTTTATAACATAGACCCAAAAAATACATAGTACTGCAAACAGCCATTAATTGAAAATTCATTATACCTTTCTCATTTTATCCTTTTTCAATCACCTCTATTCATCATTATAATCCAATACATATTTATACAATTTTTAAATTGATTAATATCCTCACATTGTTTTAGAATCTGTTCTAGACTTTTATGCTTTTGAATCGCATTAGGTGATTTTGATCTTTCTTCGGATAACGTGTAACCTTTAAAAGTTGGAAAATTAGACTTTTAATAAACATTTTAATAGTTTAAAGCAGAGGTTCTCAACCTTTTTTCACTTCGGACCCACTTCTTTCTCTGATCAATTTTTGAAGGCCCACCTGTCTGACATTTTCTCAAAAATATTTGTATGAAATGTGGAATATATATACATTTGTTGTGCCTTCTATCATTTTCTATTATCAGCATTTTATAAAAAAATATAGAATTTTATTTAAATTCCTTTATATAAATTTAAAACTAATATGCTAAACTGCATTATACATTAAAACTACATATATATATATATGACAAATGTAAAATACAGTAAAATACAACAAAATACAGCGTTCTGTTGAAACTCGTTTGCAGCTGAATATTATTGGGAGATTGCTGATAGAAACAATGAACAGCTCCACAAGAGTGTGTCTAAAGCTCATATGCAAGTTTATTTTACATTCTATAGCAGAAACACCATTGAGCTTTACTAGATCCTCCTGTATGGGCGCGCATCTGTTATAAACACTCAAAGGACATTAATTTGAACAACTATACAGATATTTTTAACTTTCACCTCATGCATAGTTAAACAGAATAAATAAATAAGTAAATAAGTAAATAAACAGAAAACACAATACGGAAAATGTAAATCACTGTAAGTGATATTTTTTACAATGTATTGTTGAAATTCAGCATTGTTTGGAAAATGTTTTTTTAGTAATCTAAAGTTTGACACAATCATGCAATAATAGTTTTAATCAGTATCTTTGTTTTATTTTCAGCAAGAAATAAATAAATAAAAAATATAAACAAATGAAGTATCAACTGTCTGGCTGGCAGTGTGCTTATGGGAATTACAGGCAGACGAGGCTGTGCATAATAAGCTTGTACGTTTTCATGCACAATCTACTGCTAATTTGGATTAGCAGGTTCAGCCATATGTGATCATTTTTAATAACTTCTAAAACAAGTTTGTGTATGGGTGAAAATTGCCAATATAACAAAAAGTGGAACTTAAAAAAAATAGTAACCCAAGTAAATCTCCTGTACACGTGAAGACCAGCAAATTAAAATGCTAAATGTATGTATTTATTTATTTATTTATTTATTTATTTTTGCAACGTGTAATGTGTTACATTGACAGGAAAAGAAAGGAAAAGCAGGTCACTCCACAAACATTTGCACAGTAATTGCTTTTTGAGCAAAGCAATATACAGCAAAACCAGCTCTACTCATTGTTTGCATCCCTCTATTCTTGCAATGTGCACTCGCTGGAGATTATAAGCCAATTTTGCTTGTGAAAACAGCCTTGGAGTTTGGTAATTGTGAAAAGTGATTGATTTATAGTGTTTTAACACCAATTCAGATGTATTTTAAACACTTCTCATTGTGTCTTATAATTAAACTTAAATTAATATTAGGTGCATCTGTTTCTATTTGTTTTGTCTTTTACGCAATGACACTTTTATTTTTCATTGGTTAATTGTGCATATACATAAAGTAATAATTCAAATATATTTCATATTAAAAGTTTGCATTGTATTTTAAAGGTAAACTATTAAAAAAGAGTAAACTATTATTTAGAAATTAATAAGTTTCATGGGATTTCATGCAATTTAATCAAGTTAACACCAAAAACGGTGTTGCGTTTTAGATTTAAATTAATCTGTCCTACAAAGGAACCATTTCAAAAGCAATGTTGAGACGTCTTTGTTTGCATTTAAAATATTTCCCCCAGGGCCGATTCGTATGATTTGTATTGCCAAGCTTTTAATAAAGAAACTTGAGGTGTTTTGGTTCCCTACAAAACCTCCCTTAGGCTTTTGTTGCTCACAGAGGAGTGTTGGAGGAGACGTTGTGTGTTTTCAATATTTTGGATGGGAGCATTGATCAAAAGGCAGGACCTATCTTTCATCCAGAAGAGATGTCTGATAAATGCAGAGGTGATGCAGATTTCATCTATTATCGTCATCCCACCTAAATTGGAATGATGCTGCTAAATAAGGTGGATTACTGGATTATAGGATGGGTTTGTAAACAAAGGGATGCTGGTTAGATCCCTATGAAGAGTGACATCATGATGAATCATCAACGCTGCGCTCTTAAAGGAATAGTTCACTCAAAAATGAAAATTGCCTCAGAATTTCCTAACCCCATTTAACTTCTTTTTTCTTAGCATTTAACTTCTTTTTTTTTAGATGAACACAGCTGTTTTTTTAATGCTATTCTGGCTTTTCCATGCTGTACAAGGGCTGGGACACACCAAGCCAAACAACTAAGAGTGGCAGAAACCAAGTCTTGTCTGCTCACGTCTGGTCTCGCTTTGACCCAAAATCTGCACATGATCTATCATTTCAGCCATAACAGATTAGGGTAGAAGCTGGCAAAAGGACATGAGTTTAATGTAAAATCAAACAAGTGTCTTATGAGGTGGAATAATGTGTTTTTGTGACAAAAAATATATAAAAAAAATTAATTATAAACTCAAATCACTGACTTCCAGTGGCTGCTGATTGTGCATGTACTCAACATTCGACCCGTGATGTAGGATTCATAGAGGAAGTTTCAAACAAATATGACAGTGTAATAAAACTCTCTCTTCTTCTCTTTTAGAAAAGTCTTTTGACATTTTAACTTTAACTATTTTTTACTTTTAATTTGTTACAAGTGTTAGTTTTACTTGTTTGTCTACTCTCACCTGAGCTTCTGCTACAAATGTGCCTTATGTTATACTGTGTCAATCATATGTGCACATTGGAAGTCAAATCATTGATTTGAGTTTATAATTTCAAAATTTGAAATATTTTTGGTAAAAAAAAAAGATCTCTTCAATCTGCTTCACAAGACATTTGTTAACACCTTAGTGGTGTAAGTTGTAACTTTACAATGAAATTATGTAAAAAAAAAATAAATAAAAAAAAGATCATTACCCAAAACTGATATACGACATGAAAGATCCAGAAAAAAACAATAAAGAAAACTGCTCCAGCTGTGTTTGTGCTAGTAAACTTTGATTTAAACTATGATTAAACTGATTAATGATTAAAATTAGCAGGGGCTTGAGGCAAAAAAATACTACACAAATTCAGGGTAAAGCATTTTTTATACCACTATTATTATTGAAAATAAATGATGTTAAAAGTTTTAATTCAAGTAACATAGTTTGTATCAATGTTCTTGGCATCATCTGAGAAAAAAGCTGAAATAGTGCAAATCTATACGCAAAATTTTGAATGATTGTGGTCATACTCTGAAATGTTTTAATTTTACAGTTCCAGATGTATATGATATGAAATAATTGTTGTGAAAACACACCAAGGTTATTATAGTTAGCGAAAATGAATGAAAAAAAATGAAAACATATAAATGTATACATACTGTATGCCCTTAGAAATAAATCTACTTACTTCGCTCTGCCAGGTGTTTGACCCATACTGCACCTCAGCGTCTGTAAACCTAATTCCATTGGCCAGCTCAAGCCAGTCCTCTTCAGTCCTCGATGTTGCTCCCACAACGAAAAGTGGACATGACAGCAGCATGGTGACATCATTAAATGCGACCCGAGCAGAGACTTGTATTAATTTAACACATTTGTACCAAATAATGGGTTTTATTTACGTATTAGTGATCGTGAACATTCTATTTAACCGGATCTTCTAAGTGAACTGGTTGAACTAGTTCACCAAATTGACTGAATCATTTGAAATGATTTGCATCTCCAGTAAGCACTAATCCACTAACTACTTACTTTTTAACATGCTTGATACTCCCTCTGACTCTAAATAAACCAATTTCCTGAGTTATTCAGTTATTAGAACAGTACATAGAGATCAGATTTGAGAAGCGGTGAACCAATAATACTGTGCACGCGTGATTCAGCAAGTGATCCGAACACAAACAGTACATGATATCCTGCTGTGACTGAAGCAAACTTGAACATCTGCAGTGTGGGTAAAGCGAGGGCTTAAATGAGAAGATCTGGCGAAACGCAAGTTTATTTCATAACAGAAAATCGTAATGGACTTTAAATAAGTGAATCACGCTTCAGTTGGGTTGCAAAACTTAACGGTAAGAAACTTTTCAGATCATGGTGATGTTTTAACTGACTGAAATTATGATAGCTGACTACATATTTTCTGTATGTTTAGTCGAAACATTGAAAGATTGACACAAAAGATCCGGTTAGCGTTAAAGATCTGAACTCCTCACTGTGTATCTAACCTCAGAAGCAGCCTTGCACACATATTGTACCTAGAGCTGCTGTCATGTGGGCTGTTGTATTTGAAGTTGAGGATGGGTAGATGGTAATGTACATGTGTCCTCTGAATACATGTTTCAAAAAATTTTTCTTTGGTTGAGTTTTATTATACAATATTTGTTCTGATGACTTTGAATCTTGCACCTAACAAATATCCTTATTTACAAAAATAAATAAATAAATAAATAAATAAATAAATAAAACTAACATTGAAACTAACAATTTCAAAATATAGAAATACTAGTAAAATATAAAAACTAATAAATCTACCTCTAAAAACTAATTAAAACTAACTGAATTTGAAAACGAAATACAAACTAATGAAAAATTTAAAACTATTATAACCTTGAAACACACATGACCTCTGAGCACCAAAAATTGTTGATGAGTTGTTATAGGGTTAATACTGACTGGAGTATAAGTTATCGGATGCATATTAGTATTTGCACTTAAAGAGAAAACTAATGTAATTATAGTTGACAGTTAAAGACAGAATTATTAGTCCCCCTAAATTATTATTATTTTTCCCCAATTTCGGTTTAACAGAGAAAAGATTTTTTGATTGATGACAGCACATAATATTTGACTAGATATTTTTCAAGACACTTCTATACAGCTTAACGTGACAATTAAAGGCTTAACTAGGTTAACTAGGCAGGTTAGGGTAATTAGGCAAGTTATTGTATAATGATGGTTTGTTATGTAGACACTGGAAGAAAAAAAAAACAGCTTAAAAGGGCTTATATATTTGACCTTAAAATGGTTCTTAAAATTTTTTAAACTGCTTTTCTTCTAACCAAAATAAAATAAATAAGACTTTCTCTAGAAGAAAAAATATTATCAGACATACTGTGAAAATATCCTTGCTCTGTTAAACATCATTTAGGAAATATTTAAAAAGAAAGAGAAAAGTCAAACGGGGGATAATAATTCTGACTTCAACTGTACATAAGCTGCATTTTTAAAAATGCTGGGTTCTTTAAAGCCAAATTTGGGTAAAACATGGACAAATCCACTTGTTGGGTCAAAATATGAATTATTAATGTCTGCCCGTCTAATAATAACCCAAATGTGAGTTGAAAGCATTTTTAGAGTGTAATTATAAAAACGTCCCGCAAATCAAATTTGACCTTTAATGGAAAAATGTATTTCTGACTGTGCTTGTAAATGAAACCAAAGTTACTTTGCACAAAAGCCAAAGAAAGACTTATTTTATTTTGAAGAATTATTTTATTTCACCTAAATGTACGAATTAAGACTTTGACCATATGGACCTAAGAGGAAAAAAAAATGCCTGAAGCCTCTCAACGAATATTACCTGAATTATTTCCGAAAGGGCAGAAATAATTCCCCTTCTTCTTTGATTGCTGGAGGGATTTTGAGGTCCGAGATCCAAAACTAATGTATGCAACATCTAAAGCAGTCCTTCCATCCTTTGAATCAATTATAGCGGCTATCTCTATGCTGAATATTTTAATTCGTCCGCTGGAAGTTAATGGATTGCTTTTATACAGTGAGTGCATTCAGAGACGCTCTATAGGCCGCTTGCATTGTGTCGAAATCAAAAGCACTTTGTAGCAGAACTTTTTTTTCGCCACTGTTGTTGAGGTTAAGGGTACAGCAGAGTTTCCAGAGAAGAGAAGCAGTCGTCCGAAACCACAAACAAGAGACTTAAGTGAGACAAAGGGCTCTGGAGGTTTTTCTGGCAAATGGGGAGAGTCAGGGTCATTATTCCCAGTGGGAGCGGAGTCTCGGAGCAGGACAGCGAGTATCTTTAAAGGCCCAGAGCAGACAGGGGTACTGCGGGTTACCGGTGTCATATTCTGTCACGGGCCCTGTCTCTGCCACCTTTCAGACCCCGACAAACCCTCCCAGATGCCTCCGGTAATTGGAAAGGATTCCTTCTAAAGTTCAGGGCCCTGTGGTTAAGTGTTCAAGGATGTGCTTAGAATCCAGAATGAGTAACTGTGGTAGATCTGTGGGGATAACATGCAATTTGAAAAAGGTGGTTAATTTTGATTGGTTGGTTGGTTCATTCATTCATTTATTCACCTTTTTAAATTAACGTTCTATTAAATGTTTTTAAGTATTCAGAATATTTTAATGTAATAAATCAGAAGATTTGGTGTCCACCATATCACCAGAACACCAGCATATTGCTCTATTCTTAACCATGACACACATTCAGTATTAATCCACACAATGGCAAAAGCTGAACTATTTTGAAACCTGACCACCGCACATAGGAACAGCTAATGGTGGCCATAACAATGAAAAACAGCAGTGGATCGCAAGCTATAAAGAGTTAACCAGATACAGTTCAAGCCATGTGGAGCGGTTACAAGTAACAAAGCATAATTAAATACACAATTTTCAAGTTAGAGAAAACAAGGAGGCAACATTTTAATCGCATTTAAGTTACTTACACTTGTGAAATGGAGGAAGGAACTGATCCATGAACTGTGTACTGTAAAGTTCCTGTCAAGCTCTGACAAAGTCTCATACATCAATAGTCTTTTCTGATCCTTCCTTTAACAAACGGTTGACGAATCCCTTGCTGTAAGCTTGTAGATTGCTAAAGCACCCGTCAGAAAAATGACAGGAACACAGCACAAGGCTGGGACTATAATGCTGAGGTATTTTTGCAAAAATAAACTTCAACCACGGACTCTTCACAGCCTCATCTTTAGGTAGGGAAAATAACACTAACTTTCCCTCACACTTCAGTGCACAGCAGGCACGTGCAGAGGTTTTTTCTCCTAGAGAGAAAGTGCCCTTTTTTCCTGGAGATAATAATAATTTTTTAAATACTACTAATAATATAATACATGTATAAGTTAATGTGTGTTCTATTTAAGGATAGCTTTCCCTGTCAAACAATTAAAATAAAAACTAAATTTATAAAATAAGTATATCTTGGTTTTAGCCAATGACTAGCCTAGCCACTCCAAGCGAGCCTCGAACCTGTGATTTGGAAAGAAAAACCACATGCGAGGCGAATGCTCTAACGAAGACTCTATTTACATTATTACTCTATCTTCAAAATTAAGGTGTTAACAGTGGAGTAACGTCTATCAGAGCTTATGCCAACTCCCACGTCCACACTGCATCACGTTATCGATAGAACCGCCGATGTAAATTTTTCCGTCATTCATCTATATTGTGTGGAGTTGAGTAATGGTTAACAAAAGACTACCTGAGGCTCAAATTTAACGTCAACTTTTTATCCAAATAGGCTATTTTGTCTTGCTAACATCCTCCTGATTAACAACCATGTAATAAGTTAGCTAAAGTTTAGCCAGGGCAATATCTTAGGCATACAGGCTCATGTAATGGAGAAATAACAGCTGGATAGTGAAAATACTGCCCTCTCGTTTTTGTAGTCATTTATTTAGAATATATAATGTTAATAGAAGCTATAAAACATGTACATATAGGCTAGCTGTGGAAGTCAGTGGCTATCAGTGTGTCCTACATTCTTCATAATATTTTATTATACAAAAATAACAGATAGAAAAGGGATAGTTCACCAAACATTTAAATGTACTCAACCTCAAAGTGGTTCCAAATCTTTGTCCCTTTATTTTGTTGAACACTAACAAATTAAAGATTAAAAAATATATATATTTTAAAGATAGCTATAAACTTGAAATCATTGACTTCCAGAGTAGGAAAAACAAATACCATGAAAGTCAATAGTTACAGGTTTCTGCTTTCTTCAAAATATAAATTTGTGTGTTCAACATTAGAAAAAAGTCAAATAGATTTAAAACAAGTAAAAGGTGAGTAAATGCTGACAGAATTATTAGTTTTGAATGAACTATCCTTTTAAGGGTGAGTATATGGTGAATTTAGGGTGAAATCTCCCTTAATATATTTTATTTATGAAAGTACAATATTATTATTATTATTATTATTTAATAAAAAGTGCCCTTTTTTCCACTTTAAAAAGTCTCTGCACGTCCCTGGAGCACAGTGTCTTCGCGACATGATTCAACCAGGATATGCTACAGTGCTTGTCTTCCTCTCTTTCTTTCTACAGTGTTTGTGGGTGGGGCCGGGGTTATAATTTTCCCGGGTCTGCACATGCAACAAATGGGTGGGGCTTGAGTTCCGGATTGACGTCACGTCGACACAGCTAAAGACTTGTTACCCCACTGATTCATTTGAACCACTTTGAGTCGACTCTTTTATAGATGAATCAATAGTTTTAAGCACGGTGCACTTTCAGATTTAAGCCTTGGCTGAATCTTGACACTTCACTTTGAGCTGTATTACACACTGTGTTGAAGATCATAAAAAAAAAAAAAACATAATAGGGGTTCTTTTCTAATTACTGATTTATTTTATCTTTGCCATAATGACAGTATATAATATTTTACTAGATATTTTTTCAAGATACTAGTGTTCAACTTAGTGACATTTAGAATCTGAATCAAAAAGAGCTTTATTGTCAGGTATGTTCACACATACAGGGAATTTGTTTT
>CAIGQZ010007154.1:20079207-20095342 GCA_903798205.1 Danio tinwini | reverse complement strand
ATATATATAAATAAAATTTTAAACATTTCCAATTAAATCAATTTTATTTTGATTGATTATTGTGACATTCATTTTATCAGACATGCAAAACAAGCAGATTTCATATTCAAATAGTCTCTTAGTGGTTTAATATACACAGAAGTTAGTCAACATCATGATTTTATTAAGCAATTAGCACTACATATGATTTATTTATCCAGAAATTTCCAAATTATGTTACATTTCATGTGATGTTATTTCCATTTTTATGACTGAATTCTGCACTTCAGTCTGTTTCCAACATCACAGAAACCATAGGGCTCTTAAATTAAGATGCAAATGAAATAAACAGTGTTGGGAGTCAGCTACAGAAACACAGTACATGCATCTCAATTTCTAAAATAAATATAAAATAATTCTCATTGGCTGATGCACAGGTCCAATATACTGATACACATGCATTTCTTTCTTTATTATAACGTTTATTCATAAACTTTGATTATGAATATCCTGACCAAGACAGATATTTTATGTAAATTTGTGCAGTTTTGCCTGCTCAATGTATGCAATTATAGTACGGATGCACGAAATTGGGAAAAAAAAACTGACATTGCATTATTTTGTTTTTCTGCGATATATATTGCGATATAAATATGATTTCACAAGATGACCCTATATGGAAATAATTACTTATTTTATCTTGATTGGAATTATTTGTAGGGGAGTGCATCTGCATAAAATATAAACAAATTAGACAAAATAAACTAAGTTAGAGCACAGATGAAACAACAGAACAAAAGTCAAAATTAATTAAATCATGTTTATGGTTTTCAGTTGGAGTTTAAGAGTATTAACAGTTTACACAGTAACAGGCCTTAAAAGGCACCTACTATAAAATGAATATCATCTTTTGGAAGCTGTTTGGACAGAACTATGTGTAGGTATAGTGTCCACTGTCATACTGGAGTGATATAAACACAATAAGTCTCTTTTTTTTATTTCCTGACATTACATAGGATCCAAATCCCTCCCATTTTGAGGCCCACCAGAATATGATGTAGGCGTGCAGTTTCCTCGCCCACTGAATTGATTGACAGCCACATATTAACACGTCTCTGTTGTTATGCGTATAATCATATCAACAAGACAGGACGTGCGCAAAGCAACTGGGATTAAAAAGATCTGTTTAGCTCTCTGTGATCATCAATCATCATCAAATTTGGTCAAGAATGAGTTTTACAAATTTAAAACATCTTTAAAACAGTTCATGTTTGTAATGAAATACTGTGATTTTACTATCTTTATCACCACAGCTGCATATCAGTACAAATATAAAAGAAGATGATACAATCCCGATTTGTGGACATTAAATCAGGTTTATTTTGTAAATTAACATAACTGATATCTATACAGTAGTGGATACTAACGTGTATCCTGTCGCATTTGCCGAGCAAAAACAAAACTGCACACAATATGTGTGTGTGTTTATGTGTGTGCTTGAACTTTGTAACAACATTGTGTGTGACTCATCGTGGCAGAAAGCCTTGAATTAACTTCACAACGCATACATCAAATAATCATTGGGAAAGTTCTTACTGTAGTACTTCTCACAAACTTTACTTGAGATCTGCTTCCTTCATGTCTGTCACTGTGCTGTTTATCTGACAGAGATGGAGACACACTGACAGGCATGTGGGAACAGTAGGCGGGGACATTAAAGGCAACATAAACACCTACATTGTGTTAAGAGCAGGAATTTCTAATATTCTGAAAGCTATAATAAATAATCTGATGAGTGTCTTGAGATTAAACTTTACAGACACATTCTGGAGACACAAAAGACTTATATTAAATCCTGAAAAAGGGGTAAAACAGGTGTCCTTTAAAACAAAAAAAAAACATATACACAAAATACTTTTGTATTATTAGATTAGAGTTAAATTTTGTAACAACCTCACAAATCGCATGTTCTTAACTGTGTTTTATGGTTAATTATAATCCCAAGTTGACATTGCAGATCCTGCGTGTCTATTGCAGATTCGCACATTGCAATACCAATGCTGAAACGATATATTGTGCAGCCCTAATGCACAGAAACAAAAACAACAAAAAATCAAGTATCTAATGGATTTATTGTTCACATTTCTTGTCTAGTAATAGTTTAGGATTGATTCAGATTATGATTAACATGAATGGCAAAATAAATGAATTACGGTACAAATGAAAATAACAAGTTGTATTGAGTTTTTTGGTTCAAACGTATGATTTTTTCAACAGTATAATGTATTTACGACGTAAAATGATTATTTGATTTCACAGTAAGATTGATTTTCTGACAGTATTTTACACTCGAAGCCTACCAAGCCTCTCATGCCTCAATCAATGCTTGACGTTGATTCTGCTCTGTACATCACAGAGCCGAAGAAACACTTTTAGCACTTAGCGTTGCGTTGAAAATAAAGTCCGCGTCGTACAACAAAATCCCACTGCCATGTACGCAACAAACAGTGTTTTCAGAGGGGAATTAACATATCAAAACAACAGCACCTCACAATCATGCAGGCTGGCAAGCACAATAAAGCCTGGCGAGTCAGAGATGACATGTCTTTTTAGAGCAATTAAATGCCTCACTTCCTCCTGGCCTGTGATTTACCTTATCTCTCTGCATTTGCACTTGTCACACGATTTCTGCCAGACGCCTCATCAGCATGCCGGCTCCATCAGTTGTTTGTCATCTTATGTCAAAGTGAATAATGAATGTCTTCGGAGGCTTTCTGGAGCATTTGAATGTGGGCAGCTGGTCCGGTCCCCACTGAATTTGATCAGCCTGTCAAATGATTAATCGGGAGGTCATCTTATTGTGGTTAAACCAAAGGATTTTTTAAATGAGCTAGTCTGGCAGGTAGGTCTCACTGTGGTCTTAGGGCTTTAGCATGCTTCCTTTCCTGGGTTTTAGAAGGATCCAGATGGAATTTTGATTGCTTTGTTTGGTTGACTTAAACAAATGCCCAAAATCTGACCACAGGAAAAAAAAATGCTGTCAATCTATTATAAAAGCATTTAGTTAAAAGGGGAACATGATCATGTTCGGCATCTAAAAATGATTATAATGAAGAAAAGCTGTACAATTAATGCAATTATGCAGCCTTTTTCATCCTTAATATATTAAGTGCTGGCAGAAAGTGTAACACTCTATGAAAACGTTGGACACCTAGTGCCTTGCCATTAAAAGAAGAGTTCAAACCCAAAATAAAAAAGTCATTACTCACATGCCGAGAACATAACTGCTTGAAATGCTAGAAAAATAAGATCACAACCCAAAAGGTTTTGTAGAAGTGGCTGTCGTCTTATTGATATTGCTTTATATAACAGTTCAACAACATAATCATGTATATAACAAAAAATTATAACACAGAGGGTCTCAAAAACACTTTTGTATAAGGAACTACTTTCTTCTTCCATTCATTCACATCTGAAGCTGACCGACAGAACAGCAGAAACCATTGCTACTTTACAAACATCACTCTAGAACTAGTATTTCTCTACCATAATATCTAAAGTGATGTCAAAACAGCTGATTTTGCTCACATTTTAAGATTATAAGACAGAACAGCATGAAATGCAGTCAGTGTACAGAGATTTCCCAGTATTTCTCTGTTGAAATCAGGATTTGACAAAAATTTACCCCAAAAAAGCTAAAGCAAAGTAAACACTACTAGATTACTATGATATACATACATCAATACACAATACAAGACAGAGAGATCGACTTTGAATGGCACTTACCTGTTCTATAATGATTTGTTCAGCTATAGTTTAGAATTTACGCTGAGAAAAAAACGTTTTTCTCCCTCTGAGGACTTATCATGCAGTCTTTGTCGCCATCTTGAGGTAAAACAACAATAATCAATTTCTTTGCTTTACTCAATATGACAGACTGATGGCCGCCGACGCATTAAATTTCCAAAATTATGCAAACATATTTTAAAATAGGCACTATCCTTATAAATAAACTGCCTAGTTACAATCTAAACAACTACATTATTGCCTAAAAAAGCCTCAAAAGTACACTGTTGTCCAACAGCTGCGATATTTGTCAAACTGTAGTAAGTTTAGTCCTTTGCTTGGCTCTGTGTAAGCGGAGTAATACACAAGGGTGAAGAGACTGTACGAGTGCTGATATTACAGAATATCACACTGCTATCAGCCAATAAGATTTGAGGTCCAGACAAACTGTTGGGCCCACCCTCAGCCCAACTATGGAAGGTTAAATCTGTGTATTTTCTTGTCCTTGTGTAAAATGTACTATGTTTATTACAATATTACATTTGTTTCTAGAGTTTAATGTGACTCACATTTCAAGTGATCGTTAATCTTAGACCGTTTGTATTTAAAAATGTATCATATTTACAGTATCGAATATGAATAAATTTTGATATTTGACTATTTTAGAAGCACCATATTTCAGTTATTCTTTCATTCACATTTGAGCCAAATTACAGATCTGCCATCTTGAGCTTGCCAGCTTGATTCTTAGCCAGAGGATCACAGGTGACTGGTACTTTTAAATCACCCACCTACCGCTTGACCTTATAGTTATATTTTTCAGTCTTTAGCAATACAACTTGCTAGATCAGTAATAATGGACAGCAATCAAGAAGTCTGACATGAAGTGCCTACTGCTCCATTCTTTCATGATCCTCCAGTTTGATTCATACTCCAAGGGCAGACAAAAGATTCCTCACAATTTACTAGTTATGATTTCAGTATTCATTCATTCATTTTCTTTTCGGCTTAGTCCCTTTATTAATCCGGGGTCGCCACAGCGGAATGAACCCCCAACTTATCCAGCACATGTTCTATGCAGCGGATGCTTCCAGCTGCAACCCATCTCTGGGAAACATCCATACACACTCATTCACTACGGACAATTTAGCCTACCCAATTCACCTGTACCGCATGTCTTTGGACTGTGGGGGAAACCGGAGCACCTGGAGGAAACCCACACGAACGCAGGGAGAACATGCAAACTCCACACAGAAACGCCAACTGACCCAGCCGAGGCTCGAACCAGCGACCTTCTTGCTGTGAGGCGACAGCACTACCTACTGCGCCACTGTGTCTCACTTTCAGTATAATCGAATCCTTAACAAATCAAATACAACACTATTTGTCAGCTAAAAATGTCTCATGCCAGTTATACAAAAATAATTTTAAATAAAAAAACATGGAAATTTCACCATATATATCTCTCAAAGATAAATCTAAGAGCTATATACAATAGCTATTCACATAGAAGTGTGTTGCAGTAGGCAGAGCTTAGAAAACCACACAAAAGCCCCTTTCACACAGTGATACCGGTAAATATCCGAAAATTTCCGGAACGACTTTACTGGTAAATTAATTAAAAAGGTGTTCACACAGGCACGGATATTCCATATAGACCAGTCACACGTCCATCCCAAAATACAGGTAAATTCTGACATCATTAAGCAGAAATGACCTATAAACGGCAGTGCTTGTATTTCTAAACATAGAAGGGGTCAGGCTTTTCTTGATGGTTTCACTTTTATTTAAAGCTTTAGCATCATGCAGCCGCTTTGTGAGGCATCCAAAGGCAGAAATGTGAACTGCAACTAAATGTTTACACACTTGACTACATTACACATTCTGTGGATGCATAAGTATTGTGAACAACTTATTTGAAAACGTGTGGAGGAATGCTTTTAGATGTCGAGATGTTCATAATATGTGTGTGTGCTGGCGCTCGCTGGCTCCTTCACGTGCACTCCGCGTCAAGCAGAGCTTGAAGGTAAATAAACAGCGGTTCATCATAAGCATCTTATCAATCATTTTTTTACACAATTGGCTTTCAGAAGGAACATAGAAACGTTATCTGACTAGCCTCTAACAGCTAAATGTGTTTGAAAAATAATCAAAAGCTTTTTTTTTTATAAACAGCGTGAATGTGTCTGAATGTTCTGATTGGCTAAAGTAGACGTCTCACATCAGCACGCGCTCTTTCCGGCAATCTTCCTTCTGTGTTCACACAGCGCAGCATTCCGACAAATTACCGGTAATGTTACAAATTCTCTTTCTGGTAAATTGCCGGAACGAATTTACAGGTATTTTCAAAAAGGGCCTGTTCACACATACAGACCTTTCCCAAAAATTGTAGGTAATTTTCAGGAAAGGTCTGTATGTGTGAAAGGGGCTAACGGGTATCTTTACTACTGGATCCAAAAGACAATATAGCACCTTTCAAATCCAAGAGCAACAGATTGGAAAGCTCATAAAACAAGTGACAACAGTAAAACTTGATAGCATTTTTCCAATTACAGTACACTATAGTAAAAAAAAAAAAGTAATTTGTTGCTTCTTCAAACTACTTATTAAAAATGTTGTTTGTTGTGGCACAACTTCATAGTTTTTTTGTTCAATACACCTAAATTTCTAAAAAATAATTTTGTTAAGTTAATAGACTTGGGTTAGGACAACGTGAAGGAATTGTGTGGAACCCAGCATTGTGTATAGTGTAAGACATTTCAAATAAAACCAGATTAATTTAGAAAAAAATGATAGATCTACAAGATACATCATGTAAAGCACGTTCTGCTTACTGCTCACGTGACCTGAGAAGTAAGATGTGTGACTGGGACAGCTGAAGATCTGACCTTCTCACAGCTCTTCTTCCAGGATTAGAACCTTTATTGTTTTATTACATGCCATCTGTTTTTGTGAATTCCTGAGTCAGAAACCCATCTATACACATATTTATTCAAAATAAAATGAAGGAATGAATAGCTGAATAAAAATGTATTGTAAAATATTCAGTACTGTAAAAAATCACTGTTGCTGATGTATAAATGTATAAATCTAACATTATAATTTGTACAACTCATATTTATTTTTAGTCTCATTTTCAATAAATGATTGAGTTATTCACTCATAAAGCTTCAGGTTTCATTGCTATATGTGCCATTTTTACAGAATTATTCATTGGCATATTTCTGATGGCTGGTTGTTGCCACCTATTGGTTAAATATTGTAATTGCTGCATACAACTTTCACTTTTGGGCATCGTTAAATGCATATGATGGTGATCGTTACAAATTTAGGATTAATCTACAAGTAAAAAAAATATATAAATCCTCGGGTCACATGTGTTCCAAACCGTGGGTTGTGATCAATATGGAATCACGGATCAACCATTATCCGTTACACCCCTACTACACACAGAAGTCATTTTAGAATTTAATGCACTTTTTAGAAGAAAATTCCAGATGATGTCTAGAGCCATTTTTCTAGAACATTTACTCTTCACATATAATCTTTTTAACTCTTAACACTCAAAACATCCCATTAATCATCTGATTAAGTGTCTGATGAAGTTAATAATACAAATCATTTAAATGTTAGAATCATGACATACCTTCTCCTGTCGGTTTTGAGGAATCTTGAGAATACAAGTCAAGCGTCTTACAGTTCATGGGCCGGAATTTGTATGCATCACCATCCGGAAGAGCTGTGCGCTGTTATTAGAGTGACGTTGTGTCGTTCGGGTTCACTTGCAGTGGTTTTCATGACAGAGTAATCCGTGTGTGTTGGTGAGTGTGGTCAACATCGTGCATTTACATACAGGTGTGTGTCAGAGCTGTGACAGGTGTGTGCGCAAGACCCCGAAACCTGGTAAATACAACTCTGCTTGACACTGGCGTTATTGAACTTCTTCAGACTGTCATTCATTTACAGTCATCTAAAAGAGTTGTGAAGATGCTTTTTTTCTAAAATATTAAAGAAAAACATCTCACTCATAGAACTGAATGTTTTTACAGTGCAAGACTGGTTACACATGCACACACACACACACAGACACACACACACACACACACACACACACACACACACACACACACACACACACACACACACACACACACACACACACACACACACAAACACACACACACACACACACACACACACACACACACACACACACACACACACACACACACACACACACACACACACACACACACATATATATATATATATATGCTCATTATATTACAACTGGGGTAAAAATGTAATATGAAATTTAACCCAACCATTGGCTTTGTCCATATTTTTCCCAATGTAACTATTTGTTGTTTATAGTTTACCCACTGTAATCATTTGGGTTAAAACAACACAGCATCTGACAGTGTAGCAGTGTTACAGTGAAAATAATAATACAAAAAAATACGAATAAAATACGAGTTTTACTATAAAGACTGTTTTTTTATATTTTTACGTGGTTTAATTTTATACAGTATGTAAAGACTTAAAGTTAGGTCCATGAATATTTGGATATCGACACAATTATAACGTTTTTGGCTTTATACACCAACACAATGGATTTGAAATTAAACTAAGATGTGCTTCAACTGCAGACTGTGAGCTTTAACATGAGGGTATTTGCATCCAAATCAGGTGAAAGCTATATGATTTACAACAGTTTGCATATGTGCCTCCTACTTGTTAAGGGTCCAAAAAAAATTGGACAATTGGCTTCTTAGCTGTTCCATGACCAGGTGTGTGTTATTCCCTCATTATCCCAATTACAATGAGCGGATAAAAGGTCCAGAGTTCATTTCAAGTGTGCTATTTGCATTTGTAATCTGTTAATGTCAACTCTCAAGATGAGATCCCAACAGCTGTCACTATCAGTCAAGCAAGCCATCATTAGGCTGAAAAACAAAGCGAACCCATCAGAGAGATAGCAAAAACATTAGGTGTGGCCAAAACAACTGTTTGGACCATAAAAAGGAAGAATGCACCAGTGAGCTCAACAACACCAAAAGACCCGGAAGACCACAGAAAACAACTGTGGTGGACGACCAAAGTATTCTTTCCCTGGTGAAGAAAACACCCTTCACAACAGTTGGCCAGATCAAGAACATTCTCCACGAGGTACAGTAGGTGTATGTGTGTCAAAGTCAACAATAAAGAGAAGACTACACCAGAGTGAATACAAAGGGTTCACTACAAGATGTAAACCACCTCAAAAACAGAAATGCCAGATTAGAGTACTAAAAAAAGCCTTTACATTACTGGAACAACATCCTATGGACAGATGAGATCAAGATCAACTTGTACCAGAATGATGGGAAGAGAAAAGTATGGAGAAGGAAAGGAACTGCTTATGATCCTAAGCAGTGAAGCACGGTGGCAGTAGTGAGATGGAGTGGGCATGTATGGCTGTCAATGGAACTGTTTTTCTTGTATTTATTGATGATGTGACTGCTGAAAAAAAAGGATGAATTTTGAAGTGTTTCAGGCAATATTTCTGCTCATATTAAGCCAAATGCTTCAGAACTCATTGGATAGTCATTCACAGTGCAGACGAAGAATGACCCAAAGCATACTGCAAAAGCAATTCACTTGCTGAAGACCAAACTGAAGGTAAAATGACCCAAAAGCAAGCTGGAACTGAAGACAGTTGCTGCAGTGGCCTGGCAGAGCACCACCAGGAATGAAACCTAACTGAGACCTAACTGTATATTTATAATAATACAGGATGTAATATGCTACTTGGAGTTTCTTTGTAATAATTGGTGAAATTTACTAACAAATTCTGATTTACATTAATCCAGAGAGTGATCCAAAATTGTTCCAACAAACTGTTATTTTATTGACTGTTTAATGTAACAATTACACAAAAAATATCCCAATACTAATTTTGAAACATGTAACCCAAACATAACCACAATTTTTTTTCCTAGCAGCATCAACCAATGCTTAGGCAAACAGCTAATCCTGCTCCAAACTCAGGTTCTTCTGCTGTGCAGCTCAATCAAGCAAAGTAATATTTTAAAAGCATCAGCGAGCTGCAGTGTTTACACCCTTCAAGAAATCAGGCTTATTTATAGTTACATCTGCGCATTAACATGGCATTGGAGACAGTCTATTAACATAATGGCATATAGAATAAATTTAGGCATGACCTAAATGCATGCAAACTTTCAATGAAGTCCTTGGATTTTTCTTCCATAAAGCCTTACTTTCATTACATATAACATATTATTGTTTTTATCTTTTATTTTAGTGCTGTACTGTATGTAAAGTGTATACTTTTTTGGTTTGGAAATATTAAATAGGCATGCACCATTATTGGGATACCAGTAACACTTCATCTGATAACCGATACTGTATGTAGGCTGATGAACCCAGATCTTTTTGAGCGTGTTTACTATGGAGGAGCAGGGGTCTCATTTATAAATGTGGTGTATGCACAAAACAGGGTTGGAACAGTGTGTAAGCCTCTTCCCACGCAAAAGTTTTGAACTATAAAAACAAGTCAGGAAATTATGCACAGCTCTTAATAAACTCTAAGTAAACACATTTAATATAAATATTGACTAAATTGAACTACTTTAAATCATCATATCAGCCATAATCATTAAGAAATAAATGTAAATCTGGTGTACATTCACTTTTAGGAAGGTTTCTATGCAATGTTTTATAAATGAGAGTCCAGGAGCTGCTGTTACTTTTATTTCAATATATTGATGTACTTGCAAGTGAAATAGACTATTGAGTAGGGGGTGGGGCTTTCTTTTTGGCCTATTTCCCTTATAGCAAACTACCAGTAAGAAGGAAGCGGCTAAAAAATATTGTGGCTAAAACTGTCAAACTGACATTAACAGAGATGTATCAGACTATGATTACATATTACCAAAACAATGTGTGGATTAGCATGCATGGATTAATTGTTCACCTAAAGATTAAATAAAAAATTAGAAATATTTAGTTTCACGTGGACTTTAATCAATGTTTTGTAACCAGAATTAAATAAACTTGTATTAAATAAAATTGTATAATTATTTATTTATTCATTCATTTTCCTTTCGGTTTAGTCCCTTTTATTAATCCGGGGTTGCCACAGCGTAATGAACTACCAACTTATCCAGCACGATTTTACGCAGCGGATGCCCTTCCAGCCGCAACCCATCTCTGGGAAACATCCTTACACACTCATTCACACACATAAACTACGAACAATTTAGCCTACCCAATTCACCTGTACCGCATGTCTTTGGACTGTGGGGGAAACCGGAGCACCTGGAAGAAACCCATGCAAACGCAGGGAGAACATGGAAACTCCACAAAGAAACGCCAACTGACCCAGCCGAGGCCGAACCAACGACCTTCTTGCTGTGAGGCGACAGCACTACCTACTGCGCCACTGTGTCACCGTATATTTATTTAGATATTTAAAAATAATTTTAAACACATTATCATTCCTTTATTGTTATGCAATTTAAAATGAAAATTAAATATACACATTTAATTATATTTATTTATTTAAAATACTATTTATGTTTTAATTATTATTTTATTTTATTTCAAAGGCACCTATTTTACCCCTTTTAAGAGATGTAAGTGAAGCCTTTGGTGTCTCCAGAATGTGTCTGTAAAGTTTCAGCTCAAAATACCAGCTTCCAGAGTCTGCCCATTTTACTGTCTGAGTACATTGTAGATATTTTTGCAGCCTGTGACTTTAAATGCAAATGAGCTGCTTCTCCCCGCCCACCATTCCCATGAGCGCGTCTGCTTCTTATTATGTGCTACATCAGTGCTGCATCCCAATCCGCATACTTATACTACGCCCTAAAAGTATGTACTTTTTTTGTAAAGGAAAAATACATACTTTTGAGTGTGTAACAGAAAAGCATGCAAGCTTTGGGACACACTACTTCCTCATTAACAGATCGTTATGTTGCTTAGTTATGAGCCCTGTCAATCGTCCACACATCGTCCACATTTCTGTCATGTTTAATTTCCTACCTTATTGGAGAAGCAGCAGCAGGTTAATCTGCCATTCAAGAGTCTTTTATGCAGAGAAATCTCCTCAGGTGTTTGGATATTTATGCATTCAGACGTTAATGTCCAAACATGTCTTTATATAAATTCAGTATTGTTGTTGCAGATGAAATATAACACAGAAAACGTGATTTAAATATTTTCCAGTGGGCAAGATATTAATTAATAGTCATACAAACATCTTTACCGAAGTCTCTCTACTTGACAGTTGGTCTTGCGCGTCTATTATGTTTGTAGTTTTGTTTACACTCTTCACCTGGTTTGTAGTTCTAATCGATTTCATGTCCAACGCGCAATGCACTGTGGGCAATATCAGCGGTCAGGGTATGGACGCTTCTACACTTAACATATTGACCGGAAATAGTAAACCATCCAGGAACCTTTGGCATACTCTTTTCGACATACTAAGACTTGGGACATACTAATTATATTTTCAAATACTATTTAGGACGAATAGTATGCAAATTGGGAAGCAGCACAGATAAACAGCACAGTGACAGAGACTGACTCAGATGAAGCTGAAATACAGCTCATTAGTCAAAAATACCTAGTATGTTTATTTCATGTATTAGTGGTGGAATCTATTCAAGCCTTTCTGAAATGATGAGTCTCCGTTTACTGACACCATGTGGCCATGGTGATTATAGCGGTTAAGAATTACATAGTGAATTTACTGTCTTTATTACAAACATGCTCTGTTTCAAAAACATTTTAAACTTTTAAAAGTCACAGAGAGTTGGAACAGATATTTTAAACCCACTTGTGTTCCCAAAAATGTTCTGTGGACATGTGTGTACATGTTATTATAGAAACACGGTGCCCATCAATCAATTCGGTAGGGAAAACTGCACTCCTACGTAAAGATGTCAAAATTAATTGTTTCTTCGGTGCACCGGGATGCAGATGGGGACAATTCGATATCGGTTCAGTACTAGATCATAACCGGTTATTACGCACTGACGTCATTTATCATTATGCGCAATGTCGTGGTAGAATATTATGGCAAAGGAGGCGAGGGCGAGTAAATAAAACGCTCCTACTACTTAAAAAGCATTTAATTATGCACAATTCAACTGCTTGTGAGTTTGCTGAACAGTCTTTCACTGACACTGAAGAAGGCACAGCACACGAGTCACTATTTCACTATAGGGAGAAATGCTGTAAATCTCTGCCTCTCTCTCACTTTAGACATTTGACCCTCTGGGTTGTTCGTGAGGTAACTTTTCCTCTCTTTTTGGCTGTTAAAGCGATACTTGTGAATCCAGACACGAGCGTGCCTGTGGTGTGTTTTCTTCACTTAGTCTATTACGGATTAGTTGTGATAACCGTGTATTATGCACATATAGACTGTAACCTATATGTGTATTATGCACATATAGACTGTTCTTCCCAAATCACTCATCACTTTCATTTTTAAAGCCAAGCGCAGCCCATTCTGTTGAGCGGTTGAAGACAATGATTAATCATAGTAGTAGAAGAACTCACTTGATAGGGCTCAAAAAGCAAGCGGGATAATATTTACGTTAGTTTATTTGCTATAAATGCTCATGTTGTCTTCTGTACATGTATTGGAGTTTTGTCTAAAACATTTAAAAAGTGTGTTTTCTTTGAACAGGTAAAAATTAATGGTACAATACATATATCTGACTGCTGTATTAAAGGACAAAATTGTATTACAAATCATATATAAGTATATTTATAGATTTTAATAAAAAAAATGTGTTGTGAAGAAAAAATCGAATTATGTTTGGTAAGCATCGTCAATGCTCCGTGATGCACCGAGATATCATATTGAATCAATCAGTGGCATGATAATCGTAACCGAACCAAATCGTGAGACCAGTGTAGGTTCACACGCCTACTCCTACGTCACATTGCGGTGGGCCTCACTGGGATTCGGATCCTATTTTAACGTCAGGAAATTTAAAAAAGAGACTTATTGTGTTTCTATCACTCCAATATGACAGTGAACACACTATACCTACACACAGTTCTGTCCAAATGTCTTACAAAAGATGATTTGCATCATAGGTGCACTTTAAAGGTTATTAATTAATTAATTAATTTATTTATTTATTTATATACATTTTAATGTTTGAACTATTTAATTCATGAATTGATTCTTCATTTTGTTTACTTCATTAATTGTCACTTCTGTTTCTCCATATTTTACAAAAACGGAATAAATACAGTGGAACATTTGTTATTATTTATTAAGGCCTTAACTATAGAAAACAAGAAAGCTGCAAATTCATATCTCCATCTTTCCTTTCCCAAAGTCATTTATAAATCACAGTAATTAAAATCCTCTATGTTAGCATGAATCTGAAATAAGTAAAGCCAGAGGAAATAATCCACAATTCTTCAGCTAATCATTTATTTTCTTAAAAAATACAATTAAGACATTTGAAACAAACATGTGTTGACTGATAACGATGTGTCAATATATCATGCATCACTAAATGATTGTAAATATGCATAATTCATATTTCATTTCAATGACAAACATAAACATCCCTTTGAATGCTGTTTTCCGCTCTGCCCCTGTTAGCATGAGACCCACTTCTTCTGATGTTGACACAAGACCTACTTCCCTTTAAAAAAATGGCAGTTCATTTTTCCTTCTTCATCCCAAGAGATAATTCAGCAGGAGCAGGTGAAGAAGTAGCAGAATCAGTTGTTGTATTATTAAAGTTGATGGTGGTGCAGCGTGCCTTTTATCAACTCATCCATTTGTATGTGGGAGTGCAATAACGGCAAGCTTTCTTTTTTAACTTGTAGTTTCAATTTGAGGGCAAAAAAGTGGAACACTTTGTATGTGTTGAGACAACAGAGACGGTCTCGGAGGACTAACCCTGATTCACTGTCTAGTTCCCATCTCCATATTTCTCACAAGCCTCATTAGATTGCAGGTGTTCGGCACATTGATGAGATACCGCTATGTATCGTGTGTCGTGTGCGCCATTAAATCCTCATTTGTGACTGTAATTGCGACTTCAGTTTCCAGAAAGTGAGTGTTTTCTGCTTTTTTTATTTATTTTTTTGCACTGGTTTGAACATATTAAATAGAAATGCACAACTATGGTAATGCCAGAAAACACTTCACATTTGGAAGCTGATAACTGATTTATACAAATATTTTTGAGAGTATTATGGAGGACCAGAAGTTACACTTAAAAATAAAATGAAGAATCAATTTAATTATTAGGCAAATAATTTAAGTTAGAGGCAAAGCAAGACAAGTTTGTGTTCAAACAGTATAGCACATTTTATACTCAATGGTGATTCAAAGTGCTTTATATTAAGTGCTTAATATATTTTATATATTATTATAGATGTGTTTTAAGTCTGGATTTGGATGTGCCTAATGCTGGAGCACATCTGATCATTTCTGGAAGCTGATTCCAGCAGCAGGGGGCGTAGTCTTGTTTTTCAAGTCTAGTTTACTTGATCTTAATGATCTGAGGGATCTGTTAGGTTTGTATTTAGTGAGCATATCTGTAATTGTATTGAGGTCCTAGGCCATTTAGTGATTTATAAACAAATAATAATACTGTAAAAACTTTTCTGAATGTAACTGGGAGCCAGTGTAAAGACCTGAGGACAGGTGTTTCTGGCTCTTCTCAGAACTCTGGCAGCAGCGTTCTGCATGAGCTGCAACTGTCTGACTGTCTTTTTGGGAAGGCTAGTGAGGAGGCCGGTACAGTAATCCACTCTGATGGTGATAAAAGCATGAACAAGTTTCTCAATGGAAACAAAACGTCTAATTCTTTCAATGTTTTTGAGATGATGGTATGCTGATTTAGTTACTGCTTTGACATGGCTACTGAAACTCAGATCTGACTTCAGAATCACAGCAAGATTCTTGACATTTTTTTGTTGTTTGTCCCCTAGAGTTAAGGTACGCATTCACCTTGAGGACCTCATGTCTGTTTCCAAATGCAATGATTTCAATTTTTTTTGTTTAATTGAATTTAAACTTAAACATTTATAAAAAATAAATAAATTCCTTTTATAGTGATAGTTCACCCAAGACTATCATCATTTGCTCACACTGTACTTGTTGTAAACCGATTTGATTTTCCCTCTTTCTGCTGAACACAAAAGAGGATACTTTTTGGGGGGAAACATGAAATTGATGAGATACCTCAACTAAAATCTCAGTTGTGATTGTAATTGTGACTTCAATGTCCAGCAAGATTAGTAAGTGTTTTTGATGGATAATGATGATGATGATTACAATTATTATTATTATTATTATTATTATTATTATTATTATTATTATTAT
>CAIGQZ010007154.1:20029424-20056101 GCA_903798205.1 Danio tinwini | reverse complement strand
AAAATAGATTTACTTAGATATATAAATATTTTTTTATGAGACAGCATAGAACAAGAACTTTCTACACATATCAACAAAAGTTACAATAAAACAGTGTAAATACAACGGCAGGAAATGCAGAATGTCTCAATGAATGTTGGGATAAAACAGTATCAGAAAGTTGAGTATAGGTTGTATGTCTTCAAACATGACAAACAATCCAGAGTAAATCTATTTTAAGACATCTTTTTCTACAACTGGCTTTTTTCTTGTTAGCTGCCTTTTCTAGCAAATGTCAACAAAAAATATTCAGGTCTTGTATCTGTTTCCCTTTGAAGTCTTGTACTACGTACTGTACAATATTGTACAGAAGACTAACACAATCTGTACAGCTATGTCATGTTTTATCAGCTGTTGTTTAGTTTGGTTTCATACAATACGGCATGGGTTTTTTTGTAAATCTGTTGCCAGTACCTAAATAGTTCAGGAGTCAATTAAGCTGTAGAGTCCAGCTGTACGTCCAATAAACCACTAAATAGTATACAGCAGGGAAAATAAGTATTGAACACGTCGCCATTGTTCTCAGAAAACCAACACAGTCTCACGGCAGTTTGTAACGTTTTGATTATTGGCTAATTTGTATAAAGTTGTATAATCTCATTCATACTATTTTGTTTGATTAGGTTATCCACCAATGATAGTTCAGTTTAGGGCTAGGGTTGGGTGTCACGCCTCCTTTTTAAAATCATACATTTTCGTACGACTGAACTCGTACGAATGAGCCACAAATTGGACAAAACGTAAAATAGTTATGTTTCCTTGTGAGATCAGACTGCAGAAAACATATTTCTAAAGATACTGTTAACTTAAAATTTTCCCCAGATGTTGGTAACAACCAACGAAATCCATATACTATATGAAACGAAAAAACAAATCTATGGGAAATGACATAGGGAAAATTGTTTAGCACATGAATAAAGGGAAAGAAAAGCAGTGAAAGTCCAGACAGCAGCTGAAATCTCTCAGTAGTTCTTCATCAACCCTCTGCCCATCATCATTGTAGATTAATATTAGCTGCTTCAGTCCAACATCTACATTAGCACGATGATAAAGATGAAACCAGGGTGGACATTTCAGCAAGGCAATGATCTAAATCACAGCCAAGGAACTCTGAAATGCTTTCAGAGAAAGAAAATCAAGTTGTAGAATGGCCCACCCAATCACCTGACTTGAATCCAATAGAAAATACCAATTAAAGATCAGATTTGATAGACGAGACCCACCGAACCATCAAGATTTTAAACTCTGTTGAAGTCTGTGAAAAGCTCACTCCTGAGCAATGCATGTGACTTTATTCTCCACATGAAAGGTGCCTTTAAGCTGCCATCATTAAAAAAGCCTTTTATAAAAAATATTAAATACATTTCAGTAGTGCAGGAATTTCCCCTTGTGTCATTTCATTGTTATTACACATAACTCATTTTTCAGAATTTTTTTTGTTTTGTTTTGGTTTTATTTTTATGTTTGTATTGTTTGGGTTTTTACCAAAATCTGATTCAATTCCATGTCAACAGCTCCTTTAGAAATATTATTCCCAGAAAAAAAAGACGACGTGCTCAACACTTATTTTTCTCACTGTACAGAACAAGATTAACCACTAAAAGGTAAACTGATCTTAGAAGGTCAGTTCATCGTGAAATATTTGAACTTCACATGTTAAGCTCAGAATAGTGTCAATTCTACCAGTAAACCTTGACCTCTTGGTTCTGAACTAATCAAGCTGGGGGAGGGAAAACAAAACCATACATTAAAAACACCATTAATAGAAATCCAGTCAGAGACAAGCACAAAAGACATTAAAATTCACAAGACGTGAATTTAACATGACATTCCCCAAGATATACCAATACACGCTGACTAATTCAAGCATAAAAAAAATCACGTTAAGCAGATTGAAAGTATCATGTTAGACTAGGAAGGCAAATTATCTGCTTCCATTACATTGCATTTGGCATTCACAGCGACGCACATCCACTCTGCTTTCATTATGTAGCATTTGTATTCATTTTGCAGTGTAGCAATACCCAGTAAATCATATTGTGGGTCTTAATACGGAGTAGTTCTGAATTAAGGGAGACGTCCAGATAAATGTTTTGACAACAGAATTAAATTTGCGTAATGAAGGTTGCTACATAGATAAAAACTCATCAAATTAAGCGCACTAGTTAGCACAGAATGTTTTCAGCAAATATTTATCACCAGTACAGACTTATGTGTTGTCTATACTGTAACAATGCTGTGTGTGTGTGTTTTTTTAAATGTGGTATTAAAGTCAGTGACAGCATTACCATGATCTAACTTGAGTTATTTAAAACAAGCATGTAAAGCAAATGCAAGATAGCAAATAACTTCTCTCCTGCTCATGGATGTTTAACATTTCATGAATCCATTAAAAAGGAAACATGATCTCCTTGTTGATTCTAATTGATATGCGATTCTCTTTTAAGAGTTCAATTACATCAAGCAAAGGTGTCTGTTGAGTGTCTTAATGTTGCGTAATGTGATAAAACATCGCTGTAAAGTGTTAGAATTACTTCTTAGGTGAATTAGATGATTCTGATTTACTGTTTAGGGCCAAATTGTGTTTCTAGTTGAGCCAGGACTCACCTCTATGTGTGTGCGATATGTAGTCATCATTATTGGGGATAGGGATCCATTCCGATCTACCGCTGGATCTCATCTGTCGATTGTAGTTAAAACATCATCAACCATTGCTAAAATACTGTTCCAATTCAAAGTTCACATCTTGCCAAGTACAGATAAAATTCTCGAATGTGTACTTGCTGTCGAGGACGCTTCGAGTAGTGACTTGTGCGAACTTGCAAAGTGCAGGTATCCCAGAATGCATTGCAGGCCAACCATCGAAAGCTAATGGTGGAGGACAAAACCCGCAGGATTTAAAAAATACTCCTCTGTTGTGTCACAAAACAAAGTTTTAAGAGTTTTTCAGGTGAGAATGGAGTTGTTTTAAACTCGAATCGGCAGTTTATTTACAAAGATAGCGTGTCTTTGACGATGTGCCTCAGCTTATGCGGACTGACCTCCAGACTGTCAGCGGGAGCTCCATCATCACCTCCCCCGCTGAGAGCAGCTTTACTTAGGTCAGTCCATTTCGGATCTACTGCTGAATCTCATCTGTCCATTGTAGTTAAAACATGATATTTAATACACTTTGATTGTAGTAACATATTTTACTTCACATTTATGTGGATTTATGTTAACATTTTCTTAAATCAAACATGTTAATTTTTTATATAATATTAATTATAAGGCTGTGCTTTATATAATTAAATAATTTTATTGTTAATGTACAGTAAAACAGATGAGTCTATGGTGAGATTAGCGACATTATATAGTACACTGGCGTTTCATTTAAAGAAGTACCCGACTTGTGTCCTGGCGTCTTCTGGATTTCGTTCTTCCAAGTCTGAACTTAGCAAACTTCCAAGGAAGCAAGTCCAAACCAGTGGCTGTTTCTCAATTCCAAGAATGGAGAGAAGGGACTTGCATTCTTGTGGAGACCGGTCTTGCCAGGTGTCCTTGGAAGAACGAACTCGGGAGACCACGAGAACAGAGAACACATCCTGTGAGGAATGAGATGCTGCGTTCTTCCTGATGGTCACGTGACCTTCACGCGTTTTTAATGGAAAATTATTTAAACATTACAGCATTCATACAACGAAAATATATTCTATGCATAAAACATTATAAATATACGTTGCACAATATAAATAAAACCAATTTTAATATGAATTTTAGCAAACAAACACCCTTAATGTGTTTATTCCTTTATTTAGATGTCCATGGTAATGTTTATATTCACCGTTTTATTTAGGGAAACTCCTGAGGTAAATAACTTATATCTCTGAACTTTAATAATAAATCTATATAAAATGCTGCGCTTCCCACTTCCAGTCGCAATGACTTCTGGGACTTCTGGAGCGAGATCGGTGCTCAAGTCTGCATCGGTGCGTCCTCGATATCAAGAACACATCCGAGAAGTTTTACGCGTCCTCCGTTCTTGCAGTCTTGAGTATTGGAACTGAACTTTGGCAGCTGATGATGTTACACGAGGACACGAGGGCGCAAGACCGCTGAAGATCGCATATTGAGAAACAGCCAGTGACTGTATAAAATATGGATGACGCGACAGCGCCATTTTCCATTAAACGCTGTGAAGGAAAAAACGCCTTGTGATGGGCACAAACTGTCGCAAAAGACTGCTGAAAGTGGAGCCTGGGCATGCGCAGAAGGACTGCCTGATGGAGCCAGAGGAGGAGCTGCGGAATCGAACTTCCAACCAAATGCTTGTACATCAAATCAACCTTGCCTCCTGAACTTCTCACTTGACCGCCGGCGTCTGCACTATAACAAAGGCTTGCTAATGTATGCTTTGCATTTACATAGTAGCCTGCGTTTGCTGTTTTATCAACACAAATGGTTGTATTAACATTAAAAAAGGTGACGTTTTATATAATGAAGATTTAGTCGCGCCAGCTCCGGGCCGCAGCGCACATTACCCGTGGGTCGAGTCTGGTTCGGATGCGGCAGCATCAGCTCACTAACAGTCGCCGTATCTGGCCCGATTGACTCGGGCCGGATTCTTATGGACTCACTGCCGATTCCGGCCCGAGTCAATTGGGCCAGATGCGGCGGCCGTTAGCGAGCCAACACTGCCGCTTCCGAGCCAGACTTGTAGGTACAGCAGACGGAGTCGGGCTGAGGGGTAAGTCTCCGGCAGGCGAGAGTCTAGCCGGAACTGGCCTGAGTGTATTTTGCTCTCTGGGTGGTTAGGCGTGTATCAGCAAACTGGTAAAGCCCTGACCTTAACAAATAAACAGTGTTCCACCAGATCCTGTATGTCAGAAACTATAGTTTACTGCTGAACAACTCATTTTATCATGGTAAAATAACACAGAAATCGAATAATAACACTTCAGTCTCCTGTCGAAGCTCGACGTACTCTTCACAAAAATGAAGATCTGCACCTATATCAGCACGATAACCAGTGCCTTAACTGACCTGAACCATCTTTCGGAACATTTTATTGCAAGTGTAATTAATTTTTTTATTTGGTTTCATGTCTGCTTCATTAACATGGAAGAGGCGGGCTTTATGACTTGTACTGCAACCAGCCCCAAGGGGGCGATCTAACGGCACACTTGGTTCAAACTTTGCATACTTGGTATTAAGAAAGAGCCCTTATGTAACTTATTTAGAATGCATCGCTTTAAAATTTCCATGACAAACCGCAACTACTATGATTTATGGATATATCGTGTTAATTTTTTTCACTTTTCTGTTAATATTGACAAACATCCTAATTAAACGTTGAAACATCTGATATTCGATTTTCAAATATGTGTAAGAAAATGTGATCAGCTTAATCATGATTGTATTAATTAATATATGTTGGCTAATGGGCATCGCCGTGTTAATCCACGCTACAGGAGAGGTCAGAGCTGCTGGATTTACAAAAACAAAAGTTAGAAAAGGGTTAATCAAACATTTTTGATCATTTATTTTATTTTTATTATTTACATTTTTTTATTTATTAACCCATAAAGGAGCACTGTCCATTGCAAATGTGCCTCCTTTGATCACTGTGACCAATCATAAGTCAAGGTGTCTTATTTAACGCTCATTGCATTCCCCCCAGTTAGTCAGGTGACTAGCAAGTTTTCACAGTATCACCTATCCCACATATGGGATGTGGTTCTCTGAAGCACCTAAAGTCACACTTCTGAAGTCACACTTCTTGTCATCTCACCTATTAGAAAAAAAAGATCCTGAACTAATCCGGATGAGTACAAGACATGTCTGAGGTAGCTATTCTTATAGTGTTATCGCAAATGTGACATATTATTCACAGTCACAGGGAGATGCACTCCATTAGTGTATCTACAAAACTCAGTACTTGGCAAGCAGATTTATTACTGATATAAAGGACGGAGGATCCTGAAGTAACAGCCCTTTTTTGAATATCATTGCAATGCAGTACATGTATTGAGTTTAGTGATGCATGCGGACGAGATCAAAATGTAATGTGTGCGTGATATTGCCTGCAAAGATCATAGAAACTTTGCCAAAGAATGAGGATGAAGGGATGTGGTTCAATCAGTCAGGCAAGCAAACTCGTAGTTACGTTATATGAACGTCAATAGGCTTTCTCGTGTGTCCTGTTAAGACAAGAGTTTTGCTCTTGGTTGAGCTGTAATTCTGATCAATAACAATTTGGGTCTGCTTTACATCAGCCATTTTATGTGTCAGGATTTCTGTGACCAAAAAGATCGATGCGGGTCTCCTTGAAATAGTCTCTTGACCAATAGTCATATACACTGTACACTGATGAATGACTTGCGTTTTAGAACCACAATATGACAGTATTGCAGTGTGCAACAACTTGACCATTCTTATTTTGGCTTTGAATAATTAAACTACTCTTTTATGCCACTTTTTTCTTTCTTCTTTTTATATTTTCTTTTAATATACAGTGCTCAGCATATATAAGTACACCCTCCACAAATCTATTTTCATATTCATATTTTTAATAGGAAGCTATACAATATTATATTTGTGCATATACTGTACATTAGATTAGTCAGTACTGAAGGCAAACCAGGAGCTAATCTAAACAAAGCTGGAGCTAAAAAAAATAACTTATGCTAACAGTCCAAATAGTACACCCAAATGTATATGTTATGGAAAAATATTAAATACAAATTTAAAAAAGAGGAAAAATTAAGAGAAGCAAAAAATTTAAAAGTTTAGTTGAAATTTTGGAGGTTGTAATTTATTTTTTGCAATATTTTAGCTTGAATATAATTGTATTATCTTTCAATTTCTAAATGTTTGGTGACTAAAATAATATTTTAATAAATATATCTGTTCAATAAATATGTTTTGTTTAAATGCACCAAAATACGTTGACTATATTCACTGAGAAATGGATCAAATTATTCATTTTCAAAATGTGGTGTACTCAGTTATGCTGAGCACTGTAGATTGCAGCATCAACCTATTTCACAGTGTCTGAAATGGTTGGTATAAGGATCCAGTCTTTCTCCAGTCAGACTCCTCCTCTTGAGAGCTTTCTCTGCTCTGATTGGTCAGATTATGGCCCAGTCTGTTATAATTAGTATACAAATTTGGGGTCAAAAACTTAATATCTGGGTGCCATTAGCTGAAATGCGAAACTGAAAATGCATTACATTAATTAGTTTATGTTTTATTACATAATGTAAAATAATTTAGGTAGTTTTTAAATTAATCTCAAAAAATAAAATTATGCAGATGAAAAAAAAACACAAGACAAAAAAAACAAACACATTTTATTGACAGTAAAAGTTTACAGTGTGTCATTTTATCAGCATTGCCATGACAGCACAGTAGCACTTTTGCAAGCAGTAGGTGCAAGTACACTACTTAGGAATTTACTGTCAGTGCATTATTTGTGCAGACTTTGTTATTCCGCTGAGCATGAACTTTGAACATTGTATAGCAAGCTATAATTTTCCCTTGCACAATGCAAGTCTTGCACATAGCAATGCACTTCCCGTGTGCGGTGTGAAAGCAATCTCACATCACGCAGTGACTACGGCTGGAAAGAGAGAACACTATACACTGTAAATAATATCTGTTAATTAACAGGTTTTTTTTTTTTTTTGTATTTTGTGATTCACATGTGTTTTATGTTTATTTACGTTGTGAATTGCATTATGGGATCTTAATCTCTGCTCTGTCGATTTTTGATGTTGAAAATTCAACTTCACATTTTAACAAAGAGACTTTTATTGACATTTTAGTAATATAATAATATAATGTACAAAAAAATATAAAGAGAGAAATAATTCTGTAAAATAACAGAAAATGTGCTGGCAGTTTATTATCAGTTTTTTTGTAGCGTAATATACAACACCAACCAGACAAAACACTTTAAACTATTAAAATGTTCATAAAGGTAATTTTTTCAAGGTTAAAAGTTGGAAGAAAGATTAAGGTATCATAATGCAACTCAAAAGCATAAATAAACAGGGGAAAATACAAATAAAAACATGAATCACAAAACACCTAAAACTGCTCATTTGCAGAAATGTTTTACAGTGTAGGTAGTGAGGTGAAGCATAGCCTTTCTTCAGCTCATATTTTTGGCCATTTCTGTTTTTCAGCTAGAAATGTTTTTGGCCAATAATTTTTAGTGGCAATAAATTTCCTGCGTCCCTACTTATAATTGGTTGGAAACCAAACATTCATTACCATATCTAAATTTCAGCTTCTTCAGAAATTTCCAGCACAGTTTTATATCTGTAATAATCATGTCAGTTTTATGGTATCAATTCATAATAAAGCATAATGGATGTGCAGGTAAAATGCATTTGCTTTGGCAGTAGAGATAACAGGGACTCATTTACATGGACATCAGTAATCAAATTTTTTGCCTTAATCTGAATAAGACAATAATATGATTAAGGGGTTTACATGAGTTGCTTGTTACTTTCATGATCCTGTTTGACATGTTATAGCACATAATTTGATTAACGTCATTGCGTCACCACGCTATCCACATTTCCTCCAAAGTTTCATTTTCAATTTGTCAAATTTAACAATTTCACTTTCATTCAGGAAGATATTGAGTATGAACTGCTGGAAGACTGCTGTTTTAATTGAGTTTGATACCGCATGCCGTATGGGGAAAAAAAATCTCAGCATTTTGCGATGCAGGTGTCTGTAGTCCTTTACTGACTTGGTAGGTGAAGAGAATAGTGTCAAACAGCAAAGTGTGTATGAAATATCCTGTTACAAAACCTGGCAAAAAGTCCTACATGACGGTAATAGTTTGATTGCGATGTTGTACTGAACTTCAATAATGCCACTAAAATCAGCATACTCCACGTCTTAAGTTTTTTGTTTAGTTCGATTTTGACCTTAATTAGATTAAATTAATCAGAAATCACTGTTTACATGATGGACTCTTAATCAGAGTATTGACTTAATCATATTAAAAACAGATTATTGGTGTCCATGTAAAAGTAATCAGCGTCAAAAACTAAACTTTAGTTTAAGTGTTTGTGAACATTCAATGGCTGACACAATGAAAATATGTTACAATAAAGAATTATTAATGACTCATTTTAAAATGCTTTCTTTCGTTTGTGCAACTTTTATCATGGATTTCAGTCTGTGAAACTTTGCTGACCTTTTACATTCTCAAACAGCTATAAACATACTTCATGGTAGGTATTATCCATATAATAGCATAATAGAGGCACTTTAAGTGCAATGAGTCCTTAATGTGTGATACGGTATGATGTGTAATTATATGATGCATAATGTGCTGATGCCTCAATCCCTGACCGGAAAAAAAAAACAATGAGTCACACTTATATACTACTTACAAAACTGTAAAGATCTCATGTTGTATACTTTAGTATTTGTTTCCAGTACACATCTAAAAGTAATATTGTATTTGTTTAGCCTCTAAATCTCTTTTTTTGTTGTTGGTAGAATTAGTTCATGTAAGCAGCAGATCCCTTCAGGCTACATTTTAATGACAATTACATTTTTAATGCCTTCTGACAGTTTGTGTACAAGGTCATTTAATTTCAGGGCAGATTGAGCCAGAAAAAAGCACCTCTTCGTATATGTGTTCAATGTACCTTAAGGCCAAATGGACCCCAACAGGTTAAATTATAACACAGAAACAATAAATCTGCACACCACATACAGTTTATCAATATACAGATGGATATTTTACACTGTAGTAGACTGTACACTGTTTACCTGCTTTCTTTGACCTACTATAAGTTAAATGTTTAGATTTAATTACTAAATGATTTGTAAAATGAAAATAGCACTTGAAAAAAGAAATTGTGATTTATTGTCATCTTTCATTTATTTATGATTTTGAACTGTGCTATGGGATTTTGATATTTTCGCTGACAACTTTTGATGTTTAATAAAGTAACATTTATTGAGATATTTACTCATTTGGAAAAACATGATGTCTGTGCAGGTTTTGTAAATTACAGTGTAAAAAAACTGTTTATAATACTAGAAGTGTAAATAAAGGGCACTGTAGAGTTAATTTTACAGCATCAAAAGTTGTCAGACATCAAAATCCTATAACACTCACATACATAAACAGAAAACACCAGTGAATAACACAGTTCTGAAACTGTTAATTAGTAACTGATATTTTTGCTCGAAATGAGCACTCTTCAAATGATATGTGCACTGTTATCATGAGCTACTGTTTGCATTTAATGACAGAAGAGCCAGAGCTGAACGTGCTCAAGCATAACCAGGAGATCATAATGTAACTTTTGAGTGCAGAATAAACTTGTGCTTGTTCATTTATCTGTCTGCTCGGTTAGCCTGAAGCATTACAATGGTTTTTTTTGTGCTTTAAATCAGTAATTTATTCACACACCTGCTGTGATATGATATCATTATTAATATCAGGGATGCAATTTGTACCAAATACTGTATTGTTATAGAAAACACATTTAGGCCCAATCCAAATTCTACCCCTTAGCCTTCCCCATACCATACCATAGCGTTTACACCGGAAGCGGCAAGAGCGCCAAAGTAGCTGGAAGTCATTCATTTTCAATGGGAGCCGGCGGTGATAAGCGGCGAGGAGCAGCGCGGCACGTCTTTGCCGTTGTGGGCGTCTAGGAGAGTTGAAATCAAGTCAACTTTATGGTAATGAGCTGTGACGTGGTTTGGCGGCAAGCAATCAGAATGTAGAAGTCCACCGCTTGAGAGAAGTCCAGAGAACACAGTTACTGTGAACTTTGGATCCGACCACAGTTGTTCCCAAGGGTTTTAATATTACGGTCGCCGGATTTCCAATTATTTGCAATATTTTTCTTACAGGAACATACATTAAAAAGTTACTGGCGAGTTTCTGATGTGCATCAATGTTATATATTTTTTTCTTTAAAAAAGCGGGAATATCATGCGACAATACAAAACGGTATGCTTCAGAATATTTCAGGCATATGGACACATTGGATAATTAAGTGGAGCAAAGCCACACAACATGCAACTAGATCTTCCGTATTTAAATTAATTTGATAATAAGTGTGCAACATCTTCACGCTAGAAAGCATGTTTTATGCGGGAATGTAACTGATTTGATATGATATGCTGCAACGGCCCCTTTAAATAAGAGATCAGTGTAGCGAATTTTGACGCTCTCGCTGCCGGAGCTGAAGACAGACAGCGTCGTCGCCAGGGCGGCCAGAGCGACCTTTGATGATCTCGCTGCTTTCAGTGTGAACGTACAGTTACCCCTATCCCTCGTTTTGACTGTTCATGTGAAGGGGTAGGGGTGTCTCAGTTCTCTTAAGCTTGAAGGTGTAGGGCTAAGGGGAAGTGCTAAATAGCCCTTGAAACAGATATTTTTCAGGACCACACTCGGAACCAAGGGGTACAAAAATTTCCCAGGATACACCATCTACAAAGGCAGCTTGGCTGCACATGGAAGTCTGGAGATGCACAAATTAGTATTACAATTTTTTTTTAAACAAACAAGCATATGTTTTAATACATTCATAACAGCATTCATGTTTTACTAAAAAAAAACATAAAAAAGTCTTGCCCTTTTTTTTGCCCTTTATAATCCATAATAATAGCTCCTGTATAGCAGTCCCACAACATACATTCACATCTGACACTCGATGACACTCAAATAGCCTGTCAGAAATGTCTAGTGGCTGGTAATGAGCTTTTTACAGTGCCTGGTATAATGTTAATGTTGTTTTTGTGTGTTTACATGAATATGGCCAGGGTGTAAATGCACAGTGCAGTTAAGTTATTGCCACATTGTATCGTTATATGATAACATGATATTGTTGCCTTCGGTGATTTCCTGAAGATAAATACCAAAAATGACACAACTGGAATTACTACAGCAGTTGCTGTCATCGATCTCATATGAAGTAAGAGATCATGATGACATATGATGACGTGTACAGGTGTTGTAGTGCTGTCCCATTTTTTAGGGATAAATTTGAAGCCCTTCCCCTTCACTCTCTGTTTCAAGGTCCAAGGGAAAGGGTAGGGGCACAAAAACAGAATTGGGATTGGGCCTTAGTATTATAGTAAACCAGTCATTAAAGTCCATCAGTTATATCTTTGTTTTCCCAAATGCTAACTACTGTAGCAACCCATATGAGTCTTGTCCATTATAAGAAATATAATTTTAAATATGATTTCAAAATGCTGTGAGCTGTTTTTACCCAGAATTGCTCAGATATGTAATATTTAGTACAAATAGCATATTGTATTCGATTTACACTAATAATTAGCATTTATTATTATTTGCACTTAACCTAAACAACATGCTGGTTTGATGCTATTATGCTTTATGTATCTCCTACGCTATCTTTTCTTGCTTTCCTTCACATTCACATTAGTATATATCATTTTATAGGCAGTCTCAGAAAGTTAGGAATTTACTTGAAGACAAAATGCATGCAAAATATTATGTAAGAGTATTTGTGCTGTTTTGCACTGCATTGCACCTAATATATTGGGTAACACCTTGTTTTGATGGTCCATTTGAGTATTAATATGCTGCTGCTAAACAGACATGTAACTGACTATAAGAAACGTTGCAAGTACATGTCAACTTACACGTAACCTAACCCTAACTCCAACCCTAACATCAACCTAACAGTCTACTTATAATCTAATGAGAATTAGTTAGCATGTAGATGCAATATAACCTAAATTCAACAAACAGACCATCAAAATAAAGTGCAACCATATATTGGTGTTTGACATTATCTTCATATTAATTAGCATGATCAAAATTTACAGTATAGCCAATTGCATTTGTTAAACCAAATTTTGGTGCATTTTTATTTCCAAACAATATTTATTTAAATACAGTATTAATAGGAAATGTTAGGATGCAATGAGAGAAAAGAGAAAGAGATACAATGCTAAAAAGTACATACATATCCTGCATCGCAAATGATCCTACAGATGGAAAACAATCGCCCTGATGAGGACACAATTACCTTACAGTTCTGCTCTGCCTGTGAATTATTCAAATAATGACCACATTTTCAAGATAAAAAAAAAAGCTGCAGTATCTCTATGTTAGAGAAGAAATTATTCAAATTATTATAAATCTGCAAGGTTGAGGAACTCAACCAAAAAAAATGCTTAAATAGTTCTATACATTTTAAATGTGACATTTTAACAGGACATAATGCACATACAGCAGAAGCTTTTCATTTCAAGCGTTTCGAAGCGGATGCATTTGAAAAGAAACATTAGGAGTCAGCATCGATTGTTACTGCAGAAACTCATCTCTATATACTTTTCTCTCTTCTTATGATTTTAATATGTTATATTTATGTTGCATTTGAATTTTTTTATGCAAACCCATAACATTTAGAAGCACTGTTCATTATTTAAAAACATAAGCTATGTTCATTATTAAGCTCTTTTCAGCCATACCAATACATGAAATGAAACATGTCTAATATGTGTATCCACTCGACCTGTGTTTCAGGATATGTTGATGATAACTAAACAATGAAGGCAGGTAAAGGCTTGGTTATTTATTGGCTATTGCTTGGCTTTTTGTTGGACCTAATTGCTAAACCCAAACATGTTCCATTTAATGCTGTGCATATCAATTAGTCTATAACAGGCAATGCACTGAGAATACCCTGACATTTGTTAAAACTGCTAAAGCATGCATACCGCATTGTTTTTGCAAATCACTTGTTTGCACAGGGCTTTGTAGGTGAGAAACGCTATACAGGGAAAAACCTAAAGATAGCATCAGATTTGTGTTTATGCATTGTTTTTGTTCAGCCAACAGAGACTAGATGTGAAAACTTTCAGAACAGTGCATGGCCTAGATTGCATAAACACAAATTGGGATAGCAGACTCAAATAGAGGAGTGTTGATAAAAAAATCAAGCATTTTTTTAAAGATGGTTTTATATAGAGCTAGACTCATTTAAAGAGGTGGTTCAATCAGGAATGAAAACATATCCATCGTGTACTCACCCTCAAGTTGTTCCAAATGAGCAGTATCACACGAATAGCTGCTTGATATGGCTGCCGTGCTGCTATACAGCCGCGTGATATATCTTCTAAACACGAATTGTGTCACTGTTTTGGAGCACGCTAGCTTATAGATGTCTTAAAAACCTAACAATACTGATAGTAACATCTAAACAACTTTATTTTAATTCCATGGCACTTTAATGATGACAAAACAGAGGATCTTGCTCACAGATTTGTATATTTGTGATTATAACACCAAATAAGCACAAAATTTAAGCTAAGCAAACACTACATTTATAACATGTATGCCGTTTATATAGTGTAAAGCTATATATCCTGCATTTTGCAAGAGAAGGTTGGTAGAAAAGAAAAGAGGCAAAGTAAAAAGAGATTGGCCAAAAAGCCAAATAACTGCAGACAAGACTCTTTTGCTATAGAAAATACTTTTATTCAGTAATAATGTTATTTATTTAAAATGTAATTTAATAAACAACAGTGTAAACAAATGACAATATGAAGATGCCAAGCAAATCAGTCCCATGAACAGTTTCTGCATTTTAATAGAGCTTTTAATAGATATAAAATTATGAAACTACTTAATGGGATAGTTCACACAAAAACTGTTTAATCCTTTATGAGTTTCTTTTCTTTGTTTAACCCAAAACAAGATATTTTGTAGAATGTTGAAAGCCAGTAACCACTGACATCAATAGTAAGGAACACTACAAATACTACAGAAGTCAATAGCTATGTTTCCAAAAATGCGAATTAAATTTATGTGCAAAACTGAAATATCGCATAAAAGACGTGCAATTAAAGCAGTGTTTCCATCCAATGAGTCAAAGAGAATAAAATAGTCACTTCCTGATTAACTAATGCCAAATTTCAACAGTAAAAACTGAATTTGCTGCGGTAGGAGAATATGAGAACATTTTTTCTTCATTTAATGAATGACTTGCGCCTCAGAAGACGATGCCATCATGCAATGAACGCATTGTGATGTTTGAAAGGTGAGACACGGAGAGCAGATGCTCTTGAATCTGGAGGTAATTAATAATATAATAACACTAATACTGAATAGGTTACCAAAACAAAATTTCAGATGTTTTACAATGTGGCAGCCTGCTGGTTTGTCCATTTACACACATTTTAATCATCACATGATCTCTTTTAACAAAGTCACGTGACTTTTTTTATGCGCATACTGAAATTTGTTCGGTAAAAGTGTTTCCATCGCAGTTTATGCACATTTTTTCTTATCGAATAAGAAGTTTATCCTACTCAATTATGCGCATACGTTTTTGTACGCACATTTTAAAAATGTATGCACATCTTGGCGTTTCCATCAACCGTATTTTTATGCGCATATCCAAAATGTGCATAAAGATAGGTGGATGAAAACATAGATAATGGCTACTGGTTTCCAAAAAATAGTATATTATGTTTTCATTAGAAAAAAGAAACTCAAACAGTTATAATTTCATTGTATAAGTAATTTCATTTTTGCGGATAACCATCACTTTAAAGTTGCCCTCAATAAATATATTTGCTCTGTAAAAACGCCACCATACAACATCAGTTTCCACAACAACTGTCCATGGTAAGGAAGCTCTCAGCAGGATACAGTAAACTATATGAACAATAACCTAGAGTCACATTGATGAAATCAAAACGGCAATTCGGTTTCCAGCCAGCTTGTCACCTGTGACACAACAACAACATTATTTGCCAAGCTATAGCGAGTTTAGTCCTCCTTCATGACACCTACTGTTGGATGAGTGACGTTATCACTAGTGTATTGCACAGTGTATCTCAGCCAATCCGATTCGAGAACCAGTAAGAACTGTTGTATAAACCCGTACGAGTATCTTTTAACTGTTGAACACAAAAGAAGTGGTTGATGTCCTCCATACTAGGCAAGGATTTCAACAGCTGTCATCAACACCATTCATCAAAATATCTTCTTTTGTGTTCAACAACAAAAAAGATAGACATGTAAAACAAGTGGAGGGTGAGTGGATGACCGGATTTTTTTATTTTTGCACAAACTATCTCTTTAAGCTTGCGTTCTGTGGCCACGTTCTTCCCTCAAAGCTGAAATGGAGCTATTTATCTGACTATAGCTGTGGGTCAGTGCTTCATACGCCGACTGAGAGCTGCATCACCATTGTTGGGTCAAATGTCACTTCACCTACCTTATTCCCATGGTCCTGCATGATTGCATGAGGTAACCTTTTGATCTCCATATAATAATGCTATGAGCTTGTATTTTCCATTGGCCCTCCTTCTTTGGCAAGGTTATAACTTGAATAGCTAAAGGCAATGCCACTCATGCAACCTTTGTGATTGTTTGCGCTATTAAAGTGGCGAATGACAGGATTAGGCAGGGTTTTTTTGTTGATCGAATGCTTTAATAGCAGACTGTCACTGTTTTGCCGGTAACGCATGTTTTTGAAGGTACTAAATGGTCCCTCTGTGTAAAAGGTGACAGTCTAGTAATCCGTACTTTGATATGGAGAAAAGACAGAGTCTGATATCAAACAAGACACACTACTTGACTTGTGGTAAATTAAAAGTGATATCAAAGAAGGTGTCGCCGCATTGCAGCCAAGGCTTGACAAGAAATAGAACTGCGTCAGTTCCTTTGAAACAGAAAAGGTTACCCAGCGAGCATCCTAACAATTTACCTCCACATCAAAAAATTCAACTAATAACATATTTAACCCTCTGGTGCTGGTCATGTGGCAGTAAAAGGTTTTTGTTGTTGTTGCTTTTTTTATTTGTTTTTAGTGAAATGAATATATTTTAGTTCAGTATTGTTTAAGAGATTTTACAGTACTAAACTACATTTTATATTTATGCAGAACTTCGTATCAAGGGCATAATAATACATAATCTGGAGCATAAGGGCTGATGTATACTTCTGCGTTGAGTGATCAGCATGACCCATGGCACCTACCTTGCTCGTAATCATGCATTTATACTTCTACCATACCTGCCAACAATTGGTTCATGAATTTACAATTCATGTAAATAGGGGGCTTAGGGTACGAGCGAACTGAAGAGTTGGGGGGGGGGTACAGAGGTGTGCATGAACTGTACAGCGGGGATGGGTGCGCGCAAACTGAAGAGAGGAGGGAGAGGCGGGTGGAGAGGTGCGCGTTAACTGTAAAGCGGGGAGGGGTGCACGCAGACTGAAGAGTACAAGGTTTCAGGCTGGACTGTACCTAAAAACTGAGGAGGGGGGGTGGAATTCTGGTAGATTTCTGGGAGACAAAACAATACGGGAGATGGGTCTGAAATACGAGAGACTCCTGGGAAAAACGGGAGTGTTGGCAGATATGACTTCTGCATGCTGTTTGTGTTGCTCCGCTTCTAAACTCTGACTTCTAAAACGCTAGCAGGTTTTTATGTTCCTCTGTGTCAAATTCCTTTGCTGGTGTTTTGTTTTTCCTGAACACTACCTCAATGTACAAGTAGCTAAATCTCGCTCATTCAGAGGTGGGAACTGGTGGACGTGCAACAACTTTAATCAAAAGCTAAATACAAAACAACGGTTTCCATCTAGAGCTACTTCACTTCGCCGTAACTGATGCCGATGCTGACGCACACCTCTCAAAAGATGTAACTATACGTCACAACGACGTGTAGCGCAAGCTCTGTGATTGGTCGGCTTTGTAGTGCTGACGAGTGTGTGAGCAGGACCAAGAGCCACGCAATCCCGATGGAGCGAGTGTTTACAAGAGTCGAGTCTCGTGAAGTAGCTGCAGGTGGAAAGTTTTGTTTTGTGTTTACCTTATGATTAAAGTTGTTGCACGCCCACCGGATCTCGCCTCAGAATGAGTAAGTTTAGCTACTTGTACATTAGGCGAGCACTCAGAAAAAAATAAAACACCAGGGAAGAAGCTTGACACAGAGAAACATAAAAACCTACTGCCAGCTAGCATTTCGAAAGTGTTATTGCAGAGCACAAACAGCACGCAGAAGTATAAAAAAAAGTATCGATTACTCGACGCAGAAGTATAAACCAGCCTTCGACTGTGCGAAGGCTGCGCCGGAGCATATGCATGCGCTTGACATAGAAGTATTGAGCTTATTCTAAAATGCAGAAGTTTACTTGTTTTTGCGATTGTTTTATAACTTCTGATCCAGTTTCCTATTAGAGAAATGACTAGGAATAATAAACAGCAGAAAAGGTCAAACTACTAACCCTACAAACAAGTGTGTCCATAACTATACAGACAAAGCAGAATAATATAATAAAACAACATCAATTTGCAACATCAAGCAGCAGAACGAGCTGATTTTAACATCTAAAAATTAATGGAAGTGAATGAGTCTGAAAATCTGGAGCCAAACTGATTCAAATGGCCGCTCATACGTGAAGAATGAGGTCAATAAATCACCCTTAAACCTGAAAAGGACATTTCAGATGGTTTAAAGAAATCTAAGTGAAGTTTATTTTTAAACTAATTTCGAGAGGATCACGTGCTTATGATTGCTTGCAGCCGGCCCTGCATTATTCAATTTATGATTCACCAATCAGACGATTCATAAGCCACTATAAATACCCTAGGTTCCATATCGCAGGCATCTTCGTTTTGAAGATTCCCCCCTTCCACCCCTACTCCTCCACCTTTCTTAGATGGGTGGTACGGTGGCCCAGTGGTTAGCACTGTTGCCTCACAGCAAGAACGTCACTGGTTTTAGTCCTTACCAAGCCAGCCAACGTTTCTGTGTGGAGTTTACACGTTCTCCCCGTGCTCATGTGGGTTTCCCCCGCGTTCCCGGTTTCTTCCCATCGTCCGAAAACATGCAACTTATGTTAATTAACTAATCTAAATTGGCAGCATAGACATGCTCCTAGTATGAAGTTATATCTTATAAGCAATCACTATCTGTTCATTAGCTACTACAGCAGGGGAGTTATCAAGATCTACCTGAGCTCAAACTCCCCTCTCGCCTTGCAAATGGGAGGGAGCCCCGGGCTCGAGGATCTTATGAGCTCAGGGCTCTCTCTTGGGACAGCATGCCAAACAAGCTTTATAATCAATCATCAGCTAAGTGTGAACTCTTGAAATATTGAGAAAATTGCCACTAAAGATGTCCAAATTGAGTCCTGAGCAATGCATATTACTAATCAAGAATTTACAATAGGGAATTTAGAAAATGTCCAGATGATCTTTACATTTACATCACAAAAATTATTTTTTAAACATTGTTGTAAAAAGTTTTAGGCAAAACAACAACATATTTTTGTCAAAAACAAAACTCCTACAAATATACCTGTGTAACTTGTGTGACTTATTGTGTAAACAAATATTCATAATTAAATCATAAAGTGAAGGCCAGTGTCCTGCATATTTTAGTTCCAACTTCAATTAAACACACCTAAACCAGCTAATCAAGCTCTTTCAAGGTATACTAGAACAGTGTTTCGCAACCACGCTCCTGGAGGACCACCAACACTGCATGTTTTAGATGTCTCCTTTGTCTGTCACACCCATTGCGGGTCTTTCAGTCTGTGCTAATGAGCTGAAGATCTGAATCAGGTGTGTTCGGTTCAGGAGACATGGAAAATATGCAGAAATGGTGGTCCTCCAGGAACGTGGTTGGGAAAGCCTGTACTAGAAACTTTCAGGCAGGTGTATTGAAGGAAGTTGGCGCTAAACTATGCAGGTCACCAGCCCTCCAGGACCAAGTTTGGACACCTCTGAGTTAATATACAAAGTTTTACAGTATATAATTTTTTTATTTATTTATTCATTTTTACTTGCGTACAGCACTAATTGTTTCCTTCAGGTGAAAATAATTTTTTGCACCATTTAACATTTTAAGTCATTTCTATAAATATTTATTGGTAACACTGTTATTTGATGGTCCAATTGAGTATTAGTAGACTGTTTGCTTAATATCTGTTGATACTGCTCCTTCAACAGACATTTAACTGACTAGAAGAAACTATACTTATCCTAACCCAACATTCTACTTATAATCTAATGAGGATTAGTTGACATGTAGATGCAATGTAACAATCAACAAATGGACCATTCAAATAAAGTGTGACCTATTTATTTACTTACTTGCTAAGTTAATTAAACACCAACAGTATTAGGATCAAGAATGACCAAAGAACACCAGAGGGTTTTGTCATCATTTACTCACCGTCATGTCATTCTAAACCCATAACTAGGCCCACACGTAATCTCCGCGCGCAGGATTCCGCAGATTTTCCACAGATTTCTGCAGATTTTTAGCCTATCATTAGTTCTGTTTATTTACTTGAGTAAATGTGTGTAAATCTAAATTTATTAAATTAATTACAGTAATATTATTGACTAATATGAAAATGTTCATCTGATTTTTAGTAGATATATTATATGAGAGACTTGCTTTGTTTGCCAAATAAAGTGAATCTAATTGGATTTGCATTTTAAACATTAAATAAAAGTTAAAAAGACATAATTTTTTATTTTACATATTAAGGTTTTAGTTATGATACTCCCAAAATAATTCCACAGAAATCCTCATATTTTTACCAAAATTCTCTGCAGAAATTGCAAAACACGTCAACAGATTCTGTCTGGCCCTACCCAAAACACTTGAATTCATCTTTGGAATGTCCAATCATATTCTGCCAAATGTCTAAATGAAGAGTTCAGATGCAAAAACCTAAGTGCCATCTGAAATGTTCTTCTAAAATTAGCATTTTTTCCTCCTACAGTATGGCTGCATCTAAACCCCCTACTACTTAGTAGGTACTGCATTTGACTTTAAACGTACTACTTAGCCTTTAGAAAAGTATGTTCTATACAGTATGAATGTGAAAAGTATGAATGGAATTCGGACGTACTACAGCCAACATTTTGTCATGGTTACGTGACCTACCTGCATCAGTTATGTCGCTTCACTCCCATTCATCAATTCTCTCATGGGGCATCATGGGATAGCGCAGCGTGCATGGGATGCGCACTTCAGAATCTTGCCGGAAGTAGTACGTCATCAGGGTACTTCTCGCATACTGGTTTTTGAATTCTATGAATTCGGACATATTACTCAGCTCGCATACTAATTTTAGCTTACTGTATAGTATGGAGATATGCGGTTTTGGACGCAGCCAGTGTCTTCAGTAATTTCACTTTTAACAGCAAATAATAGATTATTTTCATGGCTTTTAACATGAAATTAGCAAAGTTTAAATCATTGAAGTAGCTTTGAAGAAGTTTGAAACAGTCAGCATAGATAAATAAGTACATATAAGTTTGCATGTTTCTCGTTAGGCGTTTGATAGGGGGTTCAGAGTGGTTGCTAAGTGGTTGCTAGTGTTCTGAATAGTTGCTAAGGCATTGCTTGGGTGTTATTGGTGGTTGCTAAGGTGTTGCTAGGCAGTTGCTAGGGTGCTCTGAGTGGTTGCTAGGCGGTTGCTAAGGCATTGCTAGGCTGGTTTGACTGGTTGTTAAGGCATTTCTAGGTGGTTGCTAAGGTGTTCTCAGTGGTTGCTAGACAGTTGCTACGGTGTTGCTAGGTGGTTGCTATGGTGTTCTGAGTGGTTGCTAAGTTGTTGCTATGCGGTTGCTAGAGTGTTTTGAATGGTTGCTAAGGCATTGCTAGGTGGTAGCTAGAGTGTTATGGGTGGTTGCTAAGGTGTTTCCAAGTGGTTGCTAAGATGTTGCTAGGTAGTTGCTAGGGTGTTCTGAGTGGTTGCTTGGCAGTTGCTTGGTTGTTCTGAGTGGTTGCTAGCGGTTGCTAGGGTGTTTAGGTGGTTGCTAAAGTGTTGCTAGGCAGTTGCTAGAGTGTTCCAGGCAGTTGTCAAGTTGTTGCTAGGTGGTAGCTATGGTGTTATAAGTGGTTGCTAAGGTGTTGCTAGGGTGTTATGAATGGTTGCCAAGGTTTTGCTAGGTGGTTGCTAAGGTTTTTCCAGGTGGTTGCTAAGGTGTTGCTAGGGTGTTATAAGTGGTTGCTAGACAGTTGCTTGGTTGTTCTTAGTGATTGCTAGGCGGTCGCTGGGGTGTTTAGGGGGTTGCTAAGGTGTTGTTAGGTGGTTGCTTAAGTTGTTCTAGGTGGTTACTTAGGTATTGCTGGGCAGTTGCTAAGGTGTTCTATTCAGTTGCTAATGTGTTGCTAGGTGGTTGCTTAGGTGTTCTCAGGGGTTGCTAGGGTGTTGCTAGGTGGTTAATAAGGTGTTGCTAGGTGGTTGCTATGGTAATCTACGTTGTTTCTAGGCAGTTGCTAACATAAATTAGCAAGGTTCTAGTATGAATTAGCATGTTGCTAGCATGTTTCTAGCATAAATTAGCATGTTGTTAGCATGGTTTTAGTATGAATTATCAAGTTGCTAGCATGTTTCTAGTATAAACTAGCATGTTGTTAGCATACATTTAGTATGAATTAACATGTTGCTAGTATGTTTATAATATGAATTAACATGTTGCTAGTACGTTTATAGTATGAATTAGCATGTTGTTAGTATGTTTACAGTATGAATTAGCATGTTGCTAGTATGTTTATAGTATGAATTAGCATGTTGCTAGTATGTTTATAGTATGAATTAGCATGTTGCTAGTATGTCCAATGTAAAGTCAATTGCAGTTTTTTTTATAATGGCAGTCTATAGGACAGCTTCTAGGGTGCTGTACATGGTTGCTAGGGTGTGGCTAGTAAGTTGAAAGGTCATCAGTGATTGGCAGATTGGTAGTCTGAGTTAAATGAGCTCAACCTTAAGTCTGTGTGACAGTCTGGCGGAAAGTTATGAGGTCACAAAGTTTGGTCCAATGTTAAGTCAATGGGACTTTTCCAATTTTTTTCAGTTGTGGGAAAACGGTAAGTCGGATCAGTTGGAAAAGATATAGTACCTTAATTCAGGATAGTTTGGAGTTAGTTTGGTTATTGTAGTATGAACGGTTTATGAGGAGATGCGTTCTTAAAATAGTCTAAGAATAATAATAGAATAATACGTTTAGTATAACAGTATGTTGGCTTCTCAAGCCACCATAATAACTAAACATAAACATAAAAGGCTAAGAAAAATGCACATGTAGAAGAAAATTCTAGATAGCATTTAAATCTGAACTCTTCAAATGTAAATATTTGAGAGATTCCACTCTTACACTGAACCAAAAAGCATAGAATCACAAAGAGATTACACTCTAGTGCGATTTGGGAAACAGCCACAAGATGGTGCAGCGGCCATTTTGGAATGAAAACTCCAATAGAACAACAGCATATTATAAGTCTGTAAAACAAACTATTAAAAGTGCTGATGATCGTGATAGTAAGTGTTGTATTGTGGTCTTTCAGGTTGTAGCTCAGCTTTAATGCACTTTTTAAATAAATTAAAAAAAAATAAAGCAGCTGCTTGCCATCGCGACAGCAATAAAATCCAATGGGCAGCCGATCGATTTCACTCCAAAATGGCGGATTCCAGGGCTGTTGCTGGGCGCTGCTGTTGCAATGGAACGTTCTATTGAGTGTCGCCTCTTGGTCTTCTAAGCTCTTTGACTGAACATCTATTCACCTAAAACCCTTATGCTTTCAAAAGAATGCAAAATAAATCATGGACTAAAGATAGATCTGATTGTATTTTTCGATATCTTCACAGACATTTTAAAGCATCCGAGCTTTTGAGTGAACCTCCATTCAACACAAAGACAGAAATCACTCCGATTTGATTAAAACATCCGCATACCATGAATTACTTACTGCTTTGGAATGTCACAGAGGATGCGTAAATGATCCCAGATTTTTCAATTTGGGGTTGACCTAACCTTTCAAGAGCTTCCGAGACTCTGATGATCTATATTTATCCCTCTTTCTCTCTCTCTCCTCTTCTCCACAGGACTCAGCCCTAAACAAACGTACATCAGCTACAGCAACCATGCAATCTAGGTAAGTGATAAAAGGCCACTACCGAATCCCAGAAGTGACCCCTGGAAGACAGCATTTCAAGATAAATCACTCTCACGTTATGTCACGTCTGGAAGTGAGATAGCGGACGCTTGGAGGAAAGCCCTACAGACATGTTTTCATTAATGAAGCTTTTGGTGAAGCCACCGGGGAGCATCTGGAGAGGCAGAGACTGTAGAGACGGTGATGCTGGAATGACGTTCTGTCAACCCGGACTATTCCATTACAGCTTGCTCTATCTATTCCAGATGTCATTGTTCAAAGTGATACACACTAATTAAGGACAACATGTCAGTGTCCGCTGTTTCATCGACGCTAACACTATGTGGTGGCAAAAAAAAAAAAAAAAACGTATATAAAAATAAATCATTTTTTCTCTTGTTTTCTCTTTGGTGATGATGACAACAGCAAAGACAGTGACCATTGTTTACAGATGTTGAGCATGCTGGTTTTGACATCGTGTGCTGTGTTGTTTTTTTATTTACGTTCTTCTGTTTTCTTTTCCTATAAAGAAAAAAAAAGACCTTTCTGGAATGCTGTTGAACTATGTTGCTGTATTGTTACCTCACCATGGGCCTTGTGAAACTGTTGAAGATGTACGAAGTGCTCTTTGGAGTAATGTTTGCTTGTGCATAAGTACACACTTTTGAGGAAGTCAAATTTGCCCTGTTGTCGAAATGTGCTGTAGCTGTCACAGTCACCGAATCGGAAAATAACGTTTGGAACCGACGTCCACTGGAACAAGTCACTTTCGTATGAATACAGCTATCGAAGACGCCAGAGAAATTCACCGATCTCCGATTTAAACCGATGGTTTTGAGAGGCTTGGAGGAAGTAGATAACAGGCTCTTGTATTCGTATCCGGAAGAAAAAAAAAACGTCAGGTGATAGAGAGAGACAAGTTGGTTTGTCTCTTTTAGATGTTTGTGAATTTTAAGATTCAGTTTTTATGATTTCTCCTCTCTTCTTTGTTTTTGTTTGTTTGTTTTTTTGCACTGTTCGTGCTGCAGAATAAAACGTCTATGTTGACCGTGGTAAATGGCAACTTAATGTGTGTTCCTGATTGCTAATGTTTGCTTTTCATCCTAAAAGAGAAACAAAAAAAAAGAATATGTCAGAAACAGTGCCTGAATTAAAGTATTTGTAAAATAAGACATATGAGGTATGTGAAGCATGTTAATTTTTATACATAAATAATTTCTAATAAAGAAATTTTTCAAAACTCATTGTTCTCTGACAAATCGTCACTGCGGTGTTTGGATTGGCAAATGTTTATTGCGTTTGTTTGAAAAGCGTTTTTCACAGCGTTCATTTTCACATCCATTGTCATCGTTGGCAGCTAGCACATGGTCGCCAACTGAAGCTAAGCAGCGCTGCGCCCGGTCAGTTCCTGGATGGGAGACCACATGGGAAAGCGAGGTTGCTGCTGGAAGTGGTGTTAGTGAGACCAGCAGGGGGTGTCCAACCTGTGGTCTGTGTGGGTCCTAATGCCCCAGTATAGTGACGAGGACTCTATACTGCTCAGTGTGCGCCATCTTTCGGAAGAACTGGTAAGCCAAGGTCCTGACTCTCTGTGGTTGTTTAAAAATCCCAGGATGTCCTTTGAAAAAAAGAGTAGGGGTTTAACCGCAGCATCCTGGCCAAAATTTGCCCACTGCTCCTAACCATCCCCATATCTTAATTGGCTTCATCACTCTGTCTCCACTAATCAGCTGGTGTGTGGTGTCATCCAGGTGGATGCTGCACACTGATGGTGGATGAGGAGATTCCACCTAATGTGTAAAGGGCTTTGAGTGTCCAGAAAGTGATATATACATGCAAGGAATTATTATTATTTTCCTTCGGCTAAGTTTCTTATTTATCAGGGGTCACTACAGCGGAATGAACCGCCAACTATTCCGGCATATGTTTTACACAGTGAATGCCCTTCCAGCCACAACCCAGTACTGGGAAACACCCATACACAATCAAATTCCAGCACACGCTCATACATCATGGCCAATTTAGTTCATCCAATTCAGCTATGCCACAATTCAATTCATCTTTATTTCTATAGCGCTTTTACAATGTAGATTGTGTCAAAGCAGATTAACATACTGTAGAAGATCTAGTAAACTGAAACTGTCAATCCAGTTTTCAGAGTTAAATTTTACTACTGAAAGTTCAAACACTGAAAAGCAAATCCATCGGTGTGCAGCTTCACAAGTCCCAATCCAAGCAAGTCAGTGGCGAAGAACAAACCACATGTGTTTGGATTGTGCGGGAAACCGGAGCGCCCAGAGGAAACCCACACCAACACGATTAAATGCCAAAATGCATTTGTTTATCTCGGATTTGTTGACTTTTGGTGATGAACATTCAACTGTGCAGTTTAACAAAGTGACATTGGTTTTCAATAATATATTGTATAAATAATATAGTCTGTAAAATGACAGGAAAAAGTACTGGCAGTTTATTACCAGGTTTTTATATCATAATGTTCAACAATACAGACAATTTATCATTTTAAACTATTAAAAATGTCAATAAAAGTCACATTTTAAAAAAATTTCAACATCAAAAGTTGTAGGAGAAAAGATCCCACAATGCAGTTAAAAAGCATAAATAAATAAATAATATATATTTATTTATGCTTTAAAAATAAGTCAAAAATCATTAGGAAATTAAGTAAATATTATGCTATATTACATACATATAT
>CAIGQZ010007154.1:19985603-20024424 GCA_903798205.1 Danio tinwini | reverse complement strand
TTTATACAGTGTATATCTTACTTTTGGGTCAAAGACATCACATTTTAGTGTCCAGAATGAAATTCAGTTTTCAAAAGTAATTTTATATCATCGCAAAAAACAATAAATGCAAACATTTACTGTAATGTTTCAAACTGTTTGATATGTAAAATGATTATACAAAATTTTATTATTTTAAATGATGAAAATATATTTTGCTGAAATCTGAAAAAAAGCTATATTGTATTCTTTGTAAAGTGCGTAAATTTTACCCATATGTGTGAAAGAGAGGCCACAAAACCAGACTCAATTTGCACAAATTGGTCAAAAAAAAATGTTTATGTAGTCAAAAATATGTAGTATACAGAGTATTAGCTCCCTTTTAATTTTTTTTTCAATAATATATATATATATATATATATTCAATTAGTCCTGACAGCACATGTTTTTAGGTCATTGCAACTTATTAAACTGTCAATCATGTTCTAACTTAATGTTAGAAGTTATTTTAAGTCAGTTTAACATTATAAGACATAAGGTTAATTTGATTCAGCTTATTATTTATTTTTTTTACACTTTAAATGTTTTAAAACTTAAAATTCAAGATTTTTAAATAGTATCTTGGCCAAATAGCGAATGTTGTCCTACCAAAGAAACCATACACTGAAAAAAAAAAAAAAAGATTCAAAGATGATTACTTGATGAATTACTAGATTTTTTTTTCCAAGTTAAGTGGTTGTAAACAATTCATTTGGGCAGAATTGGAACAAGCAAAGTAAAACCCTACTAGATTTTTTTGTTTGTTTAAATTCAATATAAATTGTTTGCAACAAATTTTCAGATATATATATATATATATATAGTGTTCATCAATGGAAAGCTTATTTATGAAGTTTTAAGGGGATATATAAATCTTAAAAATGTCAAAACATTTAAACATATCACTGGTTTTGTGGTCTAGAGTAATATTCATTCATTCATTTTCTTTTCGGCTTAGTCCCTTTATTAATCAGCGGTCACCACAGTGGAATGAACCGCCAACTTATCCAGCATATGTTTTACGCAGCGGATACCCTTCCAGCTGCAACCCAACACCGGGAATCATCTATACAATCTTGCATTCACACACATAAACTACAGCCAATTTAGCTCATTCAATTCACCGATAGCACATGTGTTTGGACTGTGGGGGAAACCGGAGCACCCCAAGGAAACCCATGCCAACATAGGGAGAACATGCAAACGCCACACAGAAATGCCAACTGACCTAGCCTGGGCTTGAACCATTGACCTTAGTGCTGTGAGGCGATCGTGCTACCCACTGCGCCACCGTGATGCCAGGGTAACATATATTATATTATATTATATTGTTTTTTTTTTTCCTCTGGATGGTTGCTACAGTATTGCTTGGCTGTTACTAAGGTGTAGGCTGTAAATCTCTGGGATTCTTTGTTCACTTATTTTTCCTCCGTCAGAAAAAAATGAAAGGCGGATTGCTTAGAAAAGTGATAGTGCAGCTCTCTTCAGTAAAACACAGACTGATGATTCACATCTGTGGCAGACTCGGATTGAAGAAAAAGAATATGAAAAATGATGATTAGTTATACAAGCACAGAAATAATAGACAAACCCCAATCCTAATATGGAGACTCAAGTATTTTTCATCTAATAATGCGTTTCGTATTTGGCAGCCTGATACATACTGTATTTAAAATAATAATAAAAGATTTTATTAGTTTTGAGGATTACATTTTTAACACAGGCTCATTCTGAAAATGTAGCCCTATATACATTTATGGAGATTGCAAATTATGTAGCCAGAGCCACGTATGGCTGCATTTAGTCTTTAAAACGAACAATACGGGGTGGTATGATGCCTTTTCTTTTTGCGCTCAACAGCTGACCGCTTACCTCCGTATGGAGGTATGGAGGTACTGCTGTTACCAGTTTGGCCAGTTTGTAGCTCGCCATGTATCTTGGCAGACTTGAGACGCCTGTTGGTTCCTCTCATTTTTGCTGTTGCGTGCCGTGCACTAGCAGTTGAAAAAAAAAGTCAACTCTGAGCAGAAAAAGCATTTCGTCAGTCACGTCTTTTTCATTCTCCAATCAAATGAAAGCAGAGGCGGGATTTCTGTTGAGGTGCCTGCAGTGTTTTGTGTTTTAAGATACCTACAAAGACTTTTGAAGATGGAGGAAAGACTTGTGGTTGCTGTTTTGAGTTACACATCGATCACACCCAATTAGATTTTACAATCAAAAAACGCAAGGCGCACCTCACTGCCTTTTTTGTTGACAAGAAAAAAAGAAGCGCAGTGCGCTTTTTATGTCGCTAGGCAACGACTAAATCAGCTGTGTAATGTGCAAGAGTGTTGCTGTTGATATTAATATAATTTTAATATTTAATAATATTGTGATATTCAAGATTTGTGATTCATACAGCACCGGATAACTAAAAATAGCAACCAATAGTCTCTCCTCCATCTTCAAGTCTCCGTTGTTGTCTTGACAACACAAACACTGCAGACACCTCAACGGAAACCCCGTCTCTACTTTCATTTGATTGGAGAATGAAATAGATGCGACTGATGTAACACGCTTTTTCCGCTCAGACAGGGCCGGATTAACCAATGGGCATTGTGGGCACCGGCCCAGGGGCCCGTGCGCACGGGTGAGGGGGGTAAAATGCAGATTTTGGAGTGTCTATTTAGGAGCAAATAGCTAATTGTTGGAATAAGCTAATTGTGTGATTCACGCCCATCACCGTGAATCACTCCGATTGACAAAGACAACATAAGTAATGAGCTCGGTAGACATCAGCCTGAGTGGAATAGCTCGTAAAGCGCATGGCAACATGTTTTGGCGCGCTCGATCATGAACCCGGTTCGAATTCAGCGTCTAATGAACAAGTTCTTCTTTTTTTTTTTCCCCACTACATATCAGATTTTGCCTACTCTTCATCACGAGGAAGACAAGTACGAATCATTAATAATTGTGTGTATTATGGAGAACTCATATGCATATTATGCATAATCATATGCAATAGAAGTTTGTAGAAGTTATACATTAAAAATACCCTTAAATATAAATATTTAGTATTGCTTCAGTGAACTTTGAAAAAAAAACACTAATACAACAAGTGAAAATTAATGGATTTTAATATATTTGTTAAAGTATGCTTTAAATGCTTTAAAAATAAGTTAAATCTTTGTAGACTAGAAATATACTGTATATCATTTATTTAAAAAAAAAGAGACAATACATTATTGATTCTTTTTATTAAAAAATATATATTAATCTTATTTTTTAATTTAACTATAGGGGTGAGGCCAGGTAGGGGGCCTACAAGACATTGTGCCTCTGAATTCTTAATCCGGGCCTGCGCTTCAGAGTTAACAACAGAGTTTTCAACTGCAAGCGCATGGCGCACAAGGACAAAAATGGGAGGCGCAACAAGCGGTTAAAATGCAAGGTGCGCAGGGCTTATAAGCAGAGCACAAAGCGCTCGCTGCCATTAGCAAATCATTCAAAAAAAGGTGCCTCCCAACGAAAGAAGCGTGTTCGGTGTAATCGGCCCCTAAATCACAAATCTTGAATATGACAGTATTATTCCACTTTAAAATTATATTAATATCAACAGCAACACTACCCAGCTGATTCAGTCATTTCCTACACTCTCAGAAATAAAGATACACAGGCTGTCACTAATGGCTCTTTTTTAAAAGGTACACATTTGTACTTGAAAGGTTCATATTGGTACCGTATATATTAGTATCTAAAAATTTTAAGAGGAACACTTTTGTACTTTTTAGGTACTAATATGTACCCTTGAGGTATTAATATGGACCTTTTAGGTACAAATGTGTACCTTTTGGAAAGGTACCACCTCAGTGACAGCTTTCTGAAAGTGTAGTGACTTAAAAAGCAAACCGCACTTCTTTTTTTTTTCTTGTCAACAAAAAATAATAAAGGCATTGTGGTGTGCCTCATGTTTTTGGAACGTAAAAGCATGTTCAGTGTGACCAGCCCCTAAAAATGTCGGTTGGGTTTAGGGAAGTGGGTGAGCGGGTCAATCTGTGCTTTTGAAAACATTATTGGTTGGGTTTAGGAAAAGTGGAGGGTGGGTCAGTCGATTGGTCAGTCCGTCAGTCAGTGAGTCAGTCAGTCAGTCAACAGCGGCCTCTGGTGGATGAGAACAGCAGGTGCGAATGGCACTTGCGAGAGAAATTTGAGATCTCAAAAAGCATACACAGCGGCCTCTTGTGGATTTGTGAAAACAAAACTGCAAAAAAATAAAGTACCTCCTGGAATGTATTTGGTGCTCTCCAGAAATGTATATAGGGATACGTTTTTAGAAAGAGCCTGGGTTGGATTTTTTTCTTAATTTGCTCCTATCTTATTGCATTATATATATTCAGAAATACGAAAGAAAAAAAAAAGATTTTTCCTGTGTGTAAAAGTTGCCTCACTTACTATCTTGAAAATTGGAAGGCAACCAGACACAAAAGCACAGTGGAAATTAAAAGAAATGTAATTTGTCTAAGATATTTTTCCTCCTATTTTTACAACAGGCAGTCGTCTATCTTAATGTGCGTTTCAGAAGAGCCATTATTAAGTGTGAGATGGATCTGCCATCAGCAGCAACAGCGGTGAGGAAGACAGGTGCTATAAAGAAAAGCACCGGTGCTTTGACTCTGTGATGTATAACGCTGCAGCTAGAAGACATAAATTATAGCCCATGTTAGGCTTATTTAGGTCTGTCTCAAATACAGGACATAAAACAGGGGCTTGATTGGAATGCTACTCCATCTCTCTGACAGTGCTGAGAAACTAATGGAAAGAGTGTACAGTGAAGGGTGGATCAGGACACTGTCCAAAGCAGGTCATGTACACTGAGATCAATACGTTGATGTGTGTGTGTGTCTGTGTGTGTGTGGGGGGTATTGCAGTTTGTTAGCAGAAAATAGGTTAATAACAAGGTATTTAGGTGGGTAAAACTCACATTAGCATTTATTTGGAATTATGTAAATTAGTTCATACAATTTATATTTTTAAATGTAGAAATAAATGTATGCAGTAGCCACACTGTAAAATGTGAGGTGATTATAAAAAATGTTTTTGTTAATTTAACTGTCACCATCCCAGTGGGGGGATGTTTACTTCACTATATTGCAATGAAATCCTAATCTTATGATAGTAATCTATATATCATTGGAAAGGTCAAAGTCTTCTGAATACATATTTTACCACAGCTATTTATTTAGCAAGAGTAAGAGATCAGAATCTATTTACTCTCACCCTTCAACCTGTGCTTACATATTTAAGCCATAATATCGTAGAATAAACATGAAACAATCATGACAAACTAATAATTTCAAAGCTTAATTAGTCCATTTTCCATTCTGCTGACTGATTTTTGATAGATAATACAGAGTAATTAATTCATTTTCATTGTGGTAAAGTCATAAAGCATTACTTTGTTACAGCAATCCACGTGTAAAATATTGATTAGATGATTTTAAAGGCTTCATTCAAATCAAATATCACCAAACTACATTAGAATTTGACGCTTACTTTACAAATATTGTCAATGCTAAATAAAAAAAATATATTAGTTTCATACTTCTCAAAGCATACACAGAAATAGGGGGCACCCTCATAATGTCATCGATGTAACCTGAATGTCAGCTGGTGGCCATGTTTGGCACTGCGGCCAAACAAAATTTTACTGAAAGCTAATATTTTGAGATATCAACATTAAATTTGGAATACATTTTGTTTGGATATTTAGCTTAGATTTTCAAAATTTGGGCTAAAACAGGTTTTGTGAAAAAAAAATTTATGTTATATCAAAATATAAATTTAATGTTTTATTATTTTTATAAACTTAAGGGTATGTAACTTCTGTTTTCATTAACTTTTTGGACTTTTGCACAGATACAATCTGACAAGTGTCTTCTTTAAAACGAGACAGAGCTTAAATCTGTGCAGCAAAGCTTTGAAGATTCATTTAAGTAATTTTTATGTCAGGGAGCAAACTATGGGGGAATAAAACTATTCATTTTAATAACTAATCATGTTTCAACAGCATTTAAAATGTTATAAATTTTAACAAAGTTTTAAGTCTTATTACTGTAGGTTGAAATACTTGTAGTTACTTTGATTCAACTTAAAACATTAAGTCAGCAACATTTTTCGACAAGTAACAACACAGCAATTTGCCTTTTATTTTTAATTACAATTTTTTAAATGTGTGCAAACATGCTTGTTGAGCTGTTTTTACATTAATGTAAATCTAAATCTAATAAAATATTGTATACACACTGTAAAAAGTGCAACCCAGGCTCATTCTGAAAATGTACCCCTATACATTTCTGGAGAGTGCCAAATACATCCCAGAAGGTACTTTTTTTTGCAGTTTTTGTTTTTGCAAATCTACCAGAGGCTGCTGTGTGAGCTTTTTGAGATCTCAAATTTCTCTCGCAAGTGCCATTTGCACCTGCTGTTCTTGCGTAAATCCACCAGAGGCCGCTGTTAACAGACTGACTGACTGATCAACTGACCCACCCATCCACCCACCCACTTCCCTAAACCCAACCCAGGGTCCAGAAAGCAGTCCAGAAAATGAAAAGCCCTCATGGCTGCCTGATTTTTACCACGTTTTCAGATTTTACCACATTCTCACCCTGTTATTTACTTGTTTGTTTAATTTTTTGGCTTTTGTTTTTGTCTTACCCTTTTTCTGGAATCATTCTTCACCGGACTCGAACCATGTCATCTTGGCCAACTCCTCTCTGCATCTCAAGTCCGCCGATGTACATGGCGAGCTACTGAACAAAATGGTAACAGCGGGAAAGCCGACCACATGGAGGTAAGTGGTTAGGTGGTAAACGAAAAAAGGAACGGCGTCATACTGCCTTGTATTGTTCAATTTAAAAAGGAAATGCAGCCATACGTAGCTCTGGCTACAAAATTTGCAATCTCAAATAATGTATATAGAGGTTCATTTTAAGAATAAGCCTATGTTGAAAAAGTGATTAGGTGATTTTAAAAAGTGAGTAATCTGGTTGCTTTCAAAACAATTAGTTGACTACTTTTAAAAAGTAAATACGTTGCTTTAAAAAGTGATTAGTTGACTTTAAAAATGTGAGTAAACTCGCTTCAAAGCAATTAGTGGTCTTAAAAAAAGTTAAGTAATCTGGTTGCTTTGGTTAAAAAAAAAAAAAAAAGTAGACCTGTTACCTTAAACGTTCCATGAAATGAAAATAAAGTTAGGTTTATTTTAGTTTTTGTTAGTTTTTAAGAATATCTATAAGCTGGTGTGCTCCAAAACAGTGACAGAATTTGTGTTTAGAAGATATGAGACTGATATCAACATGTAAAGCTTGTAGTTTGTCATTTCTGCCTAAATAGATCAATGGTTTTATTCACTTCACATACTTCAGTTTCGCATCATATCATAACCAATCAAATGCTCTCTACTATCTGACATGCTCCGCCCCCTTCAAAATGCTTCTCATTTGATGCATTTGAGCTCAACCACTCTCACTGGCAGAGCAGTGATAAAACAAAACACTATTGGCAGTTTTTTTTTTAAGGGGAGGAGCTACACTATGTCCCACATTCTTTAATGCTGCGCTCACACCAGACACGGAAGAAGCATCAAGCGCGAGTGATTTACATGTTGTCAATGCAAAGGCGCGAATAGATACCTGCGGTGCGATACATGCGAATGGCGCAAATTTGCACAAATGGCGTGGCGCGAATGGCGCAGCGTAAATTGAGTGTTTTGCTCATTTTGTGCGTCTGACGCACTTAACGTGCGAATTGCTCAAGTTCGAAAATCTGAACTTCAGGGGACATTTACGCCACGTTAACCAATTAGGAGCTTGCTCTTGTGGGGGCGTAATTATGAAGTAGCGCCTGTTGGTGTCCCGGGGGAAAATCCTCCTGCCTACACCGACAACAGTTCATCAAACTATCCTCGGCGCAGTCAGAAGCACTGCTGAATCCTTTCACCATCCAGGTTAAGTTTCTGGAGGAGTTTATGAGCTCACAGAGCTGGGTGCACCTCTGAAAGGATCTAGTGGACTCAGACACTGCTCCAAACGAATCAACACAGTTTTTTCAGCCTTTATAAAGCACATAAACAGTTATTTTCTCAATAAAATCCATGTTAGCCATTTAGCAACGAAGCTACAGTCACCGGGCACACAGAAGCCCTGCCCTGTCTGAATCCACGTCTGTTCTGAAGTGAATTTGACGCACGAATGAAGTGATAAACTCAAATGTTCATGTGTCTATTTACGTGCGAATATCGCTATTTATTCGCGTGTTCCGTATCTGATGTGAACACAGCATCAGTGTTTCAGTGGATAAAATGTCAAACATCGAATAAAACTGCACATTTCAAAGCACTTCATAAAACCTTTAAAACATATTAAGTAAATGAACTAAAAATTAAGTAAATTTTACAGCTAATATTATTAAGGTACATTTATTCACATTTTAAAGTTGTCAACTTGTCGATTTTAAGGAAACGTGTTTACTCAATGATGGTTATTAGTTGTAAAGTACTATAACCAATCATTATTTACAGTACAAGTTTTGCCACAAGTTCAGCCACATATTGACTTCAAGACCAACAGTGAAACAGAGAGAGTTGTACTTGGGTGATGCTGAATGGCCTTGCCAGTTTGTGAGCACTGATAGAAAACAACATGTTAAAATTTGAAAGATGTGTCGTGGAGCTTCTCATCAGTTGTACAACCTCTCTAATAGTTTGTGTGGATCAGGTGGAGAACATTGCTGATGTCGACCTTGAAGAGGGCGAGTGTAGAATGACATCTTGACAGCTGGCAGTTCATCAGAAATTCTCCAGAGCAAACACAAGACTGAATACGGTCATGAATATCGTTAAGTATTTAGAGAAATGCTTTTTTCTGGAGGTCACTTCTCTAGCTGTGGGCACTGAATGACTGAGGTAACTAATGTTGTCACAATGTTTACATTTGTTGTATAGTTTTATTGGCGATTGAACAATTACATGGAATGTGAGATGTTAAGTCCTGCTTATTTCTAGCTTTTACTTGTCGAAAAAAGAATGAAATGAGGGAAAGAATCTGCAAAAACTGGCATTTAAAAAAATATATTGAATTGTTCAAATGAAGATATACTAAACTAAATTAATAAGTTCTGGATCTGCATGTGCAGTAGTTAGAACAACCTGAAAAAAGATTGATTGGAATGTGTATGCAATATGTGTCACATGGAACATCTAAAGCTGTAACTTTTAGGATTCTGCAAAAATAAAAATGTATAAAATTTCAATCATTTCAAATGTATACTATTAATTATATAATAATTGAATTATTTGTTCTATATATAATTTGTAAAATATATACACAACCGGTCAAAAGTTTGGGGTCAGTAGGATTTTTAAGTGTTTTAAAATAAGCTTCTCCTTCACCAAGGCTGCATTTATTTAATAAAAATACAGGACAAATTATAAAATCGTGAAATGTTATTGCACTGTAAAATAACTGTTCAACAGTAGTTTAGAATTTAATTGAATCATTTATTCCAGTGATTTTAAAGAAAAATTAAAGATTTTAAAATTTTCAGCTTCATTACTCCAGTCTTCAGAGTCACGTGATCCTTCAGAAATCACTCTAATGTAAAATAATAATATTAATATTATTATTAATGTAATAGTAATAAAAGCAATAATGACTGGAGTAATAATTTCATGTGAGACTACATACAATAAGGAAGCAATTATTTAAAAATGTAATAAATATTAAACAATATATATATATTTTATTTTACAAACGCTGACCACAAATTTTTGACCGGTAGTGCGCATATATATATACCATATTTTCCAAATGACGTTTAACAGAGCAAGGAAATTTTCACAGTATGCCTGATAATATTTGGAAATATAAAGAAAGTCTTATTTGTTTTATTTCAGCTAATGTGTGTGTATTTGTGTATATATATATATTTCAGCTAGAATAATTGTTTTAGTCACCAAACATCTTTAGAAATAGGAAGATAAATTATTTAAATTTATGCAAAATAGTAAGGAAAAACATTACTAACTTGCAAACTAAAATTGCAACAACATTTTAGAAATTGTTTGTTTTTCTTGAATTTTGCTCTTTGAATTGTTTTTTTTTATTTACGTTTTTCCCTAACATATAAATTTGGGTGTACAAATTTTGGACCATTATCATAAATAATTTTGTAGCTTCAGATTTGACTAGTACTGACTAATCTAATGTATATGCACAAATATAATACTTTACAATTTCCTATAGAAACTATTAATTTAAATCAGATATTTGTGAGGGGTGTACTCATATATGCTGAGCACTGTGTATATATACATATACATATATTTATATGCACGTATATTTTTGTGTATAACATGTTTTTAAGAGTTAAATGTTCTTAATTAGGGCAGATTTGTTTATTTTTTTAAGATAAATTTTTGGCCTTTTTGCCTTTATTAGATAGGACAGTATTGAGACAGGAAGCGAAGTTGGAGAGAGAAAGAGGGGGGTAGAGTAGGGAAATGTCCTCGAGCCGGGATTCAAACTCGGGACGCCCTGACATGCTACTGCACCATATGTCGGCGCGCTAACCACTAGGCTCACAGCAAGATGGTCGCTGGTTCGAGTCCCGGCTGGGCTAGTTGGCATTCCTGTGTGGAGTTTGCATGTTCTCCACTTGTTCAGGTGGGTTTCCTCCAGATGCTCAAGTTTTCCAGTTTACATGCGCTATAGGTGAATTGAGCAAGCTAAACTGGCCATAGTGCATGTGTGAATATGAGTGTATGGGTGTTTCCCACTGTTGGGTTGCACCTGTAAGAACATCCGCTGTGTAAAACACATGCTGGATAAGTTGGCAGTTCATTTCGCTGTGGCACTAAACTAAAATGAAAATGAATAAATGAATGTTCTTAATTATTTGAGAAAACATTTTTAACAGGTTACATCCCAAAACGTATTGTTACAGTGTTATATTTACATGGTTACAAATGAAAAAATAATGCAAATTATGAAATGATATGAGCTGAATTTAATTATATATGTGAGACGAAAGAGATCACAGAGTGCAGTAAGAGATGAAACAATGTAGGAAAGTGGTTGCCAGGGACAACAGTCAAAAATAAAGTCCTGAATAAATAAAATATCCTGAAGAAATCTGAAACAAAGAGTCATAAAAGAATCTATTATTATTGTAAAACGTTGATTCATCAGCTCATTTACCCTGGCATCTTCATGTCAAGATATCCAACATGTTTAATGTGCTGCAATTTGCAGTCTTTATTTTATTTATTTATTTTTTGCATCCTTCCTGATGTTACATAATCATGTTACTATGTTTGACTATCTTCCTTGCTTACTCTTTTTATGAAGCCTACTGACTAATGTCTCTTCATAATTTATTCACGTTACATTTCAGTTGGCTATCACTGGTGATTTGTAAGAAGCATCTCAGATCTAATTTCAAATCAGCTCCATTCAGATCAAATTGGACACTAAACAAAGAAACTGAAACAAACAAATGCAGTCGATTGATTTCGGTGAAACAGCGCCTCACGGCGGTGATCTTCGCATGCGCACCGTCTCATATATCACATTCTGGCAACCTGCGTGAATACAGTACTGTAAGAACAACCGTGTAGATTGTCAACACAAAACAGACACTAAAGCCATTTAAATTCCCTGACTCAGAGTAATTTTGCCTGCTTCTGCCTGAAAAAAAGGGATCCACCAATACTTAAGGATAACGGATTAGCTCGTGTAAATGTGTATTTGCATGCGTTCTGTGTTGGGAAAATATGCTGTGATGAAAAGCGGCTTTGTTTGCGGTTTTCAGAGGTGTCAAGTTAAAGTCGGGCCAGGCAATTTGCACCGAGCCTCAATCTATCAACATGGCAGCTGGTGCAGTGGGTCCTCGGAGACTTGCTGAAGAAAGTACGCTTTATTTCTTCTCTTCATTTAGTTTGCCGCGTCTTATGATTAAAATGTCACAAAAGAAAAGATCGTGTCAGCAGGCTTTGCGGGGTGAGATCTAACATGCTTTCCTGAATGATGCTTCTTACTAATGGAATATTGCACACAGAAATGTCATTAGCTACTTCCCGCTTGATCGACTGGTGCCTGAGTTTCACCCATGTGTCTGGAAATAAGTGGGTGTTTATTAGGGATCGGGTTGATGTAACCTCTGAAAGTTTGCTATGTACAGTATAATGTTTGCGGAAAAAAATAGTTGAATATTGAAATCAAACGTTTATTTAAACTAGTTGCTAAGGAAATAGTTATCAAACTGAAGAGAAACTTAAAACATGTATAATAAAAGCACAATATATATGTATTTTTCCCCATTATATATACCGGCCACTTTATTGGGTACACCTTACTAGTACCGGCTTGTACCATCTTTTACCTTCAGAACCACCTTAATCATTTGTGGCATAGATTCAACAAGGTACTGGAAATATTCCTCCGAAATTTTGGTCCATATTGACATGATAGCATTACACAGTTGCTGCAGATTTGTCTGCTGCACATCCATGATGCAAATCTTCCATTCCACCACATCCCAAAGGTGCTCTATTGGATTGAGTCCTGGTGACTGTGGAGGCCATTTGAGTACAGTGAACTCATTTTCATGTTCAAGAAACTAGTCTGAGATGATTTGCGCTTTATGATGGTGCGTAAGACTTTCTCAGAAAGAAACAATAGAATATTATCAGACATTCCGTGAAAATCTTCATGCTCTGTTAAACATTATTTGGGAAATATTTAAAAAAGAAAAAGGGGGCTAATAATTCTGACTTTAACTATATATATATATATATATATAGAGAGAGAGAGAGAGAGAGAGAGAGAGAGAGAGAGAGAGAGATTTTTTTATATATATAGTGTTTATTGTACTTATATTTTGCTTAGTAGCCCCTATTATATTATATGGAGAAATAAATGTAAAAAAAAAACAAAATTTTAGGACACTCTTACACATTTGCTAACCTTTCAATATCCGCCACTTAACAATAGTGAACTGTAAATGATAGAATTCAGCAAGATCATAAATTACAGAATTAGGTCAAGTGTATTTGCTGAATTGTCCCTTCCTCCCAAAGCATAAATTCTGTCAAAACCTTCTGCATACTAAACTCCAGGCTGAGCAGCTGAGCAGATCCAGAGCTGTTGAACCATGGATGTAAGTCCCATCACGTCCTGCTGTATTATTATTGTGCTCTTCAGGAAGTCATTTAACCCTAACATGCTGTATACTGCTCCAGTGGGGATCTTCAGTCACTTGACACAGAGACTGCACTCACAAGTGTCCACTTACTGACTTCTTTCAGTCTAATTGACCACTGGATAAACCCCTCCCCTTAAACACAGATAGCCAATGGCAGTTGAGTATCGGTGCCATGGGGATTTGAACTCCTATGTGTTTAGGCTTCAATGTCACAGAAAACATTGCCTGTGTCTGAAAGCTTAGCCCCATAAGGCGACTCTGGAGGCAGCGTTTCTGCATTAAGACACCCCGTAAAGCTGATTTCAGACAGATTTCCAAGACAGCATAATGATTTAATCATGTAACGAAACAAAACAGAGCAAGCTTTGGGATATTTGCTTACTGCAATACCAACATCTCCCTAAAAATGCCACCAAAAGTAGAAAATATTGGTTAAAAACAATGCAATCTCATCGGATTTTTGATATAGTGGCTAATTTAGGGGAGGGGTTTGAGAACACACCTTTAAAAAATTATACGTTTTTATATTAATTAAATTGTATAAATTTGTACGAATTATACGATTTTTTTGACAATACATAGTTATGTTTCCTTGTGAAATTGGGCTGGTCAAAAATGCAAATTTTTACACAAAAATGAAGCTTTGACGTGCCATGTTTATCTTTTTAGCTCGACTGTCAAAAATGGATTGCAGAAGTTTGTGGGATTTCGAAAGCAGTGACGGATACGCTTCGTAAGTAGGCACCTCCTGAGACAGGAAGTGAAGCTGTATTTGGATTCTGACGTTTCTTGATTCTTTTCAGCCTTGGAACGCTGCCTCAGAAGACACCATTTTAAAGCTTTCAGAAACACAGACATTGACAGATCTGAAGCTCTTAACGACTTGACCCTAACCTGATTTCACCAAGTAGGTTCCTGGAACAACATTCGAATCAGCCAATCAGAATTAAGAGATACGTTTACCATTTATGTTACATTTAGGCTTACTGTTAGGCTTATGTACTTCTACATGATTGTTATCCAACTATTATTCTCTTCTGATTTTGGGAATAATTTGCAGTTATGGTTGGGCTTAGAAGTAAGGAATAGGTAATGATTACATTTTCGAACAAAAATGATGTTTCAGGATCACCGTAGATGTTAATCATTACATTCATGGCTCGATGGTGCTTATGCTACAAAAATGCTACAATTATGTGCCTGGGGTAGATGTGAAACTGATCCCAGGTGTACTGAGAGAACAGGCAATGGAAATGATTTTATTCCATTTTTAAACCCAAACAAGCCAACTTGTTCTAGTTAAGACAAAGCAACAATGCTTTTAACATCATTTAAATCAATTGAATCCAACCCAGGCCCATTTTGATTACGTAGAGCTATATACATTTCTGGAGAAAGCAAAATACATCCCAGGAGGTATGTTTATTGCAGTTTTTTGTTTTCGCGAATCCACCAGAGGCCGCTGTGTACACTTTTCAGATTAAATTTCTCTCACTAGTGCCATTCACACCTGCTGTTCTCACATGAATCAACCAGAGGCTGCTGTCGACTGACTGACTGACCGATCCCCCCTCCTCCTCCCCTTCTATAAACCCAACCAATAATGTTTTAAAAAGCAATCCAGAAAAAGAAAAGCCCCCTAATTTTTACCATGTTTTCAGATTTTACCACATTCTTACCCTGTTATTGTTTATTTAATTCTTTTGCTTCTGTTTTTGTCTTACACGCTTTCTGGAACCGTTCTTCACTGGACTCCAACCCCGTTGTAGTGGTCAGCTCCTCTCTACGTCTCAAGTCCACCGACGTACATGCCGAGCTACCTGCCAAACTGGTAAGAGCAGGAAAGCCATCCATATGGAGGTAAGTGGTCAGCTTGTAAGTGAGAAAAGGAATGGCATCATACCACCTCGTATTGTTCGTTTTAAAGATGAAATGCAGCCATACGTAGCTCAGGCTACATAATTCATGATCTCCAAAAATGTATATAGGGCTACATTTTCAGAATGAGCCTATGTTGATTGAATCATAATTGTTAGGTAACACAGTGTCTGCTTTGGGTAAGTTAGATAGGAACCACTATTGTTAGCTTTAGCTCTTGCTTTACAGGACCTTTCCATTAGGGTTGGGCCGATAGACGATGCCATCTTCCATCACCAATGGCCAATAGACAGCACGATGCTGAGCCGGCATCGCCGATCCTCCGCCCCGCCCCCGTCGCAAACCCGCTCATGAAAACATCTTAGTTTTAAAATGGCATTTTAGACTAAAAATAATCCACGTCCACACTGGCGTTTCATCTAGCTTTTCTGAAAAGGCCTCTGTCCACTGAAAACGCACATCAAGTGACCACATACACACAGACAGACACACACACAGATACACACAGACATAGCCACATACACAAACACACACACACGCTGTCATGCGCTCGTCTGAGCTTTAGAGAACAGTGTACAGACAGTTTATCAAGGATGTATCGCTATAGTTGTTAAACATGATATTTAATTAACCTTGTCTCTATATAACGACTTATCAGGCTTTTGAATCTATTAGGTAACGTGTCACAGCATCAGTACCAACCCTACTTTCCACATCAAAATAGTTCAATGTAAACTAATTTCATCTTACCTGTGGACTTTTACATCTGTGATCATGAAAATGGTACAGTATACTGAGGCTTATTCTGCTTACATTGTTATCTGTAAACCATCCTTGCTTCTAAATAAATGTTGATATCCTTCATTTTTTTATACATCCCTCCGTAGCATATTTAAAAGGATAGTTCATCCCAAAAAAAATTATAATATTTACTATGTATGCACCCAAGTAGTTCCAAACCTTTATAAGTTTTTTAATTCTGTTGAACACAAACTAAGCAATGTTAAAGAAAGCTGAAAACAAATTCAAAGGACATCAATGGTAACAGGTTTTCAAACAAGTTAAGTATGAGTAAATGATTTTGGGTTGAACTGTCCCTTTAATTCCCACTTGAAATGCTCCTTGGTGATACAATAGGTGGTCCTTCTTAGATCAAAATATACTGTATTAAAAACATGGAATGAGATTTTCACACTGACAGCTTTCACTCTAGACATTTAGCTGCACTGTTTGTTTGTTTAAGTTAAAAGGGGGCATTGCTTGCTGATACTGTAGGTAAAGTGATGAATAAAACAAACATAATAAGTTGAGACTTTCACACTTTGCTTTGGCTTTCTGAGTTTGACCAGAAGCCTTGTGCTTGTATGTTTTGACCATAAGCTCTTATTTAATTATGTTGGCCGCGGGCATGAAATGAAGGCTCATGAGGGGCTTATGGGGTCTGGAAATACATGTTGGTAATTAAACGCTTTAGTTGTGTTTACAGATCTGTTTTGCATTCAATTGTATAACAGTTTATAAAGTCATCATTGGGTCAATGTGAGGTCAGTAAGATTATGTTATACAATTAGTCACACATTATTAAACTGTAGAATTTGCACATGGAGCCACACTAGATATAAGAAATCTTCCCCTTTTTGAAATGTCACTATAATGCAGCAAAGGACACCAGTTTTTAGTTACATAATGATTTTAAACTTAATATGACTTAAGTAATGCAAAAAACATTATTTATCAACATTAGATATACTGTAACATAAAACTCTACTGGGCATAACTGGGAAAAAGCTAAAAAAAAATCCATAAAAAAAAGAAGCCATAATTATGTCAACAAAAAAAACATAAAAAGTGGTGTCATGCAGGGAATTATGGAAAAGTGAATTCACACTTTTTATACACTACTTCAAGTCTTGTCGCCTATCCAAGTTTTGGGAACAACAAATAATAACTTCATTTGATATCAGAAGTGGCTTATATAAAAAAGGCAAAGGCCTCTAGATTACGCTTATTTTACCAAACTAAAATATGATCATGCCTTGATTTTTAATTATTTCATTAGGACAGTAAGGTCTGAGTTTGCTTAGACAAAAGTCTTGTCACTGAACAGAAATAATGTACAGTATAGAACGACTGCATACATACATCTCTGCAATGACTCAAATAACTTATTAATAAAGTCATCTGGAATGGCAAAGAAAGTGTTCTTGCAGGACTCCCAGAGTTTATCAAGATTCTTTGTATTCATCTCCAATGCCTCCTTATTCATCTTACCCCAGACATGCTTAATAATGTTCAAACTGGTGACTGGGCTGGCCAATACTGGAGCACCTTGACCTTCTTTGCTTTCAGGAACTTTGATGTGGAGGTTAAAGTATGAAAAGTGCTGTCCTGCTGAATAATTTGCCCTCTCCTGTGGCTTATAATGTAATGGGCAGCACAGGTGTACTGATACCTCAGGCTGTTGATGTTGCCATCCACTCTGCAGATCTCTTGCACACCCCCATACTGAATGTAACCCCAAACCATGATTTTTCCTTCAGCAAACTTGATTGATTTCTGTGAGAATCTTGGGTCCATGCTGGTTCCAATAGGTCTTCTGCAGTATTTATGATGATTGGGATGCAGTTCAACAGATTATTTATCCTTCTGACACTTTTCCAAATGATCAACTAGAAGTCAAGTTACTATTTGTTGCTCTTACAACTGGAATCAATGGCAAGACTTTTGTCAGGTAGTGTAGATTTATTATATATAAATTATATATTTATATATAATTTAGATATTAAGGAAAATTAACGTTAATCAGTTTACAGGTTTTTACTGTAGAATTTTTACAGCTTTTTTAACTGTTGAAGTCTCTGACATTTAAACATAAGCATAACTACATGTTTTACAGTTTGCAGTATTTTGCCTTAGGCGTAATATATATTGAGTGTCCAAAATCAAACAAAAAAGGTAACACTTTATAATAACTACAAAGAAACTACAGGGACTTTAAGGGAGTTGCAAAGTCTTCGCTTTAGATTAAAGCTGCGGTTACACTGGACTTTTCTCCCTATAGACTTCCATTCATACGCACACGAATGTGTCAGACCGGAAACACAGGGTCATGCGTCAGGTTTTGCATCTCGCTGAGGTGCAAAGTTCAAGCTTGGTGAACTCTGACCTGCGAAATTGCATCACTTGACTGCGTGAGACCAATCCAGGATCAAAACATGACCTCTCTAAACAGAAATGTAAAAAATGGAGCAATCGCTCGCTTTTTTTAATGCCTAATCATCTTGTTTTTTATCCCGCCCCTTTTTCGCAGCGCCGTTTGACAGAATTTCGCAAGCTCAAACTCTAGTGTGACTGCAGCTTTAGTCACAAAACTGCCTGAAGTTGTGTTAATAAAGCATTTATTAACATACAAAGTAAACATTTGTATATGCCTTAAAAATGAGATGCAATTGCTAATTTCATTCATTCATATTCCTTTGGCATACTCCCTATATTCATCAGGGGTCGCCACAGTGGAATGAACCGCCAACTTATCCAGCATTTGTTTTACACAGTGGATGCCCTTACAGCTGCAAACCAAGTACTGGGAAACACTCATACACTCTCACATTCACACACATACACTACGGCCAGTTTAGTTTCAATTCAATTTACCTGCACGCGAACATGGGGAGAACATGCAAACTCCACACAGAAATGCCAACTGACCCAGCCAGGACTTGAACCAGCGACCTTCTTGCTGTGAGGCAACAGTGCTAACCACTGAGCCACCATGCCACCCAAATTAATAATTTAGTAATGAATAAATAATCATTAACAAAGCATGAAAATACAATTATTAAGCACTTTATGAATAAGTCAAGAAAAGATTTATGAACATGTAGAGCACTGATCATCAACTGGCGACCTGCTGAGCTGTTCAATCCGGCCCGCGACTGGATTCCAAAATTGTAAGTATCAAAAAGAAAATAGTGGTCCACACTATTAAAGCAACTAAAAATAACAACAGCTGAGTCTCTTGTCAGATTTACCACCATTTATGACTATATTTAGGCTACACTTCGAAATGAGGACAGACTCAGACAGACTATGTAGCGTTAAGCATTTATAGTTTCAAACAGGTTTTAGCGTAAGCGAAGACCTGGTAGGGTGTAGGCGGAGTGCGCGCGGCGTGTGTGATGAAGAGCAAGGATAGATGTGGTGGAGAGGGGTGCGCAACGTATTTGAGACACGTGATTTCCGGGAGATTATCATTCATTTGTGGGCATCCGGGAGTCTCTATGCATTTGCAGGAGACTCACAGAACTTCCGGGTGACTTTGGACGTCTTCCTCAGGACTAAAAAAAGTCCTAAAAAAAGAAAAACTATCTGGCACAACTTTAAATAACATGGTAAATAAATAACCTGGTACCAAAACAAAACAGGTCACAAATAATGTACGCACATCAAATGAAACGTTAAGTGGGCTTAAATTTGTCACAATGCTGAAACGGGCTACTCACAGCGCTTAATCAATGGCTAAAGTGACTTAGCCTAATCGAGTTGAGGCAAAATATCTATCACTCCTAGTGCTTGACTGTGTTATAGGTGATGGAAGCCTGAATCAAATGCCTTCGGTTTTGTAATAAAATTGAAAAAAAATAAACATTAAACATAATGTTAAGCCAAAATGAATTTTTTATTAGATTTTCTTCTTAGGGGTCCGGCCCCTAAGGAGGCTGTCTGGTAAAACTCAGGCCCTCTGAGAAATATAGTTGATGACCCCTGATGTAGAGTAAGTAAATGTAAAATAATGTAGAGTTAATGCTTAACAAATGATGAATTAACTGTTTGCTAATGCTTATAAATGACTTATATGAAATGTGTAGTTATTATAAAGTATTACCACATATGTCGGTGCTCTTTGGATAAAGGATTCATAAAGATAAACAAGTAAATCATAAGTCCAAGGCCCTTGAAAAGTATGTGAAAAACATTTAAAAGCCTTTATTAGAATGGCTATTATTTAAAAAAATATATCACTATTGTGCACGACACCTGCGTGTTTTGGCAAAACTTGCCTTCACCAGGATGATGAAATAGCTAACGCAGAAAACTATACGAAGCAATACACACTGTACAATACACACTGTAAATACGGTGTGTTTAGCGCTGTGGGGAATCCAGCAGCACAGCATTGGCTTCAGGCTAAACGTGCTGCACAGCTGCTTGATTGATCACCTCACAAGCACAGTTGCTTTGATTAACAGCCGCTTTCTAGCTTGTCACCTAAGTATCTGCTGTAATTTCTTGCTTTTTACTTGTCAGCAGATTGAGAGTGGGCAATTTTGACCAGTGCACTTGTCACTAGTCCCCAGGGGATATAAGCGGTAATCACATCTCGATTAGGAAGCCGTACACTGCAAATTACTCCATGTTGGTGTTGTGACAGTGTTAATTTACACAAGTTGAAAGATGGAAATGGGATGTTCGAGTAATCTGCAAAATGCAAGACACAGACCAGCAAGCGAGCAAATTAGTAGTGTAATTATAAATATTTGTTTTCGCAGAGAGCGTCAATAGCTTACAGTTGAGTACAAATTGCAAAATGTCAAAAGATCTTAACGTGTTCGTATAAGATTGTTTCTAATTACAACTCAATGAATGTAGGATGGTAACAGAAGTCATGAAGACTAAGCAAATATTGTTACTGAATGGAGATTCTTGAATATGATTGGGCCTATAGAATTTAAGGTTCACTAACAAAAAGTTATGTCCTATTCTCAGTTTTTCTCAGCATAATGGCACATCTGTTAAGCTTCAATAATGAAAGGATAAAACTGCGGAAGTCCATAAAAAAAATACAGCACACAAATGGAGCAGTCGTTATTCATTGATAATTTTCCACTCCAGTGAACTGTTAAACACCACCGGATCATTGAGCGAACAAATCATTCTTTTGGGTCGGTTCTCTTAAATAGACCAGTTGGTGTGGTTTCCAAAAGCTGCAGACTGGACTAAATTATCAATTTTTATGTGCACATTTGGATTTAATAGGTATAAGTAAAAAAAATCATATTCGTTGTATTTTAGATATAAGTTTGATAACATTTCTTCAAAAAAAAAGAGGTAATTTAAAGTTTTTTTTTCCTTGAAAAAAATAAAAAGCAGTTTATATGACTTTAATAACTGCATTGTAACTATTAAAATACAAATTATTGATGATAATAATAATAAAATGAATAACTGCATTTTAACTGTTAAAATACAAATTATTTATAATAATAACAATAATATTAATAATAATAACTGCATTGTAACTGTTAAAATACAAATTATTACCAATAATAATAATAATAACTGCATTGTAACTGTTAAAATACCAATTATTAATATCAATAATAATGATAACATTCATTTCTTTTTGGCTTAGTCCCTTTATTAATCTGAGGTAGCCACAGCGGAATGAACCACCAATAATGATAATATTATAATAATAATATTAATAATAATAATAATAATAACTGCATTGTAACTGTTTAAATGCAAATAATTTCTAATAATAATAATAATAATAACATAATAACTGATTTGTAACTGCTAATATACATATTATTTATAATAATAATAAAAATAATATAACTGCTTTGTAACTGTTAATATACATTAATAATAATATAATAACTGCATTGTAACTGTTAAAATACTAATTATCATTATTACTAAGCCACATTATTTATAACAATAAAAATAATATAACTGCTTTGTAACTGGTAATATAAACTATTTGTAATAATAATAATAACATTATTAAAACCTCTTTGTAACTTAATATACACATTTTTTATAATAGTAATAATAATCCTAATAATACAATAATGGCTTTGTAACTGTTAATATACACATGAATAATAATAATTATTATTATAATTATTATAATACTTATAATAATAATAATAATAATAATAACAACCGCTTTGTAACCTAATATACACAGTATTTCTAATAATAATAACATAACTGATTTATAACTGTTAATATACACATTATTTATAACATTATTAATAATAATAATAATAATATAATAATCGTTTTGTAAAATAATATACACATTATTTATAATATTCATAATAATGATACATTTAATGAATTAAATAATATTATAATTATCTTCTTTAAAGAATAAATTCCTTAATTAAAATGTATAATTCTATAGTTGCCATTTTTTTACTTGAGTAGACTTCCAATGTTTGGTCGATAACATTAATGAATAAAAATAAACTGTTAATGTAAACACAATAAGAAAAACACCCCAATGACCCAGAAAACATGCAATTCATAACAGCTTATGCATCAGACTATGGTATGCAATTCTTTTGCATTATCACCATGTACTTTACAGTACATTCATCATGTTACAGCACCCTGTTTACACAGTATTCATCATATAGTCTATTTGTCGCCTTGTAATTCTGAACATATACATCAAAGTCGGTTATGATGCCCCTTGAGGCTTCCCACTGGTTCACAGCCTTGCAGACTGGAGCTTAATAATACACTCATGTTGCCTGCTTTATCACAAGATAGTGTTGATACACTCCTGACACAGCCAAGTCAAGCCCTGGTGATCTTTCACCTTTTAAAAGCATTTATTCATGTCATAACCCCGGATCTAATGCCATTAATTGAATACGTCACAAGTGCAGTGATGACTGTAAGGTCAAGTCCAAGGTGTTTACAAGATTCTGGCTGAAGACTTGAAGAATTCACAGTCAGCAGGCAGGGGTATTATGCATGCTTTAAAGGGGTAGTTCACACAAAAATGACTAACCTTTATAGCTTCTTTCTTGTTTTGAACACAGTAAAAGATAATTTGAAGAATGCTGTAAACCTTTAACCATTGCCTTCCATGGTATTTGTAAAGGGTTATCAGCTTTCTTCAAAATATCTTCTTTTGTGTTCAACAGAAGAAAGAAACCCATAAAGGTTTGGAGCCACTTCAGGGTGAATAAGCAGTGAGTAAATGAGTTCATTTTTGGGTAGACTATCCTTTTAATCCTCTAGAGAGGACAAAAATGACAAGACAGGACTCTGAATATTAGAAAGAGACAGGGGGATCTGTGATGCTAATGGGTAAGATGAGAATGTTCGAAAAACACATTGAGCACGAGGCTTGGCAATTAGCTGTTTGCTAGAGGTGAAAAATGAAGCGTATCGACTGCTGCTGTAAATAGAGACATCTCGGTTTTCAGCAACCCTCCCCCATCAGGCTGGAGCAGCCCAAAACAGATCACATGATGAACAGAAAATACCATACAGGCCACCCACTCGCCCTGTGGAGGACTCCTCTGATACTCCCAGGTGCATTCAGACTGACTGACAACTGCAGCACTGCAGGCTTAATATAACAAGTGACTGATACTGGCGATATGACATTCCCATTAGTTATATTTTGGGTCACATTCAAGGCTGGGATTGTTCTGGTGTTAGCTTTTAGAATGAAGATTAGGTTAGGTTGTTAGGATTATACAACTGAAGCAAAGCTGTGGTCCTCCACCAGTATTGAGCATAATTAGTTACATATTAATTACTGTAATTACTTTTCTACACTGTAAAAAAATGCTGGGTTCCACACAATCAATTTGTGTTGGAATAACATGAAGGAGGCAACGCGGTGGCGCAGCAGGTAGTGCTGTCGCCTCACAGTAAGAAGGTCGTTGGTTCGAGTCTTGGCTGGGTCAGTTGGCATTTCTGTGTGGAGTTTGCATGGGTTTTCTCCGGGTGCTCCGGTTTCCCCCACAAGTCCAAAGACGTGCAGTACTGGTGAATTGCGTAAGCTAAAATTGTTGGTAGTGAATGAGTGTGTGTGGATGTTTCCCAGTGATGAGTTGCAGCTGGAAGAGCATCCGCTGAGTAAAAAACATATGCTGGATAAGTTGGTGGTTCATTCCGCTGTGGTGACCCCAGATTAATAAAGGGACTAAGCCGAAAAGAAAATGAATGAATAACATGAAGGAATTAAGTTAATATTAGTTTTTACAAATTTAAGTGGATTGAGGATAAAACAATTAAATTTTTGCCCCAAGCTTTGTTCCAGCTCATTTTAAAGTAGTTTGAACACAGAGCAAGCATAATTTTTTAAATGTATTAAACAAAAAAGAAGGGATTACTTTCAATTCCCAGGTAATTTAATTACAGTTAGTTATAATGTATTTGATTAAATCATGTACATTATTGTAGCAGTTCTTTCTAAATCGATTCAGAGATGCAGATTAATTGTATTTTTTGTTATACAAATATATTTAGCAGAATAATTATATGTTTTTTCGACTATAGAAGGTTACATGTGCAACCCAGGTTCATTCTGAAAACGTATGCCTACACTGTAAACCCGGATTTTGTGCTAATAAAAGATTTTAAGTGATCATTACTAATTATTTATTGTTCTTTAAGAAATTGTGTCATTACTAAAACATATTAGCTATTTGCACTAATCAGAAGAAAAAAATGAGTGTACTGATCATGTTAAGCAGAGACAACTCCGTTCCTTAAGTTTTTGTTAGGGAAGGGAGGGGCCTTGATTGGCTGAGGTGACGTGAGCAAAACGCTCAGTGAGTGCCTGCAGCTTTTTGGATGCTGGGTTACCGCGGATTTTTGAAATCAACATGAAACGGTAAGTGTGCAAAGAAGCTTTTATCAGTTTATATGTTCTTCTGACAAAAATGATAACTGAAAATCCCCACTGAAGCTGAACTCAAAATATGAGTATGAATATGTCCGTTAAGGCTATTTTCCCTGTCAGTTCACAGTTAGGTTATAATGTTATCATATACAATTGCCTTTTCTGTCTAGTCACCGTTTATAAAGTTAACGTTATCTACTGTTTCTCTGTATGACCACTGTTTAAAGCATGTTCCCTGTAATTATTACACATCGTGTTGGTTCATAATAGCACGAGTCATGCATGAGCACATGCTAGCGGCTAACGCTAAACATTATAAATCTTTAATAACGCTAAAAGTTTCACATGAGTGATATTTTTTTGTCTCTAAGGGGCGAGTTTATATTGCTACTTAAACTGTGTAGAAGCTGAGGTGACTAACGCTAGCAAAATTGATTTACTTTCACAGTACAGTTACAATTATATTTGCTGCTTTTTCTAAACTTTTTTTCCTAAACTTTCTCATTTGCTGTTTAAAGATGGACCTTATGTGTGCACTTAAAAAAAAGAAGTGGTGGAGTCTTAGCCTGCAATAAGCCTGATCCTGCTACGCTGGCCTGCACTTTTTACAGTAGATGAGGTTTGTTTAAGAATGTAATAACATTTATCTATTATTTTATCTCACTGTTAAGTGTTGCTTACAATCTTTTGTGTCACTTTATTATTTCACATACTTATGGGACAACAAAGCTGTGCAAAATATGACCTATTTTTAATTTATTTGAAGTATCCATTTTTGTTATTAAGTGATTTAGTTTAGAAATATTAATATTTTGTATTTTCTCTTGTTTTGCAGGTGTTTTTAAAGTTCAGCAGAATAATGGAAAAGAACATCAAGCAGGAATTTGGTAACACTTTATAATAACTACACACTATGAACCATTTATTAAGCATTAGCAAATAATGAATTCATTATCTGTTAAGCATTAACTCTACATTAATAAACATTAGCAAGCAGTTTATAACTGCAGCTACACATGCTGTATTCTTGACTTACCCCCACATTTATAATGTGCTTAATACTTGTACTTACATACATCGTAGTGATTTATTTTTCAATACTAAATTAAGTATTGCATTATTTACAAAATGTGTTTTTGTTTTTTAAGATCATTCAGAATGAGTTAGTAAATGATTAATAAACTATTGAAATTAACATTTATAATTCTTATTATTCAGGCATACACTAATAGTTAATTTGTATGTTATTAAATGCTTTATTAACTCAACTTCATCCAGTTTTGTGACGTAATCTAAAGTGAGGACTAGTTATGCTTTTTAAATGCCTTATAAATGACAATTAAAGGCTCAGTTATATTTTAAACAGGAAAAAAGTACAGAAACGATATTATTTATTCCTATTCGTTTGAAGATATATAAAATGATACTGTACTTCAAATGAAAAAGTTACATTAATAAAGCATTTATTAACATACATAGTAACCATTACTACATGCCTGAATAATAAGATATATAAACATCAATTTCAATAGTTTATTAATGATCTACTAACTCATTCCGAATGATCTTAAAACCCACCAACTACTCTTAAATAACTGGTTTGTAAATAATGTAATTCTTAATTTAGTAATGAAAAATAAATTAACAAAGTATGAAAGTACAATTATTAAGTACATTATAAATGTGGTTGCAAGTCAAGAATACAGCATTTGCAGCTGTATTTATAAACTGCTTACTACTGTTTATTAATGTAGAGTTAATGCCTAACAAATAATGAATTCACTATTTGCTAATGCTTAGTAAATGATTCATAATGTGTAGTTATTATAACATGTTACTGGAATCTTTTATCGACACAGTCTGTTTATTTGAGATCTTTCTATCAAAGAGAAGGAATGTTGCAGAGCTGTCAGAGCTTTTATTGCAAATCAAGGTTGGTTCATGTCCATTATACATTTGCATTATTTTTTAACAGTTAAATTATTCAAAATTTCCCAAGTGTTACTATATTGTTTGTCTATTATAATTGTCCAACATTATTTATTTATTCATTTATTTATTTACAGACTCAAGAGCCTACGGATATTAGGTCCCAAAAGTGATTTGATTCTCCTGGAGGACAAGCCTGCAGACTTCTTTAAACCATGCTTTGTAAGTAATTTATTGTCTTAGAATATATTAAAGAACCACAAAAACATTCTTTCCATTATTGCATGGTCCTTATATTTTATGAAAGGTTCACACTTAGTTTAAAGCATTGAAACTTAAGAGTAGCAAAACATCTTTCCAAACTCTCTAACATGTCATCATATATTCAACCCACAGAATAGTTTATCTTTAGAACACACTTTAAGTTAATGATACCTGTGATTTTTGTGATTTTAATGAACTTCAATTTAAAGATAAATTGGCTTTGTGACTTTTAATTGAGGAAAAGATGAAGATACACAAGTCTGATAGTTAAATTGGGATGAGGGTCAATAATTAAATGCTAAATTTAACATTGTAGAATGAATTAAACCTTTTGCAGTGTAAGTAAAGCAAACCAATTCACATATTGTCTTTTGTGTCTCTGTCATGAAAAAGTTTTTTTGTAACATTATTAATGATTATGTAATGAGAAACATAACTGTTCTTCTCTGTTGGTAGGACTCTGATGATCCAGTCATTCCACCACCTTGCAATCCTACTTATCGCGGAAGAAGCCTCAGTTAAGATGATCAATGAGGGACAACTTGTGATGGATGGCATCAAAGACTTGCCAAAAGCTGTGCATCCTCTTTGGACTACTACAGCGGAATGAACCGCCAACTTATCCAGCATATGTTTTACGCAGCGGATGCCCTTCCAGCTGCAGCCCATCACTGGGAAATACCCATACACACTCATTCACACACATACACTACGGACAATTTTAGCTTACCAAATTCACCTATAGCGCATGTCTTTGGACTGTGGGGAAAACCGGAGCACCCGGAGGAAACCCACATGAACACGGGGAGAACATGCAAACTCCACACAGAAATGCCAACTGACCCAGCCAAGGCTCGAATCAGCGACCTTCTTGCTGTGAGGCAACAGCACTTCCTACTGCGCAAAAATAAAAATAAAAAAATTGAAAAGTTGTTTGATTCTTTGTGCTTAATTGTACATTTTCAGTGGTATTTTTTAATTATAATAGATCACCTAAATAAAACAATTATCATTGCATAAAAGCATTTTTTTATTAATATGATGTGTTCAATTTAATAGTCATTTTACAAAACATGTCCTCTATAAAATTAGTAATGTGAACTAATGATTTTTAGTAAAGACTACTAATCCAAATTTGATTAGTCTTCTACACACACTAAAGATTTTATTTTAATACAGCTTAACCTGTTTAGTTGAATATATGTAAAAGCTAAACTTATTTTGTGCAACGGGTTTCCACGCAACAATCTAGTAAAGTCAACTAATTCGGGTTTACAGTGTATAGAGATCGCCAAATACGTCCCAGGAGGTTTTTTTTTTTTGCAGTTTTTGTTTTTACCAATCCAACAACGCCCGCTGTGTACACTTTTTCAGATCTCAAATTTCTCTCTCGAGTGCCGTTCATGCCTGCTGTTCTCACGTATATCTACCAGAGGCCGCTGTCGACTGACTGACTGACTGACTGACTGACTGGCCAATCGACTGACCCACCCTCCTCATTCTTTTCACCCAACCAATATGGTTTTCAAAAGCACCAATGCCCACCTGCTTCCCTAAACCCAACCGACAGTGTTTTAAAACGCAACCCAGAAAAAGAAAATCCCTGATTTTTACCATGTTTTCAGATTTTACCACATTCTCACCCTGTTGTTTGCTTGTTTATTCTATTTTTTGGGATATATTTTTGTCTTACCCGCTTTCTGGAACTGTTCTTTGCCAGACTCGAACCCCATCATTGTGGTCAACTCCTCTCTGCGACTTACGTCCGCCGACCTTTATACTGAGCTACTGGACAAACTTGTAACAGTGGGAAAGCCGTGCACATATATATATATATATATATATATATATATATAATAAAAATAAAAAGTAAAGAGTTTATAAAAAAAGATAATTTGTATTGCCTGTGTGTGTTGGGATTTACAGTATATTGATGTAAGGTTGTATATATATTCAAGTAATTAAATGGCTTATTGAGTAATTACTAAAACAAAGTAATTAGAAAAGTGATTTAAATATAGTTTTAATGATGTAATTAATGACTTTTTAAAGAGAAAAAAGGCTGTTTATTTAGCACATACCAGTGTTAAACTTTTTAAGATGATTGTGAATGAAAGATGCATGATTGCGTGCTGGGCTGTTATTCTGTGTGGCTCAACACGAAACCCGATTGGTTGCTTGACTTATCAGTCATATAACATTGTGAGTAGTCCTAAACCTTCAGTCTGAGGTCTGGCTATGCGAGGGGTAAGTTGCATGTAATTATGCATATTTAATTATAATTACTATAGCAAGTACATTGAGCATGTGTAAAAAGGACATCTAAAAATAAAGTGCTACCTTAAATATTATTTATAAACCATTCAAAATCAAGCACAAATAATACAGCAGCAAATCAATATGAGTAATGATGCTTTAAATAACAGAAATCAATTACATTTTTAAATACTGTATATTCTGGTAGAATTATTATTATTATTTTATTAATATTGTTTTAATGTCCTTTTGATGAATTAAATGCAGCTTTAGAAATCTGAAGTGACATTTTAAAAATAAATAATAATAATACAATTAGGCAAATGTACATAAATCGCAGTGTAAATGGTAGTTTTACAAGTGAATCGAAACTCATTAATCTCCTAAATATAAATCGTAATAAATGAAATGTAGGTAGGCGGCAGGATGGTGGCTCAGTGGTTAGCATTGTCACCTCACAGCAAGAAGGTTGCTGGTTTGAGTCCCAGCTGGGCCAGTTGGCATTTCTGTGTGGAGTTTGCATGTTCTCCCTGTGTTCACGTGGGTTTCCTCCGGGTGCTCCGGTTTCCCCCATAGTCCAAAGACATGTGGTATAGGTGTATTGAATAAACTAAATTGGCCTTAGTGTATGTAAGTGCATGTGAGGGTGTATGGGTGTTTCCTAGTGATGGATTGCAGCTGGAAGGGCATCCGCTGTGTAAAACAAATGCTCAATAAGTTGGCAGTTCATTCCGCTGTGGCAACACCTGATGAACAAAGGGACTAAGCTAAAGGAAAATGAATGAATGAATGAAAATTAGCGGTAGTGTATAATATGTGTGCGTGAATGAGTGTTTCTCAGTACTAGGTTGAGAGGAAAGCCATTCCGTTGCATAAAACATGCTGGAATAGTTGGCGGTTCATTCCACTGCAGTGACCCGTGACGAATAAAGGAACTAAGTTGGAGGAAAATGAATAAATAAATGAAATGTAGGCAATCTATCAATTTTTGTAATCCTAAATGGGCAGAAATAAGATGTGATTTTGACTTGGTCAAAATCTGAAACAGCACAGCTTGTGAGTTACTCCTGGTCAACACTGGTGAAAATTTACCAACTGTGGTCAAATGAGGGATAAACCACAAACTGGCGGCAGGATATTGTGTGCCCAAAGCTCACTGATGCACAAAGCAACAAAGGCTATCCTGTCTGGACAGAGTTGACAGATATTGTGGCACAAGTCACACACAATTTAAATAATGGTTATGGGTGAAATGTGTCACAAATGAAACACAAAAACAAATATAAGACATATAAGAATGTCACTTGGTCTGATAAGTGCTGTTTTACAGTATTTCCTTTTATGTTGATGACTGTACCCTACCTGACAAAAGTCTAAGCAAGTTTATGAACAACAAATAATAACTTAATTTCTAGTTGATCATTTGGTATCAGAAGTGGCTTATATGAAAGGCGAAGGCCTCTAGATTACGCTTATTTTACCAAAATAAAACATGATCATGCCTTGATTTTTTATGATCTATTTAGCACAGTAAGGTCTGACTTTGTTTAGACAAAAGTCTTGTCACTTAACAGAAATAATGTACAGTATAGAATATAGAGTCAGTGAGAAAATAATTAATATTGTGTATGACTCCCATGAGCCTGGACGACTGCATCCATACATCTCTGCAATGATTCCAATAACTTATTATTAAAGTCATCTGGAATGGCAAAGAAAGCGTTCTTGCAGTACTCCCAGAGTTCATCAAGATGCTTTGAATTCATCTTAAATGCCTTCTCCTCCATCTAACCCCAGAAATGCTCAATAATGTTCATGTCTGACGATTGGGCTGGCCAATCCTGGAGCACCTTGACCTTCTTTGCTTTCAGAAACTTTGATGTGGAGGCTGAAGTATGAGAAGGAGCACTATCCTGAAGAATTTGCCCTCTCCTCTGGTTTGTAATATAATGGGCAGCACAAATGTCTTGATACGTGAATATGTTGCCATCCACTCTGCAGATTTCTCACACGCCCCCATACTGAATGTAATCCATGGTTTTTCCTTCACCAAACTTGACTGATTTCTGTAAGAGTCTTGGGTCTATGCGAGTTCCAATAGGTCTTTTGCAGTATTTGTGATGATTGTGAAGCAGTTCAACAGATGATTCATCAGAAAAAATCCACCTTCTGCCACTTTTCTAAATGATCAACTACAAGTCAAGTTATTATTTGTTGCTCTTACAACTGGGATCAATGACAAGACTTTTGTCAGGTAGCGTATGTGTGTGGGCCATTTACCAGGGTGCACGGTGGGACGAAAAAAAAAAATCACACCGCTTAAGTAAACATAATTTTCCTTCTGTTTACGCTTTGCTTCTGCAGTTTACACTGGGTGTGCACTTTAAAACAATACACACAAACAGACATTTATAGTTGTGTGCTGTAAACAAAAAGCTGATGTTTAAGTATGAATCTGATGTAAACACCAGGAAACATTGTTTTGCCATATTTTTTCAGTAAATTCTGTAAATTATAATTTCAGGCAGTCCAAACGAGACACAAAGAGATCGAGACTGCTGTTCTGGCTTCAAATATCTATGGCAGTTTTATGAATTTGCCGAACAGTGAAAGTGCACCTGGCATTTTGAAAGTGTGTGAATGTGGAAGAATGTAAAACAGTCGTGGGTGCATGATTGATTTGGAAACCATTCATTTCTTTGCACACAGAGGTTTAAAATGAATCAGGCCTTGACCTGCTGGAAGCCTGCTAATGCCCTCTCTCGCTGGTTATCATTTAGCCATGGGAGAGCTGGTTAATAGACATTTGAACTAGATTTCCAACACAAACATACCACTGAGTTAAGACAGGCACGAGTAGAAAATGCAAAACCAATTTTCTCTGCGGTAAAGCCTCTTGCTCAATACTACACTGCAGCCTGTGGAAAATTCCAACAGTTTGAGCAAACGAATGAGCAGTTAATCCAGTCTGAGAGACTGGAAAAACATTCCAGGTTAATTGGTGCTGGAAATATTAATGTGGTGTAGTGTTTGTAATCAAAATCATCAGTTGGTTATGCTGTAAGATCATCTTTGAAACAGGTATGGCCAGAAACAGACGGTACTGGTATTTACAGATTATCATGATGAATCATGTCTCAATTGGAAATGAATATTTTCATGCAAGATGTGACATATTTAAAACTGCAAGATGCAATTCCAACTGATTAACTTTGGTACAGCTCTAAAAATGCATGCTTGAGAGCTGAAATTCACAGATAAGCTGTTGACATTTCATTACGCACATGTGCTATTTTCTCCCCAAACACTGTGAACTAGCCTAAAAACAACTTCTGTGCGGCAATATACATTTAAAATGGTGTTGTTTCTTAGCAAAGGGACTTACGGCAAAAGTTTACTTCATATTCTGAGTCATCTTAGAATCTCCAAAAACTTCGCCAGTCATATCTAAGCTGTGATGGTTTTGGACATTCATCTACTGTGATTAAATAGGCCTATTTGGAGGTGAGGAAGCATTAAAATGGCTATTATAATGGAGGAATAAGTATTGAATATGTCATGTTTGTTTCACGTAAAACCCAAACAATACAAACACAAAAATGAAACAAATCAAACCAATAAAAATCTGAAATATGAGTTATGTGTAATAACAATGGAATGACACAAGGAGAATGTACTGAAGTACTGAAATGTAATAAATACTTTATATAAAAAAAGGCTGTTTTGGTAATGGCAGCTTAAAGATGCCTCTCATATGGAGAATGAAGTCACATGCATTGCTCAGGTGTATTTTTTTTTCACAGACTTCACCAAAGTCTTAATGGTTCTGTGGGTCTCAACTATCAAATCTGATCTTTAATTTATATTTTATATTGGATTCAAACAGGTGATTGGGTGGGCCATTCTACAGCTTGATTTTCTTTCTCTGAAAGCATTTGAGAGTTTCCTTAGCTGTGTTTTGGATCATTGTCTTGCTGAAATGTCCACCCTGGTTTCATCTTCATCATCCTGCTAATGTAAATGTTGAACTGAAGCAGTTAATATTCATTTACAATGATGAAGGGTAGAGGCGTTGCTACAAACTACTGAGAGATTTCAGCTGCAGTCTGGGCCTTTCTACATCTTCCTTTCATCATGTGTTCAATACTTTTTCTCAGTGTTATTGCATTTAATTACACATATCTTAATTTATAAACTAATTTGTTTTATTTTATTTGTGCATATAAATTTATTTAGTTGTTACCAACATCTAGTGAAAATATCAAGTCAACAGAAATATGTTTTCTAAGAAAAAAGGTGACGTGTTCATTATTTCCCCCATTGTATATAATGTAAAATGTTAATAGTATTTTGTAAATACCAATGTTTGACTCAACAAATGCGGAAAGAATGTGTGTACTGGATAAGACCAAAACTGGCTTGGAGCTTACATGGATGAATTAGATTTACAAACAAACAGCCAAAAATCACTCTTGCATCAAAGGTGCCAGAATGCTGTTCCGGATCATTTCAGCTTAGTTTGACCCCTGCTGGTCCTTGTTGAACTGCCAACTTCAACCTGGAAGAAACGCAATGTTACAATATTTTTTAAGGTGATAATATAAACTCTATAATCTGTAATGTATATAATATATAAAATGGAATGTTAGGGTAATGTTGACAAATCTAAATAAGGGTAGTTTTATTAACACATTTCAAGTGTTATCACCATGCTAAAAAAGTAAAGCAAAAAGGCTTTGTGCATGTGGATGTATTTTTGCTAAAATTATATTATGCTGCTGCTTGCAGATTTCACTGCCATTTCAAAGTGACCTGTCCAGTGGGGAGACACAGATAAATGTAACTAACAATGTTTTAAAATATTCATTGCAGATATTCCAGCAGATCTGAAAACTATTTTATTTTATTATAGTAAACTAACAAATAAGATTAAGTTATTGGACCATTTTTAGTACAAAAAAATGTAACTGCAATGTAATTAAAATACAGAATAATTCATGCATTACATTTACATTACCTACAAAAATGAATAAGTGCTAGTTATCAACAACACAGCATAATGAAATAATAATAATAACAATAACAACAACAACAACAATAATAATAATAATAATAATAATAATAATAATAATAATAATTTCTTACATTTATATAGCACTTTTCTGGACACTCAAAGCCCTTTACACATTTTTGGGGGGAATCTCCTCATCCACCACCTAGAGGACATGACGGCAGCCATATTGCGCCAGACTGCACACCAAAATCCAGCTGACTGGTGGATAGGAGACAGAATGATGAAGCCAATTATGATATAGGGATGGTGAGGCCACCATGGATAGAGGCCAGTGGGCAAATTTGGCCAGTATGCTGGGGTTAAACCACTACTCTTTTTCAAAGCAAATCCTGGGATGACGTCTCATCCGAAAGATGGCACTCACTGAGCAGTACAATAGAGTCCCCATCAATATACTGGGGCATAAGGACCCACACAGACGACAGGTTGAGAGCCCCCTGCTGGTCTCACTAACACTACTTCCAGCAGTAACCTAGCTTTCCCATGTGGTCTCCCATCCAGGTACTGCTTAGCTTCAGTGGGCGACCAAGTGAGAGCTGCATAGAGCTAGTTGCAAGTGTCTGTAATTTTATCCTACCCATCAGATTATGCTACCAACACTGTATTTGAATGGTTCTGAGGTTGGGGTTAGAGATTATGTAGGTTGGGCGATATTACAGCTTCATATCACACTACTCCACATTAAAATTTACACTGGTAGCGAAACCTGATGGGTAGCATATTGTATCATCAAAATGTGCTACCTCCTTTTTGAATGGGAGGTAGGACAATCTGACAAAGTAGGACAAATCGGCAGAACACCAACACAATCAAAGATTACCATCATAGATACCCTAAAAAAACATTTTAACATGCTATAACAGCTTTTTTATCAAATTATGCTACACAGGACCTGAGAAATTCAGGTCACAAGATTAAATGTTGTCCCATGCAAGCTAACGAACATGTTTACAATGTTGAAAAAGCCACATATATTTGACACAAACATTTAAATGTACTAGTTAACAAATTAACACTATGAATGAGATCTGGGATAATACAATACAATTTGCTGCATCTAGTGTTGTATAAAACAAACAATTGCACATAATTCGTCACCTTAGAATTATAAGGTTGACATTTTTGCTAAAATTGAGTTATTGACATTCTTATGAAATGACAACTTATTTACATTATGGGATGCTTTTTTTTTAAGAATTGTTGACGTTTTAAGACGTTTTATTTAAAAAAAATAAATGTTACACATGCACTGTTTGCTATAAAATGCAAAAACTTTGAAGCTCAATATCTCAAAATCGTTTAGAACGCAGATAATACCTTATAATTCCAAGGTGACGAATTGTATAAGCAAGTACATTTTTTGGAGGTTCACATAATTATCTTACAAACTGTAAAAAATTGAATTGAACATATTCATATGTCAGTAATTACGTAAATAGATTGCAATTACATGGTTTCTGCAGGTTTAACAAAGTCAAATGTAAGACTTTTTAAGACCATTATAAATTAAATTTCAGACTTATACAGGCCTCTTTTTATTATATATTATATTATAATAAGTTATTTCTTAGCCACAAGTTTGAAATAAATTGTCAAACCAAGCAAACCTTAGTTGTTTGCACACACATTTCACAAGTCAGAATTTTTAGCCCCTCTTTGTTTTTTTTTCTTTTTTAAATATTTCCCAAATTATGTTTAACAGAGCAAGGAAATTTTTACAGTATGTCTGATAATGTTTTTTCTTCTGGAGAAAGTCTTATTTGTTATATTTCGGCTAGAACAAAAATAATTTAAAATTTTTTTATATATATATATTTTAGGGTTAAAATTATTAGCCCTTTTAAGCATTTTTTTTCCAAGACAAACCATCGTTATACAATAACTTGCCAAATCACCCTAACTTGCCTAGTTAACCTAATTAACCTAGTTAAGCCTTTGAATGTCACTTGTAAGCTGTATAGAAATGGCTTGAAAAATATCCAGTAAGATATTATTTACTGTCATCATGACAATGATAAAATAAATCAATTATTACGGATGAGTGATTAAAACTATTATGTTTAGAAATGTGTTGAAAAAATCTGTCCGTTAAACAGAAATTCGGGAAAAAATTATTAGGAGGGCTAATAATTTTGACTTCAACTGTATCAAAACTATAATAAACTAAATGTACGCACAACAGTCTGTCCAGGTCAGTGTCCTCACCATATATAGACTATAAATACACAGAGACTTTTAAACAAACATTATTGTAAAGATAATAATTAAACCATATTGGTAAATACAGTTTTGTTAAAAGTTCTATTGAGATGGATTGTAGGTGATTGGATGCATGCTGGCCCGATTAGGTAGTTTTTAATGGACAAAGAAAAATTACGAACTGTTTACAATTATTTAAGACCTACAAGACAAAATTTTTGTGAATTGACTTTTTTAGCCCTAAAGTTTAGTTTTTTAAAATTTAAGACTTTAAGACCCCGCGGACACCCTGAATTATACAAATGCTCCCTAAACAAAAACATCACGGGGTGTCAATAGGTCTGGATTACCTTGACGCAACTTGAATGTGACAAACTTTTCCCACCTTCCAGTAACCTCGCCACTGCTAGTTATTTAATGAGGTCTTGCCTAAAAATAACGCTGATTTACATGCTGTCTGGAGTGTTCTGTGTGAGCGCTGCTGGAATGGCTGTCCTGAAGGTGACGTAAATCACCAATCCCATGTTTAAGGGCTTCAGTGACTGACCTTTTGCCACTTGAGGGGGTTGAGAGTGATGTCATCCCAACAAATGCTTACAACTCATGGAGAGACTCTAGACAAGGACTAACCAGAAAAGCAATTGCTTCCTGGAGGACATGAAGCGTGCTAACATTAAAATAAAGCTTTATGTATATAGTTGTTCGTTGCAAAATGTTGATTTTCCGGGCCACTGGAGCAAAAATAAAGCAGAAACAGAAAGGTTGATGAGTGCCGCATAATTTGTTTAGATATGTCTGAAACTGCAGTTATAAAGAATCAATTATATTTCAAGGTCAGTTCTATGTGATTACAGCTAGTAAGAAAACAGCCATATAACTGTTGCAAAATCATGGCACAAATAGAGGTTTATTAAGCATTTTTACAGAGCAAAGGGGGTGCTGATAAACAAAAATAAACATATTTGGGAAATTACTGAAGTGACAGTGTTGACAGGTTATAAAAAGGAGAAAGTGTAAATGATGAGTGAGAGCATGCGATGGAGGAGGGTATATAAAATCCACATAAAAACCTGAAATCATCAAATCAACACTTCATCTTCACACTTAACTTTTGACATACAATTTTTTTTACATTAATTTATTATTAAATCAAAAAAAATTAACAAAACATTCATACTACACTTGTCTAAATAAGATTATTACATTTGTTAGGCAAAGATCATTCTCAAAAGTGAGTCTGAGGATGACAACATGGCACAATATTATATATTTATATTCAATATAAATATAATCTTGTGCCATGTTGTTTATTTTGATATATGCCCAAAGATTGGTATGTCTCTTTACGTTTTGCTACACCTATTATGCTAAATTCCAGGTTCACAAATATTAGTTTGTTTTTAAACAACTTGTTTAGGCATAGATCATTCACAAAAGTGAATCTGAGGTTGACAACATAATACAATATTTTATACAAGTATCTGCCTGTACACTACCTGACAAAAGTCTTGTCATCGATCCCAGTTGTAAGAGCAACAAATAATAACTTGACTTCTAGTTGATCATATTGATAAATGGCAATCATCACAAATACTGCAGAAGACCTATTGGAACCCGCATGGACCCAAGATTCTCACAGAAATCATTCAAGTTTGGTATAGGAAAAATCATGGTTTGGGGTTACATTCAATATAGGGGACTGCAAGAGATCTACAGAGTAGATGGCAACATTAACAGCCTAAGGTATCAAGACATTTGTGCTGCCCATTACATTACAAACCACAGGAGAGGGCAAATTCTTCTGGATAACACTTCTTTTTAAGCTACAGCCTCCACTATCACTAATCAAAGTTCCTGAAAGCAAAGAAGGTCAAGGTGTTCCAGGATTGGCCAGCCCAGTCACCAGGCATGAACATTATTAAGAATGTCTGGGGTAAGATGGAGGAGGCATTGAAGATGAATCCAAAGAATCTTGATAAACTCTGGGAGTCCTGCAAGAACGCTTTCTTTGCCAGTCCAGATGACTTTATTAATAAGTGATTTGAGTCATTGCAGAGATGTATGTATGCAGTCGTCCAAGCTCATGGGAGTCATACATAATATTAATTCTTTTCCCACTGCACCATGACTTTATATTCCATCATGTACATTATTTCTGTTAAGTGACATAACTTTTTTCTAAGCAAAGTCAGACCTTACTGTCCTAATTAAATAATAATAATAATCAACGCATGATCATGTTTTATTTTGGTAGAATAAGCGTAATCTGGAGGCCTTTGCCTTTCATATAAGCTACTTCTGGT
>CAIGQZ010007154.1:19955751-19985203 GCA_903798205.1 Danio tinwini | reverse complement strand
ATATATACACACACACACACAAACACATACATATATGCATTGAAATAGATCATTTGCAAAAAGGAGTCTGAGGATGACAACATGGCACAATATTATGAATTTATATTCTAAATACATATACTCTTGTGCCATGTTGTATATTTTGATATGTCTTTTTACAGTTTGTTTTGCTACAGCCGTTACGCTAAATTTCTGGTTCACTTATGTATATTACTCTGCCTTGAAATAACATGTTTAGGTGCATGATTTAAACAAGCATATAACATAAATGTAAAAGGCTTATCACTTCATTTGCATATCTACCAACAGCTAACACCTTGAAATCATACATTTTCCTGTATCCATCCTCATTTGCATGTGCACCACAAATTAACACCCTTGAAAAAATAATTGACTTTTTCACTTCCTACAGATGTTGTAATTAATTAACAAGTGAGGTTGGCTTATGATAGAGAACAATGACGGAATAAAACAATTAGAAGTTGTGGGTCACAGTTTTATTAATTAATGCAGAGAAGCTTGTCGGTTTGATTTCCTTAAAGGTTTTAAACAATACAAGTAACAGTGTGTTTGGATTGGTTTCAGAATGCATATTCTTAATGCTAATGAGCCGTCTTTTAATGCAGTAATTTACATATTCTGTTTGATCTTCCAAATGATGTATATATTATTTAAAATCGTATTTGACTTCTTGCTGCAGTTTTCCCTTTTGAACTTCTGAACAAAACACAGCAGAGACAATTTAGAACAACACTGTAGTCGTGCGACCGGTATTCGGTGCATTTGCCAATGCCGTAATTCTCTGAACATTGTTCATTTACTACCAGCAGCACCAGCTGTGTTCACTTGTTACAGATTGTCATATATAAATGGAAACTTGTAAACCAAGCGCAAAGCATCAGTGAAGGTGCAAATATGCTCGGAAGAGCTATAAAAGGGGTCATTTTCATTCAGAAAATGAAAAGGTTTTTGTTACAGTGTAACTGTATATTTATGCACAAATGAATATACTACAGTACATACACTTACTACATGGTTAGTGTTCGAATAAAGGTTAAGCTTAAGTTTAGTTGCATGTATACAGAGGGCCCTATCAAACACTTGTGCAATAAGGTGCAAGACATGTTTGGCACGATTTGTAGCTATTTTCAGACCAACGCAACCCTGTTTTTCCCATTTTGCACCACATTGTTTAAATAGCAAATTCATTAGCACTACTTTGCAGACTTATGGGCGTGCCGGTTTATAAAGGAGGTGTGTTAAGGCGCATTGTTAGGATGTTGCTATTCTGAGAAACTGAAATAGACTGCACCATTGACCAGGTTCAAACGCTTAATACACACAGGATGTACACTGTAAAAAATAATTCCGTAAAATTTACGGTAAAAAAACGGCAGCTGTGGTTGCCAGTATTTAACCGTAAAAAATACAGTACAAACCGTAAAAGTAAATTCTCATTTGGTTTGTACAGTAAACTACCGTATTTTATTAATTTATAGAGATAATATGTCTGTATTTTAAATTAGCAACAACTACACATATTTTGGTACACAGATAAACAGGTTAACACAGCCATATGTAGGTGGTGATGAGAAAGTTCATCCATAACAAACCAATGCTCATCACAAACTTTTCCCACAATCAGAAAAGTGTTTCAGTGTAAAGAATGTGCTCAGTGTCATCCACAGAGCTACTAAACATCAATATGGTAACGCATAAAATTAAAGTCATGAAATAAACATTGTTTATTAACATTAGATGTAACATAACTCACTAATATACATTACTGATGGGAAAAAAAGATGCATAGTAATGTCAACAAAAAGCATAAAAAGTGATGTGCCATACAAGGAATTCTGGGAAAGTCAATTTACGGTTATTCGCCGTATATATTAAGGAAACATACTGTTAACCAGGTTACGGATTTGTACTGTAGCATTTTTACAGTTTTTTACCATTGAAATTACGGCCATTTTTTACAGTGTACAGAAATACACAAATATCTTTTTTTTGTATATAAAAAAATTAAAGGATTAAAATGTTACAAAAATTTCAAAATGTTCTACATAAATACAAAAACCACTACCTCCATGCCTTCTTCATGTCAGGGGGCTTTTTTTATTTTATTCATGACAATTATAAAATAAAAAAGTAAAAAGTAAATTCAGTTGTTAAATCCATTTTTTTCCATTTACAACTTGTGGCAAAAGTGAAGCCATTTCTCTCTTTTAATGACCTTGAGAAGGTGATCCATGCTTTTATTTTGGGAAGACTTGACTATTGCAACTCTCTATATGTGGGTATTAGTCAAAATACCCTGAATAGATTGCAATTAGTCCAAAATGCGGCTGTGAGACTTCTGACAGGGACTCGCAAGTATGAGCACATATCCCCAGTTCTTTCCTCTCTAGGCTGGCTGCCTGTCAGGTCACGGATTGATTTTAAACTATTAATTTTTGTTTTTAAATCCTTAAATGATCTGGCACCACCTTAATTATCAGACCTCCTACAGGTATATAATCCTGGTAGGTCACTAAGGTCTTCTGATCAGTTTATTATTTCAGTACCAAGGTCGCGGTGTAAGCGAATTGGGGATTGAGCTTTTTCTGTTATCGCCCCAAAACTCTGGAACGGTCTTCCACCCCACATCAGACACGCTCTAACTCTATCTGTTTTTAAAAAGCTTCTAAAACTCCACCCTTGTTCTTTAGAATTTGAGCCTTTTTAATGATGAGGGGTTTGTCTTATGTTTTAATTGTTATGTATGTGATGTAGGTTTTATTTTAATAGCATTGATTGTGTTCAGCACTTTGGGCAACGTTGTGTTGTAAAAAATGTGCAATATAAATAAACTAAATAAACTAACTAACTAATTAGCATTTTTATTATAATGTTATTATTATTAGCAGTATTATTTATTATACACATATTTATATGTGTTTTAATAAAAACAAGTTTAGATTTGTCCACCTGTTGGGTTTTGGAGACGTATGCGTCACTATATGGGGCATAAGAATAGGACATGTGTTTAGATATACTGTAAAGCAGTTATATGAGCACACTTCGTTATTATTGCTGATTTATTCGTTTGCTGTAAATTAGAACAGAATTTAGAAATAGTTTTGAAACAAATCCCCCCTTCCACCCCTACTCCTCCACCTTTCCTTTCATAGGGCGGCACGGTCGCCCAGTGATTAACACCGTTGCCTCACAGCAAGAACGTCACCGGTTCTAGTCCTTTATTAGGCAGCCTGTCGTTTCTGTGCGGAGTTAGCATGTTCTTCCGGTGCTCGCGTGGGTTTCCCCCGGGTTCTCCGGTTTCCTCCCACATTCCAAAAACATGCACTACAAGTTTATTGATCAATCTAAATTTAACCCTACAGTTAAACTCTCATCCACCAGCATATCTCTTCATAGCAATCATAAAAAGGAGGTAGTTCTCGAGATCTACCTGAGCTCAAAGCTCCCTTCTAGCCCTGCAAACGGGATGGAGCCCATGGCTCAAGGACCTTTTGAGCTCAGGGCTCTCTCCCGGGACAGAATGCCAAACTTGCTTTATAATCAATCATCAACTTAGTGTGAACTCTTGAAATCAAATATGTAGGCTAATGGATGTCTTCAGTGGAGTGCATGCAGCACAGTTTCATTATCCACGAAAGTAAAGGAGAAAAGAGTAAAAGTAAAGAGAAAGTAGAGGCCGAATGGAGAAGGCTCTTTATCCTCGTGCAGATGGTCTGTTTAACTGTTTTCTGGCTAGTGAAGGGTTCAGTTTTCCATTCGATTTTTCCACTTACAAAGTCCGCCATGTAAATAGCAAATTCACCATGGCATGACTCAACTGACTCTTAAATGGAATGAGAGATGAGACTCTGATTGGTTTAATGCAAGTTAAGCTCAAAACACACCCATACCTCATTAAAGAATAAGCACAACCCTGGCACAAACTGTATTTTTTCTGTCCTTAAAATAGCAATAGTGGATTCGGACATGCCCTTAATGCTTTTGCGCCATGCGCTTTAGACTTTGTACCTAGATCGTTAAAATAAAGCCCATAGGTGTTATTAGTATGTGGGACATAACATGTACAAATGCAAAATAAAGTGTTACCAAAATAATTGTGTTAACATCAGTAAAGTGCTGCTTATTTTGCATTTGAAGAGCATGTTTTCACTCTCACAGCAAGCTTTAATAAATTAAATATAATAAATAAATGCTGAAACTTTAGCTGCATTCCAGGTACTGTACAACTAAAAATGTACATTTCATTGTGAGTTTATGTTATTGCATTATCTAATATTAACAAATGAAACCTCATTGTAAATGATCACCTCAATCATAACATTAAAAAGCTGTAAAATATAACTTTGCAATATTATAAACTATAATTTACTCATATTAAAGTTTTATGAAGGCTTTTAAACTCACATTTCTTCTGTTAAACATTCAGTGTTTTTTTGTTTTCAAATGCAAAGGTTCTCAAGACAAATGCACTGTTCTGTTACTGTTCAGCGACTCTTCGTCATGCTCTGCAATTTCTGACTATGAACTAATTGTGTATACATTATGTACGGTTTGCTGCTCATAGCAAAATGTAAGCGAGCGCCTGCAGGTAATAACAATCAATCACTCATCAACAGGGAGCACACGATTCTTCACTTTAGGCCTTCCGTACATAACAAAGTTCAGTGCACAATGTCATCCATTCGTCCTGCTGCCATTTGCAGAGCGAGCAGCAAGGCCATGGTGCAGTTTAATGAGAGGGTAATAAAACTGGTGACCCGCTGACCTTTGCCGTTCAGAGGATTAGACATCTTTCCCAACATCTAGCAGGAAAAAATAATATTCTGCTGCTCAGAACATCCAAATTGTTTCAATGGCTATTCAGTGGTTCATGCGTTGGGTTCAATTTCAAGTACACAGGCAGAGAATGTCAAGAAGATTGCAGTGAAACACGAGTCACGACAAACCTACATGGTTACGCTAATGCACACTACGCTTTTTACATCTAAAATGTGGCAGTAAACACATGCTGATAATTATGCAGGAGATAATATTTATGTTGTAAAACAAATGTCTGTTTTATCTTGCTAAAACGGGAGGAGTGCTCAGTAAGACTTTATTTTGATGGTCTCTATTGCACATTTTGTTGCCTATAAGTAGGGCAGACAGACAGACAGAATTGGCGTACATTTTTTACTATTTCTGCAAAAAAATTTGTAAAAAAAATCTACAGATTTTTTAACTTAATATATTAAATAAAAAAGAATTCCTTTTTAACTTTTATTTAATGTTTACACTGCAAGTTCAATTAGATCCACTTATTTGGTAAACAAAGCAAAGCAACAAAACAAAAATCTGTGGAAATCTGCAGATTTCTGTGCGCAGATTCCGTGTGGACCTACCTATAAGTTACATTGCAACTGCATTCCAATTAATTCTCATTTGAGTGTTAGTAGATTGTCTGCTTAATATCTGTTGATACTGCTACTTCAACAGACATTTAACTGACTATAAGAAACTTTACAAGTACATGTCAACTTACACTAACCTTAACCCCAACCTAACAGTTTACTTATAACTTATTGAGAATTAGTTGGCACGTAGATGCAATGTAACTTAAATTCAACAAAATGCGTGATTCAAAAAAATAAAGTGATACCGAGTGCTCTTCTAACATGTAAATGCAATCTTTGTATGATTGTAATTGAAAATATGAACACACAAATGTTATGGCCTAGATTAGATCAAATAATAACTGCATTCATTTATTTTTGTAGATTACATTTTATTTTATTTGTTTATTTTTATAATAATGTGACATGGATTGCTGTACATGCATAAATGTCATTAAAATAATAAGACTATATATATACTACGAGTGTGATATTGCATTTCAACAACAGTTCAACCGCATAATTGTGTATATAAAAAAGAAAATCAAACACAATGTCCCAAAAATACTTTTGTATGAGGAACCGCTTTTTTTTCTGCCATTCACATCTGCAGCTGGCGTCATAACAGCAGAAACCCTTGCTACTTCACAAATGTCACTTTAGAGCTAGTATTTGAATGATTCTCTAGCGTAATGTCTAAAATGATGACAAAACAGGTGATTTTGCTCACATTTTAAGATTCTAAGCCGGAACAACATGAAATGCCATACAGGGATTTCCCAGTATTTCTCTGTTGCAATCAGGAAATCACATCAATTAACCCCCAAAAAAGCCAGAGCAAAGCGATCAGATTACTATGGTATAAAAGTATGGCAGGCTGACTGCGGACGCGATAAATCTTCGAAATTAGGAATATAAAAAATAGGCACTATCCTTATAAATAAACTGCATAGTTGCAATCTAAACAACTACATTCTCACCCAAAAAGCCCCAAAAGTACATTATGTTGTCCAACAGCTGCAATATTTGTGAAATTGTAGTCCTTTGCCTGCCACTCAAGTGGGCAGAGTAATAAACAAGGGGGAAGAGGATGTATGAGTGCTGATATTACTTTAATATTTCACTATCAGCCAATCACATTCGAGAACAAGACAGAACTGTTATATAAATATATGATCATAATATTTGATTGAGTTTTTTTTTTAAACCCAGACATTAATTAATTAAAAATGAATAATTAAAAATAAATAATTAATTATATATATTTTAAAACATAGATGTTTTTATATAATCTGTTAAAGTATACAGAAAACAAAAATTGTCAAACTATTTTTGAATGCAGTACTTTGGATCACATAAATAGAGACTTGGTGAGCAAAAATAACTTCTTAAAAATAAAACCATTACAAATCTTACTGTTCTGTGTTTGAGTGTATATTTACATACAGAATAACCAGGACAGGTTCTGAAGGCTCCTCCCTCTGCTGTAAAGGGGGTGGGAAGCAGCAGCTTATTTGCATTTCAAGAGCATGTTTTTGCTTCCATACAAAAGGCGCTTTTACAGCAAGCTATAATAAATTAAATATAATAAATTAATGAATGAATGATTTTCCAGTGATGGATTGCAGCTGGAAGGGCATCCGCTGTGTAAAACATACTGTATGCTGGATATGTTTGCAGTTCATTCCACTGTGGCAACCCCAGATTAATAAAGGGACTAAGCCAAATAGAAAATGAATAAATGAATGAATGAATGAATGAAAAAATAAATTAATACATTTAATGCAACTGAAACTGGTACAACTAAAACTGAAACTTTACATTTTTCATTGTGAGATTGTTATTAGATTAATGTTATTGAACTAATATTAACAAATTAAACCTTATTGTAAATTTTTATCTCAATGATAACATTAAAAAGCTGTAAAAACATAACTTTGCAAAAAAAAAAAAAAAAAAAAAATATATATATATATATATATATAAATTTTTTAACACACTAAACATAATAGTTTTAATAACTCATCTCTAATAACTGATTTATTTTATCATTGCCATGATGACAGTAAATAATATTTTACTAGATTTTTTCAAGACACTTCTATACCAGTTAAAATTGACATTTAAAGGCTTAAGGTTAATTAGGTTAACTAGGCAGGCTAGGGTAATTAGGAAAGTTATTGTATAATGATGGTTTGTTCTGTAGACTATCACATAAATATATAGCTTAAAGGGGCTAATAATTTTGACCTTAAAATGGTTCTTAATAAAATTAAAAACTGCTTTCGTTCTAGCTGAAATAAAACAAATAAGACTTTCTCCAGAAGAAGAAATATTATCAGACATACTGTGAAAATTTCCTTGCCCTGTTAAACATTATTTGGGAAATATTTAAAAAAGAAAAAAATTCAAAGGGGGCTAATAATTCTGACTTCAACTTTACACATTATTTTGAAACATCTAGATGATCAGCAGCGCTTGTAATGACAAATTACAATCAAAACATTCCTGCTTGTTGTTTCCTTGTTCAGCTAAAAGTACAGAAAATGCTTCATTTTATCAGACATATGATCACATTTTTGACAAGTCAAGACCATATCACAAATTATATTTTAAAATTGCTTTGCTTTACAGGGAATTATAAAAACAGAAACATTAAATGTACTTGTCACTACTGTGGATATATTAATACAAGTTTTTTATATGGAGTTTTCAGAACTATCCAATCATGAACAGGGCATAAACACTGAAATAAACCCAATTAATACACACATTAAAGTGTCAATCTTAAGTATAATAAACACCTCTCATTTAAGATTAAGATTAATTCATGTTGAAAGTCATTTCATAACAGCAAGGTGCCAACAAGAATAAGATGTTCTTCCCACAAACACTCCTTTAAAGCAGGAGAACCTTCTTTTGGTTGAAGCCAAGGTTGAGTATATGAGAACAGCACACACACACATACACACACACATGGCTCAAAGGATTTATTACCTTGGACAACTTGGAGGCAGCACTCAAATATCAGAAGAGGCCAGAGCACTTTGAAAGAAGCAAGAGAGGAGCACAGAGAACTGTGAACAGGTAGGGATTTTTTTGTTATTGTTGTTATTGTGACAGAACTGAGAACGTGCAAAAAAACAATGAAGCAATAAGTTTGAACTGCACCAAAGTTTCTCACACCACCCTGAGTACCCTTAAAAGACACTTGTATTTTGTAAGGGAAACAAACTAAGTGGCGACTTTCGCACAGTTGGGTGCAGTGAACTATGCATGTACTTGACTTAATATAGCGCCTGTTGACTTTTTTTTACAATGCAGAGCCGACAACCTCAGATTACTTGAAGTTCTTACGCCAAAGATTTTAAACTAGGGGACTTTGGTTTAAAGACTTGCTTCTTGTTTATAGACTTACTTTATAGTGTGACATTGCTGGAGATGTTTTAAATGCCATTTCTTACTGTTACACTTAAAAAAAAAATCCTTTGAGCTGGTCTTCCCGATTTGGGTTTCAGGGTCTGGAATCTGCTAGTCAGGTGGCATGAAGTCAGATAAGAACAGTTGGAGGGATGAGTTCTAACTATAGATACTGGTATCATATCAAACAAAGCCAATGTACATGAAGGGTTTGAAATCAGTGGGTGGGTATTACAAAGGTATGGTTGAAAGATGTGCCATGTAATACATCAGCTTATCTGAAAAATAAAGTAATTAGTTGTTAATTTGTAGATTGCTCTGTAGTTTTTGGTTGAAACTACACTGTAAAAGTGCTGGATCCACACAATTGATTTGTGTTGGGACAACATGAGGGAATTTAGTTAATTTATTAGTTTTTATACATTTAAGTGGCTTGAACATAAAACAATTAAGTTGCCAAAAGAAAAAAAACTCTTGAATTGTGTTGATTAAGCTCATTTTAAATAAGTAGTCTCAGCAAACATTATTTTTTGAGTGTGTGCAGGATATTACTTTAAATGAAACATGCAATGGTTTCAACCAAATACTCAATCGCATTCCTGTTTCTTTCTCCTTTTTCTCCAGAGTCTCCTGTTTCTTTCTCCTTGTTTTGCCTTAAAATTGACAATAAATACACAAATTAAGTAATTTGCTAAACCAGTGGTATTCCCAATATCAATATAAATGTCCAATATCTAATATTATCAAAGACATTTCCAGTATTTCACCTTTACTGAAAAATTTATAAAATCTTGTCAACTTGTGATTTATCTTTACTTTTTACAAAACTCTCCAAAAGAACAATATTACATATAACATATATATTTGATAAAATACAGGAAATGCAATGATGTAATATGACAGAAATGTAGACCAAAATTTATTAAGATACACCTTATTTGAATGGTGAGGATGATGATACAACTGTTAGAAGATATATAAACAGTTTACTATGTCACAATTAATTATAATTTTTAACACAGTTTACAATCAACAAAATTAATTAAATTAAACAAATAAATTATAAAATATGCAATTTCAACATGAATTTAAATCATAAATGAGGTTAAGAGACTGTAATAATAGATTATTTAACATTGAACTGAACAATAACTAAAATGAATCAATGTTTAACTGGTATATTTGCTTATTTTGTGTTAACTAATGGAATTTACAGTGTACTGTACATATGGGAAATCGTTTAAAATATTTAGTGTTAATAAAAAGTGACATTGCAATAACTCATTGTATTGGCATCCTCATTGACTACATTATGTTTCCATCCAAAGATGCGAATTAGATTTATGCACAAAAATGATATATCATGTAAAAAAAAGCTAAATAAAGAGCTGTTCCCTTCCAATGAGTATCATCCCAACAATATCATCAATTACTGATAAACTGGAACCAACAAGATTTGGAACCATGGAATCTTTTTACAAGACAGTTATGACACATTTAAATCTTAAATAATTGAAAGCTTTTAATATTTTGACTTAAAAAAAAAGTATGAACATTTATATGCATTTGTGTATGTATTATATAATCTTTAAGTCAAATTACAAAAAAAACAAAAAAAAAAAACGAATGACTGCTTATGTGAGGTGTTTCTAATGCAGCGTTTATGAGACTGAGAGTAAATTTGATGTTATTCTCACCTCTGGCTGCCGTCATCAGTCTCACACTATTTATTTTACTTTTTCTGAAAGTCTTGATAACACCATCGAGGAGTTTTTCTTCTATTGTTTCAGCAAATAGAATTGTAAAAAAAAAAAAATAAAATATTTGTTGTACTTTCCCCATTCACTGTGCTCTAAAGGCTGATTTATACTTCTGCATTGAGTGATCGTCGTGGCCTATTGCGCAAGCCTTGCGCGTAGCCGTGTATTTAAGGTTGATTTATACTTCTGTGTCAAGCACACGTCTATGGTCGGGCGCAGCAGTCACATATCCCTCGCCGTGGCCGTCGCAGACACTGACGCGCACCTCTCAAAAAAATTAACTACACGTCGCAACCACGCGTAGCACAAGCTCTGCGATTGGTCAGCTTGGTAGGCTTGACAAGCGCGGGCGGAAGTGAGAGCTGCGCAAGCCCAATGGAGCGAGTGTTTAGTCCGGTGAAGAAATTCCAAATGGAAATTTTGTTTTGTGTTTACCTTATGATCAAAGTTGTTGCACGTCTGCCAGTTCCCACCTCTGAATAAGCAATTTTTAGCTACTTATTTATTAAGCTAGCATTCAGAAAAAAATAAAACACCAGTAAAGAAACTCGACACAGAGAAACATAAAAACCTTACTGCCAGCTAGCATTTCAGAAGTGTTATTGCAGAGCAACACAAACAGCACGCAGAAGTATAAATGCACAGTAACGCACAAGGCATGCACCGTGGGTCACGGCAATTACTCAACGCAGAAGTATACACCAGACTTTATACTTGTGCGTGCTGTTTTTGTTTCTCTGCAATATGACTTCCGAAACGCTAGCTGGCAGTAGGTTATGTTATGTTCCTGTGTCGAGTTTCTTATTTTCCTAATATTTTGTTTTTTTCTGAACACTAAAAGTAGCTAAAACTCGCTCATTCAGAGGTTAGAGCCGGCAGACGTGCAACAACTTTATCCATAAGGTAAACAAAAAACAACAGTTTCCATCTAGAGCTCCTTCACGGGACTCGACACTTGTAAACACTCACTTCATCGGGCTCGTGGCTCTCATCACTGCCCACGCTCATCACCGGTACCAAGCCGACCAATCACAGAGCTTGCGCTACATGTTGTTGTGATGTGTAGTTACATTTTTTGAGAGGTGCACATCAGCATTGGCGTTAGCCACAGTGCCGTCAGCCGTGTGAAGGCTGTGCTGGAGCATACGCGTGGACTTGACGCAGAAGTATAAATAAGCCTTAAGTTTACCAAACTATGACGTCTTCTGTTACTGAGAAACCCGGAAATGTGAAAAGGGTCTATCAACATAAAAAAATGATTTTCTGCAGTAGAAGAAGTCGCTTTAAAGCAACTGTAATACCAACCCACTTTGATGACGTATTTTGGTATTTTAGAATGACCAAAACATGTCAGATGTTTTGCATTGTGGTTGGTCTTCTGGTTTGGCCACTGCAGTCCCATCATAGATTCACTAGATCACTAGATTTTTTTGATGTACATGCTGGAATTTATTCAGAAAATGTGTTTGCATCGGGGTTTATTCACCAACATAACCAACATTCTGAAAACATAGCCCTATATACGCTTCTGGAGATTGTGAATTATGTAGCCAGAAGTACGTATGGCTACAATTTGTCTTTAAAACGAACGCTATGGGGCGACATATCGCTGTTTCTTTTCACACTTACCAGCTGACCGCTTACCTCCATATGGACGGCTTTCCTGCTGTTACCAGTTTGTTTAGTTAGCTCACAATGTACATCACTGGATTTGAGATGCAGAGAGGAGTTCACCACAACGACAGGGTTTGAGTCCAGTGATAAATGGTTCCAGAAAGTGGGTAAGACAAAAACAAAAGCTAAAAAAAGATAATAAAGAAGTAAATAACAGGGTGAGAATGTGTTAAATCTGAAAACGTGGTAAAAATCAGGCGAGGGCTTTTCTTTTTTGGATTGCTTTTTAAAATTGTCAGTTGGCATTAGGGAGGTGGGTGGGCGGGTCAGTCGGTGCTTTTGAAAATACTATTGGTTGGGTGTAGGAAAGGAGGAGGGTGGGTCAGTCGATCAGTCAGGCATTCAGTCAGTCAAACACAGACAGTGGCGTCTGATATATTTACGTAAGAAGAGCAGGCACGAATGGCGAGAGAAATTTCTCAAAAAGCATACACAGCGGCCTCTAGTGGATTGATGAAAACAAAAACTACAAAAATCGCAACTCCTGGGACAAATTTGGTGAACTCCAAAAATGTTTATAGAGGTATGTTTTCAGAATGAGCCTGGGTTGTTATTCACAGTTTCTCTAGTGTGTCCTACTCATTTGAGCCCATACATTTTTTCTTTGCATGTTTTCAAAATGTATGTGCATCTTGCTGTTTTCTTGCATTTTTTTATGTGCATATCCAAAATGTGCAGAAAAAATATTTGGATGGAAACATACAGCAGCTACTCAAGCATTAAAAGTGTTGAAAGCCAGTCTAAACAGTTTAAAGCTGTTCCCGAAATACAGAAGCAACAAATTGGCTCTGCAATTATTATTTAGCAGTGGTCAGTGGCAGCAGCATTATGTTAATTTCTCCTCAAGCATCTTCTGGGAGACACTGATTTCCATCCTGCACACCGAAAGGGTTGAAAGGTGCACAGGGGCATTTGAGATCTCTGGAGAATACGTCTGTCCACAGGAACCATTTTAACTGGGCCAGGCTGACAGGACAGAAGAAGAGATTTTATCGCCAATCAGAGAAATAGGAGGGCGATAGACTGAGCGAAATTGGCTTTGCCTATTACCGCGGGTGATTTTCCTCACCTAAACACCCCGCGGAATCGCATCTTCTGTACTCTAAATAAAGTACTGACAAGCAGACTGATTTATAACGTGGTCATTTCCTCACCTTAAACATGTGTTGCTTCGATCGGAGACCTCAGAGTCTCATTGCCAGCCTTCCCTAAGAGGAAAAGTAGACTTAATGCTCCCATTCATATTGAGTTTGTGTGCCGTTAGGGAGACTTAGTTATGTGCTGGCGTGATTAGGCTATTGCTTAAAATAAGGTTTTCGTCATGACAGTTAAATACCACTATAAATGAGTCAGTTTTGTAAAGAGAGTGTAATTTTAAATATTACAGATGCTGGGAAATATTGTGAAGGCCCCTAGGCATAGCTGGAATTTGAACGTGTGTCACCTTGCTAATGCATTGTATGCTAATGATATGCACGCCATTACTCCCTAAGTGGCTTTTCTTACTGAACTTCACCACATTGGAGAAAATGTAAATAACTAACACTAACCGAGGGCTGCGCGAGGCTGCCGTGATAGCCTATCATTTGACAAATGACTGTGTCCTACTAAACATGTCAGCAGGGCAATTCAGATAGAGGGGGAAAAAGGTTAGTGGTATAGTTTAAAACTTGAGCATGTCATTAGACTTGCTTTTCATATAGTAGTGTGAAGTGGTAGTTTACTCATGCACTGTTATTACTGCAATACAGCCTGGCTTGCCGCTGGCATGTAATTATGTTATGAAGCATGGCTTTGCTTTCCCAGCAGGATGAAAATGTCTCCTTTTATGCGGCAGGCTCTTCAGATCTGAGACAGGTGTAAAAAACTCTGGAAACTACACCGATGCTGCAGAACTTTGCACAATACACCTCTAATTTGTGAAGTAGGATGGGAATATACCTTCTTTTAATCAGAGAATGCCCAAGATGGCCTTGCAATGAAGCGTTTTCTCGTCCCCATATAAGCATGTGACAGTGCTGAGTGGTGTGAAGCTCAGGTTGCGTGTAAACTGAAGACTCTCGGCTTGGCAAGCTTCAGTGTTCAGTGATATTTCGCTTAGAAGGGTTGAAGAGCTTGTTTTCCAAAATGAACAGAAGCCAAGGGCTGCTGGGGTCGTACTAAAAAAGAGTCCGGGGTGTTTCGATAATTCGTCATTCTGAATATCTTGCGCTGCAATCAAAGAATGTGTTAAAGTGTGTCTCAAATAGCAGCCAGATTGTACATTAGTAACCCATACTGTACCCTGACTTATTGTACCACTGGGTTTGACTGACCCCGCTTTTACCTGTATATATTAATTTTATTTGTTCAGCTAGACGCCAGTCAGAAACTATTTCCAGTATTTCTACCTATAAACTACAATATTAACCTGCAAACCTAATAGCTAATAGCCTCTGGCTGCGAGAGTCGAGGCCACAATCAATCAATGCAATCTGAAGGAGGACACACATATTGAATAGCCTCAGGTCATGGTTATTTCTGATTTCATGGCTACTTTAACTGTCTTCAATAATGGTTTGTAGCTTAAAAATGTACACATTTATGAAAACAAATATAAAGAAATTCTCATATATTCACGCTTTATTTTTCTTTATTGAGATTGATGATTTTAGTTTTCCACTACATACAGTAAGTTTAGTATTCTTTTATTTTCTGAGTGCCTTCTAGTACACTATCACTGGACAGATATATAATGAAATAATAAAAAAATAAAGTTTATAGGGTTTATGTTGAGCTTATTAGTTCTGAAACAAGAGTGCTGTTTTTTTTAACTCAATTGCAAATGTGAGTAGCTATGTTTCCTTCGAAAAATGTGAATTCAATTTATGCGCAAAACTGGAGTATCGCATTAAAAGATGTTTGAATAAAGCAGCATTTCCATTCAACGAGTCAAAGAGAACAAAATCATCACTTCCTAATTAAATTGTGCTAAATATCAACAGTAAAAACAGAATTTGCTGTGGTAGGAGAAGCTGCTTACATTTTTTCTTATTTTAATAAACAACTTGCGCCTCAGAAGGCAAATGACGACACGCATTGAACGCACATTGGCATTTGAAGGCGTCAGACGCAGAGCACAGATGCTCTTGACAGTTCTGGAGGTCATTAATAATACAACAACTCTAATACTAAAATGATTAATTCGTTTTAGAGTGACCAAAACAACATTTCAGATGTTTTACAATGTGCTCAGCCTGCTGGTTTGTCCATTCACACACATTTTATTCATCACATGATCTCTTAGACAAAAAATCACATGACCTTTTTTAAATACACATACTGGAATTTGTTCGGTAAAAGTGTTTCCATCATAGTTTATGCGCATCTTTTCTTATCAAATAAAAACGTTATCCTACTCAGTTATGCGCATACATTTTTATGTACATTTCCAAAAAGTATTCGCATCTTGGCGTTTCCATCAACTGTTTTTTATGTGCATATCCAAAATGTGCATAAAAATAGGTGGATGTAAACATAGCTACTTTGTTAAAAAAAAAACAACAAAAAAACAATAGTATCTGGATGCAGCCTTGAGCTGTGATTGCATATCCCAGTGATGCAATGTCAGACACGATGCACTTAATGGAGCTATTGACGTCACTGTGAGGGGTAGGGTTAGGGGTGGGGTTAGGTGAGTGCATTAAAAAGCATTGAATGCAGCTCAGATTGCATTGCACTAGGTCTGCATACAGACTCCTCTCAAAGAAACTGATATTTTTATGAAATGGTTAAAAATAAAAATTCAACTCACTTATTAAGACAGTGTCTTGCAGCCACCTACTGGCAGTTTGCTTAATATTTGACCAATTGTTTTTATTAATTTCATATTTCTACATTAAAATGATTAATTTCTTAACATTGTGTAAATGCATGCTATATCTGAGCTGCAAATTAAAAGATAAACATTTGTTGTCATTAAATCCTACAATAAATGTAAAAATAGTCTCTGACTGGTGTTATAATGAATATAATTTAACTCTAAACATTAACTTTGAGATCATTTTTATCAAAGGTAAGGTCCAAATGTAAACTAGATGCCATACAATTGAAGGAAAACTAACGGTTTTGTTTGATGTTTGATTTTTTTTTTTATGCTCTCTGAACAAAGCAAATTGTTATTGGCCCAAACTATGTTTACTCTTGCTTAAAATCATCCACATTATTTAGTCTGGGTCTATTGTGTTCTGTTTTATGTCATTTTGCCCACAACCTTTGAAGTGTTTGGGATGATATCACACCACCTGTGCATTCAGGCATTCACCTAAATTGTCATCTTTTACTAAATGACAGATTCATCTGTGCCAAAACAGCAGATTTGTTTAGACTGGTGTTGAACAACAAAACATATTCACCTGAATATCTTGAAAATCAGAGAACGTGTAATAGCATTTTTAACATAGATTTTTTTTTTTCAGACAGATTTTACATTAAACATTAAGTGGAATGGAACATTAAACCGAAAGGAAACTGAGTTTTTTCCACATATCTTGACTTTAGATCACACTGTGTCAATCACAGTTTATTTTGTCTTAACTATGTTAACGCTCAAAGTGATCCATATTGAGTTTTATCTGGGTAACCTTGAGCAATTTTTTCAAATTTTTATTTATTTATTCTTATTTTTTGAGAATAGGGTGATTATACACAGCCTGCAAATTTTGGCAATTATCTTCATTTGGCTGCTTCTACTACAGGACAGAACAATTTGTGCCAACATTGAAAATTAGCTTGAACTCACAGGTGTTCAACATTATAAAAAAATAATAATAATAATAATAATAATAATAAAGTATATTATCTTCTCTATTAAACACTTGCATGAGTGCCAATCAGGTCCTTCGATAAAATCTTAAGGTTACTTATAGTTTAGCATAAGATTCAAAACAGACCTGAAATCCATTTTTGAGTTATGACCTGCCAGTTATCCATGCTTTGATAGATAGGACAGCTTTGCAGCAGTAATACATATATATAATTTTAAAGTTAATAATAATAATAATAATAATAATAATAATAATAATAATAATAATAATAATTCCTTACATTTATATAGCGCTTATCTGGACACAAGCGCTTTGCACACACCTCACCCAACACCAGTGTGCAGCATTTACCTGGATGAAGCGATGGCAGCCATATTGCACCAGACCCACAGACTGTAAAAGATATGGACGTAGTATCCGTGACATCAACCATAGGTTTCTGATAAGCACAAATGAAGCTACAAGTGGGCGTGGCCAACTGGCGCCATTTTGTTTGCGTGTAATCGCTCCAACAGGGGGTAACCAAACAAGGGCAAAGAGGCAGAGCATGAGCGGAGCTACAGATGCCAGATAGCATTTTGCTTAGACTGGCTTTTTTTTTTTGAGAAACGCTTAATACTTCATTACCTGCAACTCATTTGTGTTCTGACCACTTGTGCTTGGTTGTACACTATATCAATAAAGTGCTTAGTCTTTTTAAAAAACACTTGTAATACATTAAGCCACTAAACATTGTCCTTAGGACGTTTTTCTACAAGAGGAAAACACTAATTACTTCCACATACTTGAAATATAGTCTGTGTTAGTAAATGCAAGGCTATTTACGAAATCCAGGCATAACACTGTATGACAACGTTTCAGATGACTGTTTTTAGCCTACAGCTAAACAATCTGGCAGATTCTGGAGTGCATTCATGTTCTAAAAAAATTATAAATGATAATTTATCCTAAATAAAACAAATACATATATAGATATGGTATATAAGCATATAATTTCACGCACGTGAAAAATGAAAGCCACTTGAATAGTTTGTAAGCACAATTAAGTGCACACAGCTTGCCATATTATCTGATAATTGTAGAAAATAATTCCAAAAGGCAACTGACTGTGTAAAGCCACATAAAACAAAACAAAAAAAAAACGATGTATATGTCGAGTTCAGCAACTAAGCGGCCAAAAATCAGCTGAGGTGACATGCAGGTGACCAGCAAGACCTAGCTGTCACTCAAGTGGCCACACCCTTAATTATGCAGACTTCAAATAACTTAATATAAGCACAACGAATGAGTTATAAAAAAAAATCACCCCTCATAGTTGTCATGAAGGGGAATATTAGCTATATACACCAAAATCATCTTTTGTACCAGGCTGTAAACATGTTTTTATCAGCTATAAAATTGGCCAATTAAGCATTGCAATCAGTGAAATTCTGGAGTTCCTGGAGCCAGCCCCCAAAGGCCAGTCGATGAACTGCAGTTTCAGTTACTTCTGCATTGGCTTCATAAGGGAGAACGGAATGTTGCCTCTTGCACACCACACACCATCTGATTGGTGGAGAGAAGGGATATAGCCAATGATATGGGGATGGTTAGGAGGCCATGATGGACAGAGGCCAGTGAGCAAATTTGGCCAGGATGCTGGGGTTAAATCCCTACTCTTTTTTTCAAAGTACATTTTGGGGTTTTTAATAACCACAGAGAGTCAGGACCTCGGTTTAATGTCTCATCCGAAAGACGAATAATACATCATCAACTAATAATAAACAACATTTATTCATGTATTCATAAATCATATACTGTTCATTAAAAATATAACCATTTTTAATCATGAATAAGATAATACATCATGCGCTGCTGCTAATTTAAGCAACTCATTATCACATTATATGCATAAATTAACACTATTCTAAATGAATGCATGCTTTTCATTCCATGATGCCTTAAGCAAATGAAATTAACTTTATTGTATAGTGTAACTTGACTTAATTATACAGTGCATGCTTTCTCTTGTTCATCCTGACACTGATAATAATAAGCAAAATTTGTATTACCATCCTAAAGAGTAATAATCCACCATAGTTTTATTCTCTATGATGCAACCAATTGAAATAATAGTTGTCAGCTCTTATGCCAAAAGAAATGACAAGCCAAACCACGCATAATGATGTGTGCAATGAATCACATGCATGTTGAAAGATGACACTCAAATGTCAGATTTCAGCAGCTTATGATCCACAAAACGCTTGCATTCATATCCCATTATGCTCTGTGCGGTGTCTATAAGAGGCCAATCAGTGTGCTATTGTGTATGGAATATGCCACTCGGTCAGATGACTGATGTCGCACAGAATGCAATTTCAAAGAGTTATTTATGAAAGAAAAAAAAAAGATGGCCACTGCATAAAACAAGTTGCTTGGTTTTGGCTCTGAGATGAGATTGAGAATACCATTAGCTGGAGTCAGCGACAAGAGAGGGACAAGAGTCATCGAGAGCCCTAGACTACTAGATCATTCCAAATAAACAAGCTTGGTGCAAAACCTACTCCACTGCCTACCTAGACTCCATTTCACCTTGATTCATCAAAATTATTTTTTCAGCCAGAAAGGAATCATGTAATGCATTTCGATGAGCTGGGTGACCAAAAAATAAATAAATAAATAAATCTCAATCTTAAGCATATTTTATTTAAAGGGCACCTATGGTGAAAAATCTACTTTTTAAGCTGTTTGGACAGACATATGTGTAGGTATAGTGTATAGACCGTCATATTGGGGTGATATAAACACACTCAGTCCTTTTTTTTTTTTTTTTCCAATTTAACAACATAAAAACGGTGGACCAGTTGGAGTGGTTTTGATATCGACCGCAACTTGACATAGGAGTGCGGTCCCCCCGCCCACCAATATTGATTGACAGGTGCGCATTACCATATCCTCAGTATGTTGTTTCACGTCCGTCATTTTCAGTGTGAGTCAAAGCGATATCCAAAGCGATTCACCACGTTATAGCTCTCCTCGCTATTAGTGTTTGTGAGTTTTGGTGGGTTTGCATACATATGTACTTTTCATTGCATCTTCCTTAAACTTCAGCGGTTTGCATTTCCCGCGGTCACAGAAGCTCCCTGTCATCTTAACTAGGTGCAACTGGAAAGTGCGAGCGCATTGCCTCACATGCGCGTCCCTCCATTAGAAATAACAAACTAACGACGCGCAGCGCCATGCATTTCATGTTGTCTCAGATGAAAGTGAGGACCAGGAGGGTGTTGCGGATGAAAGTGAGGACCGGGGGGCTCGCTCAATATTCTGCCCCCTAGGTAGCCTCTATGGACGCGCTGGCCCTGCTCAGGACACTTCATATTTCTGCCGAGCCACAGAGCATAATCTGAATAGTTTCATTTTAAATAACATGTGAATGTGCGTGTCTGGTGTGTCGTGTCATGGCTCTGAGCGGCGCATCTGGTGTATGACACCCTTTAGTTATAGCCTCAAGCAGGTCGTACACGAGAAGCGCCGCTCGGCGACACGCAGCGTCGCGCCACGCAGTGGCATGCATTTCTGAATTCTAAACATAAGTTTCTATCAGAGGACACACACCGGCGCCGCAAGTGTGCGATACTTTTAACTGTCATGTGCGCGCTGTCTCGCATCGGGTGTGTGATGCCCTTCAGTCAAAGTTAATTCAGTGTGCTTGGTTATTAGTCTCGGTGTAGGCTACAAGCTCAGAGCTTTAAACTAGCACACAGTTGGCTGTAAAACTATACAAAGACACAAATGATTTTGTACTCTCTGCTTGGTCTGTGTCCGAGTCCTACATGTACAGCTGAATGCTGGTCCACTTGTTGCTTCTCTCTGTCCGTCTGTTGCCATACACAAAGAGAGAAGCTCTTGACTTCGCCCCCTTGTAAAGTTGGGCGGGAACTAATTTTCATGTGAAGCGACACGCCCCTAAAACAACAAACTGTGTACACGCCCCCAAAATGGCACTTTTTAACACATCATAATAAAAAAATCTGAATTGTGTTTTGAACTGAACCTAAGCTGGCACACTCAGAAGAACCATAATATTAATATTACATCTTAAAAAAGGGGTAAAATATGTGCTTTAATACTGAAATATACTGATGGAAATACAGTATTTTCTTAAAATGAAATTTTAAGGCAATGTATTGCATCTGTTTGTTATATTTTAAAGAAAACAATTATTAAAAAAAAAATATATATATATATATATATATATATTCTTGGTTGTTCTTTATTCTTGAGTCTTAAATTTTAATCAATATTCTTGTATGTAGGCTATTGCATGTGAACTGCAAAACTAGATGGGTTTCCATCCTAACATAAAGTAAATCTACTCAAAGTTCCCAAAAAAAGATCAAATCCCAAGTGCAAATTATGTGCTTTCCATAAAGCTGTTAGAGCAGCTCACTCTAGTATTGGTAACTTAGTAACCAGCAGTAAACAAGACAAGCATAATGGAATCAGCTGATTAGTGGCCTTGGTGTAATGTTTGTAAAGTTTATTCAACAAACGCATTTCCATCTCTATTATTCACATTAACCCTTAATGCCACAAGTAAAATAAAATATTGTATTTTCACACTAATTTTTGATTGCTATATTAAATAATGCATTATTTACAAAGCTGGTGTTTTCAAAGCTGGAGTACGTAAATGATTAATAAACTATTCAAATGAACATTTATACATTTTATTTTCAGCCATAGAGTAATAGACTACATTTACATGGACATCAGTAATCAAATTAGTTGCCTTAATCTGAATAAGGCAATAATATGATTAAGGTGTTTACATGAGTTTCTTTTTAAATGTTCCTTTCATGATCTGTTTTATGTGTTATAGCACATAGATTGATTAACGTCATTGTGTCACCATGCTATCCACTCCTCTTAAGTTTCATGTAATGTAGGGTGTTTTTTTTTACTTTAACTGCAGTTCGGCACTTTCACTTTCATTCAGGAATATTTCATGCATGCCCCGTGACAAACGAGATAAAGACTGGTGTATAAAGACTGGTGTTTTAATGGAATTTGATACCGCATGAAAAATGGGAAAAAAACTCTGCAATTCCCGACGTGTGTCTGTGGTCCTTTACTGACTCAGTACAGATATGGCTACTGAGAACGAGTCACGTGCAGTGCTGCAGCAGCAAAGGCCACCTTTTCACCTTTTTTTAAATACATTTTGTTCTTTACGCAATATCCACCAGGTGGCGCAAGGAACAACCACTTTTCCATTGTCGGGCTAGTGCGGGTATCCTCCTTGATGTTTCAATAATGCATAGTAATCTTTACACCAAACAGCACACAGCAAGACACAGCAGCCAGTAACATTCACTTGTTGAGTTTTTGTCACATTTAAAAGGTGTGTTTGTGCATAAAACGTGCGCGTTTAGATGCATGTATTTGTGTGTGAGAGACCGGGCAAAAGATCACTCGATTCAGATCAGTTGATGCCGTAAGCGGCTGGGTTTCATTCTTTATTTTGGAGATAATGAATACCTATTTGTCATCACATACAGTATGAATACAACAGAAGGACATTAAACTTTACAAATTACCTGTCTACTTTTGTAGGCTCAACACAGTTTCATAGATCTAGATAATATAGCCTAAACTATATTGAAATCATTTAAAGATATGTAAATATCGGATATAATAAAAACATTAAATAAATAAACCTATATCAAACAAACAAAAGCTATAACAATTTAGGTATATAAAGTATAATATAAATAAATATAAATACATTATATTTTAATTTTACAAAGGCCTATCCGAAGGAGGAGAAAAAAGCATTAGATATTTAAAAAAAAATATTTGGGGTATTTTCTAAAAACAATAAATGGATGAATTTTTAAATATTAAAGACTAGTGTGTGTCGGCAATATCCTGTTGCAAAACATTACGAAAAGACATGACAGTAAGAGTTTGATTGAGGTGTTTACATGTCTGTACTGCACTTCAATAATGTCACTAAAATTGGCATACTCCACATGTCTTCGTCCAATTTCTGTTTAGTTCATCAAAAATTGCTGTTTACATGGTGGACTCTTAATCAGAGTATTATCTTAATCGTATTAAAATTAGATTATTGCTGTCCATGTAAACATACTCAGTGTTACTCTGGCACATGTGTATTTCAAGTGCTTGTGCATACTTGCAATATAAACTTACTGAATAAAGACAGTTTTTACAAATTCATGTTTGTGTAGTTTATTATCACTGTCTGTCATCGTAACGAACAGCCAAAATTCATAAGAATGACTTTTTAGTAAAAAAAAAAAAAATCACACACTTCAGATACAATATTGATAAACTGCAGGTGGCATTGACATTCAAGTGTGCACACTTGTATTCAAAAACTGCAAGCCACCTTGTCATAATTTCTTTAAAAAAACTCTGTGCACCTGAGTCAGAACCATTTGACAAGCATTTAGAACATCACAAATGGATGCATATATCCAGCCTGACACCCATATGCAGGCAGCAGACAGCATGCTTGCTTTTGGAACAAAGCTAAAAATCTTGAACACATGCTCACTAAAATACTTCCAGCTCATCTGGCTGAAAGCCAATACGATTCCATGCTGAAGACAGTCAAATCCAAACATGTCAAAATCCCATATTAGTGCTAGGCTAGCGTACTAGTGAGGACACACTGACTGGATCTGAACTGTATATGTGAGTGGATTTGAAAAGATGAATGACTAGAGCCGCAGAGGTTTTGCTGACTAGGCCCAAAGCCTCTCTAATGGAACATAATGCACCGCACTGTCACACTGCATCACATCTCAGCAGATGGGATAACTGTCGTCCTACTTTGCCCCATCCTTTTCACCTGAATTGCTCTTTTCCATAAACAGTTTGGACTTAATGGAGTATTTAAGTTAGTCAGACCAATTTTAAGGTGTCTGCTTAATGAGGACGAATGCTCCTGAAGCACTGATTGACTTGTAAAAATGAGTTTTGTATTGTGCAAACATCTTTCCAAATGTTTAATAAGAGCGAAATTGAATTGACCTTTCATATTGGTTTTCTCGCACCCAGAGATACTTCTGAATCCTTGAGCCACTGGACTGCATCAAGATGATGAAAAAAGCCAAGGTTTTAGATCCAACTGCTGCCGGGCAAGGCGGTAAGAATAATATAATTGTGCTCTCTCCCATATGGCAGGCTGACACTGGCAACAAACCTTATCCAACAGCTCTATTACTGAATTACCGAAACAACAAATCCAGCCATGTTCTCCATGAAGACCTGCTAGTACAAAAACATGATGGTGGCGGCGGTGGGAGAGGGTTGTTTTGTAATTCTTTCTTTCTTTTTTTCCTCCCCTTAATGGTCACTTTTTCCCAGAGGATGCAATTTAGCTAATCAGTTTTCATTGTATTCTTAATGATGAGAGTATGGCAATGGAATTCGATACACTTCATAGGACATGAGTCTCATTTAGAGAAGTTATCCCACAGTAAGCGCCGGCGTTAAAATGCAACAGCGGATTTTCCAGATAAAATCTAATGACCTCCTCTCCACGGCAAAGTGAATAATATATCTGTCCCCGAGGAGTTAGATAGCGAGATAAAAGCAAGCGTTGAATCCAACGTAGCCACACAAATTTATTTAAACTCGCGAATGATCAAACAGCTGGTTAAAGTCGTAGGTTGTGGTTTTGGAAATTGGCCGGCTGTGTACAAGATGCAAATGAAGAGGAGGCTGTGAATGTGGCTTATGCAATCAGAGGCTTCATCAATGCCTTGTGTGCCCTTCATCTGGAAGCTCGCTAAACCACCCAGCGAGAATTTGCTGTCATTCAGCTTGGGTTTCTTTCAATCGTGTAACCATGGATGCGGGAAAAAACCATCAACTGACCCAAATGTGAAGTGTCTGTGCTGTGAAGGACAGAAAATAGAGCCAGAAAAGAGGAGTAGGAGGAATGGACCAAGCTGGATTCAAACCTTGATTTATTTCAGGAAAAAAAAACACCCTCTTAACACTTAATTTCTTTATTTTTGTTTTATTTAATTTGCTTTATTTTATTTGCTTTGAGGTGGGGATTTATTTTACTTCATTTATCACAGATACTTAATTTTTATTTTCATGTTATTTATGAACCCCTCCTTCTTTATAATCATGGGTGATGATATACTAATTATAGGACATTAAAAAAATGTCCTTATTTATAAAGTTTGTCCCATTTATGCCTGTTTCACACTGCATACATTAAAAAAACAAAAAAAAAACAATTGCTATGAAATAATATATACAGTTAAAATCAAAATGATTAGCTCTCCTGTAAATTATTTTAAAAATATTTCTGAAATGATGCATTAAAGGTGCTGTATGTAAGTTTTTGACTCTTCTAAAGCCTAAAAATACCATAATATGTTTGCAGATATTTAAGAAACGTGGTAAGTGAAAATTCTTGTTTATCTGAAAAACAATGTTGAAGTCATTTGTTTTTGTTTTGAAAATGTGCGTTACATGCCAGAACGTCTGTCTTTGTTTTGGATCTTTTAACCCGCCCACTGACACTTATTTTGCCAATTATATTTCAGCACTCAGGGTTGCCTTCATGGAACACAGCGTATTTTGTTCATTTAGTCAGGAAGGCTCTGAAAATATGCATCTGTGACCGAAATGCGACCTCCGGTGGAAAGTAGTAGACTCCGAAATGAGACGCAGATTCAGAGTTTCACATGAAGTGGTTGTTATTAGCAAATAATATAAATATTACAAACATAAACATTATGTGAGTAGGTTACATTGTAACCTCGTGTTCTAACAACACGCTACATGACGAGATTTGCAGTGATAAATAATTTGGCTGTTTGCACCAGACGAAACAAGGCAGAAATGTAAATACAGCCACACAGAATAGTGCACTTACTGCACTCCAATGAAATGGTAAGGTTTATAATCTAGTTATTACATATTAAACCTCTTTAACATTATCAAATGATCGTGCTAAATCACTGATATGTGTTGGCTTGCACTGAGTCACGGTTCTAAAGTTCCATTTCAAACGGTTTATTTTATTTTCAAGATCTGAGGTGAACTGCCTGCTGCCGTTTTCAGTAGTATGGCAATAAATGTTATGTAAAAAAGCATTCAACTCACATAATTAGCATTTACTCTGCATAAAGCATATGAGGTGTACCTGAGGTGATCATTGTCAAAGTTTTCTGTTATTCAACTGCAGGAAAGAGAAGTCGTTTATAAAATAGAAATTTCAGGTGTTTGTTATAACAAAAACTTATTTTAATATAGAAAATATTCCTTTTATCTCACGCCGTTGCTTTTATTTAGAACACAATTTAAATCAATCTTTAGGCTCGACAGTCAGGCACACCGCTGTTGGTGTCGGCAATCTGGCAACCTGCACTACATTTGTTTTAATCCAGGAATGCAAAAACCTAGTTCAACCACTGGATGTCAAACTTACATACAGTACCATTAACAGAGCAAGGGATTTTTTCACAGTATTTCCGTTATTATTCTTAAAATGTTCTTCTGGAGAAAGTCTTATTTGTTTTATTTCGGCCAGAATAAAAAACATTTAAAAAATTTTAAAACAGTTTTAAGGTCAATGTTACTAGTCCTCTTAAGCAATATTGTTTTTTATTGTCTACAGAACAAACCATTGTTATACAATGTTTTGCTTAATTACCCTAACAGTTATGCCTTTAAATGTCACTTTAAGCTAAATACTATTATCTTGAAAAATATCTAGTAAAATATTATTTACTGTCATCATGACAAGGATAAAAGAAATCAGCTATTAGAAATGAGTAATTAAAACTATTGTGTTTGAAAATTGTTGAAAAAATATCCGTTAAATGGAAATTGAGTAAAAAATATACAGAGGGGCTAATAATTCAGGAGATCTAATAGTCTGTGTTTGTTTGGAAACATATAATATATGTTTAGAATAATATAAGTTTAAACAAAACATCTACAGTAACTGGATAAACACAGCAGTCATATTAATAGCCCTAAATGCAACTGAATGCTAACCAACAAAGCATTTTAGGTCTGCTGTCTGGCCTATAATCTTTGACCACTAAGAAAAAGAATCACTTTAATGCTAGAGCATAGAAACACAAGGCACACAAAATGCAATGTATTTTTCTCCCAGCATCAGCAGCAAGGATGCTTGGTGCTACAACAGAAAAACATAAACTATCTATCATGCTTACGACCTTAATAAAATATTAAACTTACCATCGATTGCTATTTTCTCTGCAATTTCTTGCCACAAACCTACTCTCTTTTTTTGTCAGTGTTTTGTAGTCCTTTTGTAGACTTTTTGTTCTCAGACACCAGTGTCAACAAACACTCGGCTTCCATTGTTTTCCAGAATGCTTTTATTCGACATCCACACTAGTTTTCAAAACAGTTTTCTGAGCCACCTGTTTTTTAGTTTCACCCTTTTGTGAAACAGAATCAGCTCTATGAACATGATCTGAAGCTCAAATCTAATCGGATGGTTCATTTTATCTTGCGATGAAGGAGAAAGACTGACACGCAGTAAAAAAAAATAGAAACTGCAATTGTTGAATTGCACATTCAAATCAGTTAAAGTAAAGATTAAAAAATACAGACAACCAGGCCTGTAGCCAGGGGGGGGGGGTGTTCGGGTGGTTTGAAAGACCCCTCACTAACAAGGGTCCAGAATTTGTCCCATAAATGAGCTAATTTGTCCTATTTTGACTGCTATCATAAATAGTAAATAAAAATCTATCCAATCTATTGTCTTTAAGACCAAGCGGAATCCTCTGTTTGCTGTCCCTTCAATGTGACTGCAGCTAATCAGTTTTGACCAGTGCAGACAATTATTCTTCATGAGTCCAACATCCAGCTGTGCAAGAAAGCATACAATCTGATGTAAGTGAAGTCATCTTTCGCTACCGTATTGTTTTTAAATAGTGAAAACATTTTACAAGTAACTTTTACTTTTTCTAAATCTTGAACTTTATTCTCAAAACAAAACAATTGGCCAATGAAATATGTGAAGCACCAAAAGTGGTAATTAGTGAATTTTCTAATGCACTTTTTTTTACAAGAGAAGCAAGAAAAAATCGTAAATCTCTACAATATTATTATTATTATTAGGGATGTACCGATATTCATTTTTTGACTGATATGGATAACAAATAACTCTTAAAGTTTGGAGGCCGATAACCGATATACTATAGCCAATAAAAATAAATATTTTAAAATGTTATATTTTTACAGAGTGAACAACTGATTATATATTAAAAACTTCATAAAAGTTTAAACTGATCTTATGAACTGAATAGCCTACTCAAAGCAAAAAAAATTAAAAATTTTTGGTGATGGTTAGAACAAAAGCTCCCTTTTAATATGAAAAAAGAATACCCTCTATCACGTGTTGTTGCTTTTATATACAACACGATTTAAAGTTGCCTTAAATCAGCCTTTAGGCTCGACAGTCAGGCACACTGCTGTTGGTCCTCAATCTGGCAACCTGCTCTTGCTTGTGTTTTGATTCAGGAATGCAATGCCTAGTTCAACCACTGGGTGTCAAACTTACATACAGTACTGCAAGAAAACATACAATCTGATGTAAGTGAAGTCATCTTTGTTTTTAAATAGTGAAAACGTTTTACAAGTACATTTTATTCTAAATCTTGGACCTTATTCTCAAAACAAAACAAAATTGCCAATAAAATATGTGAAGCACCAAAAGTGTCTCGTATTAAAATTAAATTGAATACTAATTTGTCAATTAGTGAATTATGAATTTTCAAATGCACTTTTTTAGCAAGAAAAAATTGTGAATCTCTACAATATTATTATTATTATTATTATTATTATTATTATTATTTATTCATTCATTCATTCTTTTCGGATTAGTCCCTTTATTAATCTGGGGTCGCCACAGCGGTATGACCCACCAACTTGTTTTTGCACCTGTTTTACGCTGCGGATGCCCTTCCAGCTGCAACCCATCTCTGGGAAACATTCATACACACTCATTCACACACATATATACACTACAGACAATTTAGCCCACCCAATTCACCTGAACCGCATGTCTTTGGACTGTGGTTATAATGACCATCCAACAGGCTAATCCAGCCTAAAATTGTGCTTAAAATGTCACTAAAATGCAGTATTTTAATCTCATGATTAAATAGAAAATGAGGCATATATAAAAGATCCACTTTTTGAGAAAAAAAGAACCACCCCTTTCACCAGGCTGGCTACGGGCCTGACAACAATGCTACCAAAACCATTTTTTTTTATCACACAGACCCACAATGCTGTATTAAAGGAATAGTTCACCAAAAATCATTATCATGTCATCTTTTACTCACCCTTTAATTGTTTCAAACCCTTATGAGTTCTGTCTTTA
>CAIGQZ010007154.1:19943190-19953392 GCA_903798205.1 Danio tinwini | reverse complement strand
TATCATATCATATCATATCATATCATATCATATCATATCATATCATATCATATCATATCATATATCATATCATATCATATCATAACGTATCATATCATATCATATCATATCATATCATATATCTCACACCGAGACAGTGTGTCATGATATCCACTCAATCATGCAAAAAAAGTGCACATTATTGTGTCATTTCTATTGTGCATTCAAGTGTTCAGATTGCTGTCACTTAAAGACACCATGAAATGGAATTTCTATGTTGATGACTTGAAGGACTTGTTCATTATCTTAAAGTAACAAATAGGCTTTTTAGCCGACAGAAGTAAACTGGGCTCTCGGGACAAAAATAATGTTGGTCAGGGCAAGGGTTCACATATAGTAAATGCTGCTGTAATGTTGGTATAATAAAAATGCATTATTTAGTGACCAAAAGTGACCAATCATTTTGCATATTATCTGCCAGTAGGCTTTATTTTTTTTGTTTATTTGTTTTTTCATAAACTTTAATTAGTTTGATTATAACCAATAGGTAACCACTAATCAATAGGGTAGAAAAGTGTTGGTGAGGTAAAGCAGTCATTTTGTAAATGCTGTAATTTTTGTACAATTTATACAGACAATATTTACTGACCAGGCATTTGTTTTTGTTTATGTCTTTTTACAATTGTTGAAAGTGTTGCTGAAAAGCATTATTTATTATGGTTATTTGTACAGTGAAACTGTACTCCATATATTGTGAAAACATAATATATATATACTGTATATATATATAAAACCTATTTGTAAGAGGAACTACTTTCTTCCGCCATTACTTCACATCTGCAGCTGACATTCAGAAAAGCAGAAACCATTGCCAGTTCACAAACGTCATTTCAGAGCTTGTATTTGAATGACTCTTTAGCGTAATGTTTAAAGTGATGACAAAACAGGTAATGTTGGTCACATTTAAAGGTCACAATTGGGAGATCAGAATATTACTATGGTATAAACACAGCACTACAACATACAAAAAAGAGAGATTGGCTTAAAAAGTCATTTACCTGTTCAATAATGATTTTATCAACTGTAGTTTGAAATTATGCAGTTTTTCTCTTAGGGCTTATTATGCAGTCACTTTCGCCATCTTGTGGATGAACAATAGGCACTGTCTTTATATATAAACTGCATAGTTGCAATATAAACAACTACATTCTCGAGCCTCAAAAGTACATTATGTTGTCCAACAACAGCAATATTTGTATATAATGTATATATATATATATGGCATTTATATGATTTATACAAAAAATAATTCTTAGAATTTTTGTCTTGTTTCTAGTCCAAATAGCTACATTTCAAAGCCAAAACAAGATTATTTCATTTATCCCAATAGCAGATAATTTAGCTTGTTGTAAGCAAAAACTCTTAATTATGAATTCTGACGGTGAAAACAAAACAATATTTTTACTTGCTCTAAGAATGTTTTGATATTTGGACTGGAAACAAGACAAACCAAAGTATGAAAATAATATTTCTGCATTGTAGTTATTCAATTTCAGTACCTGAATACTGTTAGACTCTTCATCAAACAGTGCTATTTAAACTACCTTGTGAATATACATACATATATATTGATATATATATTTTCTTCTTTAATATTAGGGCTGATATTTTATTTTTCTTCTATAATTATTGCAATATGAATACAGTATTCATATCTCAATATTTATTGCAGGAAAATAAAATATCGAAATATCAGCTTTTTCCAAAATCATGCAGCCTAATATATGCCTAATATATTCAATTAGGCTAAATTCCCATATATATATATATATATTTGTATATGTGCAAGTTTTAAATATTATAAAACAGTAATGTCTTTGACTTTCCAATTCTATTGGTTTATTAGTAGTTAATATTATATTATCTAGTTTTCACCCCAGGAAAATATTTCAACCAAACTTCTAACACATCATAACTTGTACACAGATTTGTAAAATGTTTTTCACTAAACACACACACAGCACAATCATGCAGATGTTTATTCAGCCTGGAATACGTCACTGTGCACCTGCTGTGTTGTTGCTTCTCTCGATGTTCTGACATTATATCCTTAAATATGGGTTTCTCTCAGGCATCAAACGAAGATCTAAGGTTCCTGGTGTCATGATTACACAGTATGTTGAGGAACTTCCTGAAGGGATGACAACTCCCGACTTCACACGCAAACCCATCGCTTTAACCATTCAAGAAGGTAAGCACATTAAAAGAGTAGAATCCACAAAAGTGAGAGCAAATATGATTAGAGGTGACAGTTGAGAGCTAAACGATCCTGAATGTGAAATTAACAAGCTGCAAGCACGTATGGAGGATTACCACACAGATTTACTGCCCTTAATGTCTAAGCTGTGCAGCTACACAGACTTAACTTAACGCAGTAGATGAGTGATTTCTCAAGTTCGTTGCTCGTCCTCTGGCTTAAACATATGACCCTGGCTATATATGCACAGAGAGAAGGAAATCAAATAGCATATATCCAATTTCACGCTAGTTTGAAATGCACAGAGCAAGACCACAAATGTGTAATGCTTGCTTTCGTTTATGTTTATAATAACATCTGGCATTTCAGTATACAGTATGTGTTTTTTTTTTCCTCTGTACTTTGCCACTGTGTCTGCTGCAATACAACCAAGATATTTCCAGAATAAACTGACTTATATGTCAACTAGGGCTGAACAATATATCACTTGAGCATCGATATCGCAATCTGTGTATCTGCAATAGTCACATTGCAGGATTAGATTATTTATTAAATATTAAAACACAAAGATATTATTCATTCATTCATTTTGTTTTCGGCTTAGTCCGTTTATTCCTCACAGTGGAATAAACCACCAACTTATCCAGCATATGTTTTACAAAACGAATGCCCTTCCAGCGGCAACCCAACTTTGGAAAACACCCATGCACACTCTTTTACACACATGCACTACGGTCAATTTAGCTTATTCAATTCCCCTGTACCGCATGTCTTTGAACTGGAAACCGGAGCACCCGGAGGAAACACACGTAAACATGGGGAAAACAAGATCTTCTTGCAGTGACAATGCTAACCACTGAGCAGATATGTATAAAGTACTAGAAACCCAGGCTTAAGTAAAAGTACAAGTGCTCTATCAAAAAAGTGACTTGAGTAGAAGTTGAAGTGCTCTTTAAGCATCATACTTAAGTGGAAGTACTAAAGTATTCAACATTGTTTGTACTTAAGTATTGCAAGTGGTTTATTTAAAAATTTACAACTCAAGTACTGAAAGTAAAAGTACAAGTATTGCGTTATGTAGTTATTTTTAAAAAAGCAGTCAAAAGACATATTGTTTTGTTTATTTTAAATATCTTTTTTGGGGCACAGGATTAAGCAGAACAAAAAGAACCATAGTTTACGATTTTATAATATAAATAAATAAATAAATAAATAAATAAATAAATAAATAAATATATATAGTATATATGATGGGTCTAAATTCACCATGTGAATTCAGCGTGACATTCACAATGTTCAACCATTCAGAGTGACAGCCTTTATGATAGACAGTTAACATTATGTGAACATTGCAGCATGATATATACCACGGGTAGCTAACGGTAGTTAACTTATCTAGCTCTTATGGATAGCTCAAACAGCTGTTTTGTGTATTATATTATCTTTAACTTGACATGTTTCTTTAAATCTGATGGTAGAGTATGCACTTCATTCTATATGAACTGTCTTTCACTCCGACAAATGCAAACATTGGTTCTAAATAGGGTCACGAGTGGTACTTTTACTCATCGCCACGAACAGTTGAAATTGAAGGAGTTGAAGGTGTAATTTCTAGGTTTTCCATGTCTAAAACAAACTAAAGTGCTCTCAATGCAGGCAGGCAGCACTGTCTTCTTTGATCGTCTGCTCAATGAAGGATTGATTTGTAACATTTTTATAATTGTAACGAGTAACTATGCAACACATAAAAAATGTACTGGAGTAAAAGTATTAAGCTCATCGAAAATATGTACTGAAGTAAAAGTAGAAGTAGGAGAAAAAAACAATATTCCAGTAGAGTACAGATACAACCTTTTAGTACTTAAGTACAGTAGTGAATTAATTCTACTTCGTTACTATACATCTCTGCCACTGAGCCACCATGCCACTCACTGTATATAGTATATATAAAAAGATAAAAAATTAAATGTAAGTTCTGAGTAATGATTTAATGTATAAACTATTTCAATGTGGTCATGTCATTGGCCCATGAACAGTTCTTGCTTGTTAACAAACTATTTCATAACTGTAACAAGAGGCAATTCAATCATAACTTAATGTTAAAACAGCTATCATAACATTATCAATATGTGGCTCTTTTTGGATTCTCGAAAGCTATAGAAATTAAAAATGTAAAACGGAATACTTTGGGACCAATGTTTTTGTTTAAATGCCTCAAAATGGTCTATATAAATGGTATTTTTAATAGGATACGACTTTCTTAATGCATTAGAAAATGCTTATTATGAAATGCTCCACAGGACCGAAACTCTCTAAACAGCAAGACATAAAGTGAACAGGAGGTGTAAGCTGAACTCAACACATTTTTGTAAGGAAATGCTAAACTCTTTGTGAGGCAAGGCAAATGTTTAGCAAAGGACACAAATACAGATATGGCTACAGAGAATGCGCGAGTGATTTAAACAAATCTCGTGCAACTCCGCTGTAATGTGCGGCACAGTGCAAAATACTCTAACACGAGCAGTACATGGGCAGCAGGGGGCAGTTATGTAACATAGTGAGCACACTGAACGGATGTAACAGCCAGAGCATGTGAGCTAAACGGCTCCATAACAACAGACATTAAATTACTGTTATGTTTTTTTTAAATGATTTAAATTTAATGGCCCAGTTTCAGTGTGTTTCATGTTTTTAATTTAGTTTTGTTTTTTTAAATGTGCATGTGAAATATGTACTGTACACATGGCAGCAACACCGTTTGATCGACAGACACAAAAATAGCAGAGAGTACATCTAACGGTAGGTGGTCTGTGGCATAGTTGTAAGGTGTATGGCAACATGATCTGAGGCGATCAATCATGATCAAGATCCCCGTTCGAAACCAGCGCAACACGAATTTCTGTTTTTCCCCCACTACATATCACATCGAAAATACATTTATCTTGCGTTTGTTGCACTTCTCATGCGAGAGTGCAAGCAGCTACAGACACAGGCCCTCGTGGCTAAAAACGGACCGGCCGTCTCCCGGTCCTCCCGATTAGCCAAATCAGGCCTGTCCTCCAAAATAAAGAAAGAAAGAAACCCAGCCGCTGGAGGCATCGAGGGAGCTGAATCGAGTGCTCTTGTATACAAATACCGTCCATGCACTGAAACACCCATGACAACTACTGTAAGTCAATGGAAAAGTGGTTGTTCCTTGCGCCACCTGGTGGCTATTGCATAAACCACAGATATGTTTTGTTTTTTTTTTAATGAAAATGTGGCCTTTACAGCCACAGTAAAAAGCGCGTGACTGCGGGTGACAAATTGCAGTACTGCGCGTGAAGAAACGCGCGTTCTTGGTAGCCATATCTGTACATTTCCTGGAAAGGCAAAAACTTAACAGGAGAACGCCAAACCAAAAACATTTTCCCAGTTTTTTTTTTTTTTTTAAGTTCCTTTAGGGGCTCCATACTAATTTATATTTCTCCACAAACGTAGTTGGAAGTCTAAAAGATTAACTATTTGCTCATAAAGGAGAAATTCAGTTAAGCATCCAGAATTTTGACTAAAGCTGTGTACAGTACTTAAACATTCTCTAACGAGTGTTCACAGAGCTATTATAAACAAATGCAGAATTGCTGTAAACCCTAAAACAACCGACCTAAAACACATTTAAAAGTAAATAACCAAAGAAGAACAATGTTGTCAAGGCACAAGAACTTGTTGATTTTGTATTGACTAATTTCAATCATTACATTTTAAATTTATTACAACTTTTACTGAACCGTGTAACTTTGGGTTTGTTCTAGTTTTGCTATAGGTATAAATGAAAAAGAAATCATGCTCAGATCCACACTCAAATCATCAGTCTGAAATAACTTCAACCTCTCAGCCTTGTTGAAAATAAAATTTTGTAGCAGTTCAGCTGAGGTGAGAATCTGACCCAATGGACCAACGAACCAGGCCTCATAATTCATAACGGTAAATATGTTGCATAAAAAGCAGCGGTGTCTCATTCTGTAAGCGAGCACATTAGTTATTGCAAGTGAAAACCAAGGAGCGCCTATTAATCTTAAAATGGTATGTTATTGCTCTTATTCATTGCCAAAATCCTGTTCCAAGAAAGCCTTGATTATCTGTATTACAATATTATTAACCAATAACAGGACAATTGTTATTTAGTGCAGTTTATGTGCGTACAAGTGGCAAAAGTGAACCAATCCGTGAGGAAAATGCAACTTTCTCAAAATTCAACAAAAAAAAAGGTCTAACATTATAGAAAATAAATCTACTTACATTTGAAAAGCTTTATATTTTAAACTTCTAAAGAGTGCATATCTCAAGACTAACAACTTCCATTTTCATACAACAGGAAAGTTGGCCATTTTTAAAGCTAAAGTGACTGGAAGTCCAACACCTACTGTAACCTGGCGTAGAGCTAAAGGAGAAATTAATGACCCGCAAAGGTTTCAGAGCAAGTATGACCCTACAACCAGTGAACACACTTTGGAGGTAAGCACAGGCTTTTAGCATTACATTAAACTACTACTGAACAATTAGGATTAAGTGTGTAATGGTGTGTAACTTTAAAAATACCTCCTCAAATCCCAGATTAATGTGAAGAGACTGTAAGTAAGACATCCGTAGGCTGATTTCCCAAGGAAGAGTAGAGTCTGTAGCTACATTGCCAAATTATTAGTTTCCAGAGGGGTGCAATATTGCCAAATATTTATATGATATTGATATTTTAGTAGATTTTTCAATAACTAAACAATATATTGGTGTATTTGTGAATTGACTGGATTAGGCCTGTCATCAGAAATAAATTTTAAACAGTAAGTTCATATATTAATCAATGATTTACTGATTAATTAAAGAGGACATAGTTTACCCCTTTATCCAGATTTAATATGTCTTTTGTGTCTCCAGAACGTGTCTGTAAAGTTTCAGCTCAAAACACCCATCCGATTATTTATTATACCTTTCAGAGGGTTCTACTTTATAGCTCTTAGCATCAGATAGCGTTTTTTGTGAACTGTGCCTTTAAGGCGAGTCCTCCCCGCCCAGCGCTCGTACCTTTCAGCGTGCCTGAATCCCCGCCCTTCGCTGCCTCAGACAACATAAAGGAAGCAGATCTCATGTAACATTTGTGAGAAATACTACAGTAAGAACTTCATCAATGAGTATTTGATGCATTTGTTGTGGAGTTGCAACGATGAGTCACACACAATGTCGTTACAAAGTTCACGCACACACACACAGACACACACACACATAAACAGAGACAGCGCACACGTTTAGTTTTGCATTGTTTTTGCACACAAATGTGACAGGATACAGGTTAATATCCACTGCTGTATGGATATCTGATATGTTATTGTACAAAATAAACCTGATTTAACGACCACAAACCGGGATTGAAGCGTCGTCTTTTATAGTTGTAATGACACGCAGCTGTGGTGATAAAGTAAAGCTGAAGTAAATCGCCGTAATTCATTAACATGCACTGTTTTAAAACATTTAAAGCTAATACGCAGCTGTCAATCAATTTGGTGGGCGGGGAAACCGCACTCCTACGTCAAGTTGCTGTTGGTCTCAAAACCGCTCCAATTGGTCCACCGGTTTTATGTTGTTAAATTGAAAAAAAGGACTGGGTGTGTTTATATCACCTCAATATGACGGTCTATACACTATACCTTCACATATGTCCAAACAGCTTGAAAAGTTAATTTTCACCATAGGTGCCCTTTAAATAATTCATTCAAAATTACTGTGCAAGTGCAAGAACTATTGAGTCAAACATACAAATGTCCTGCACTGACTTTGTTGGGAACTCTTGTTTTCAAACGTGAAAAAAAAAAAAATCTGTGTGTGTGAAAAAAAAATCTTAATTATGCTTAATTAAGGTCATTTCATGAAGTGTTGTTTAAATTCAATATACACTCACTGGCCACTTTTTTAGGTACACCTGTTCAACTGCTCATTAACACTAATTCCTAATCAGCCAATCACATGGCAGCAACTCAATGCATTTAGGCATGTAGACATGGTTAACACGATCTGCTACAGTGCAAACCGAGCATTAGAAAGAGAAAGAAAGGTGATTTAAGTGACTTTGAACGTGGCATGTTTGTTGGTGCCCGACAGACTGGTCTGAGTATTTCAGAAACTGCTGATCTACTGGGATTTTCATGCACAACCATCTCTAGGGTTTACAGAGAATTATCCGAAAAAAGAAAATATGCAGTGAGCAGCAGTTCTGTGGGCACAAATGTCTTGTGGATGCAAGAAGTCAGAGGAGAACGGCCAGACTGGTTTGGGCTGATGGAAAGGCAACAATAACTCAAATAACCACTCGGTGCAACCGAGGTATGCAGATGAGCATCTCTGAACACACAACACATCAAACCGTGAGGTGAATATGCTACAGCAGCAGACCACACCAGGTGCCACTCCTGTCAGCTAAGAACAGGAAACTGAGACTGCAATTCGCACAGGACCACCAAAAATGACAAAAGAAAATGTTGCCTGATCTGATGAGTCTCGATTTCTGTTGCGACATTCGCATGGTAGTTTCAGAATTTGGTGTTAACAACATAAAAGTATGAATCCATTTTGCCTTGAATCAATGCTTCAGGCTGGTGGTGGTGGTGTAATGGTGTGGGAGATATTTTCTTGGCACACTTTGGGCCCATTAGTACCAATTGAGCATCATGTCAACACCACAACCTACCTGAGCATTGTTGTTGACCATGTCCAAACCCCTTTTAAGACCACAGTGTACCATCTTCTGATGGCTACTGCCAGCAGGAAAACGTACCATGTCATAAAGCGTGAATCATCTCAGACTGTTTTTTTTTTTTAAACATGCCAATATGTTTACTGTACTCAAATGGCTTTCACAATCAACAAATCTTAATCCAATAAAGCACCTTTGGGATGTGGTGGAACGGGAGATGCGCATCATGGATGTGCAGCCGACAAATCTGCAGCAACTGCGTGATGCTATCATGTCAATATGGACCAAAAACTGTAAGGAATATTTCCAGTACCTTGTTGAATCTATGCCACAATGGTTTAAGGCAGTTCTTTAGGCAAAAGGGGGTACAACCCGGTACTAGTAAGTGTACCTAATAAAGTGGTCAGTGAGTGAATGCCTGATAATGCAAATCATGATATTTAGAAGAACAGCGCTTCTGCTATAAATTAAAATTCATATATTAAATACATCATAGCTTTTAAACATAAAAAATCCCATTACAGGAATATTTTTTTTACATAATTTAATTCTAATAGTGTTCATCAAGCACTGAATGTTAAAATAGCATTGCCAAAAAACTATTAAAATATTATCATAGAGGATTAATATTGCAGAACTTTACATTAGCCCAACTCAGCAACACGGTCTCAGTCAATGGCACGGCTTTGGAGCAGGGCTTTTTTTTTCTGACCAATGGTAGATGGTGGTCAAGAAACAGTGATTATTATTTCTACAGTTCTCTTTGCCAGTTCACACATTACACACTTTCCCTATAGACCATTTCAATATGGTGATGTAATTGGCCCATGAATATTTCCTGCTGGTTGTCAAACTATTTCATAACTCAATCATTCAATTCAATCATATCTTAATGTTAAAACAGGTGTTATAATATTATCAACATGTAGACTCTTTTGGACTCTCGGAAGCTGTGGAAATTAAAAATGTAAAACAAGAAATACATTAGAACCATTGTAATTGTCCCTCAAAATGGTCTATACATGCAATCAAATGTCATTCAATTGTTATGAATTACATCAACACAACCATTTCACTTATCATTTACATTTACAGATACCTAAAGTCCGCAGTGATGACGCCGATACTTACAAATGCTACGCATCAAATGAATATGGGAAAGCTGTTTGTACTGTTGTCCTCAATATCATCGAAGGTAGGACATACAGAGAAATCCGATATATAGCAATATGTACAAATTACATA
>CAIGQZ010007154.1:19913972-19930155 GCA_903798205.1 Danio tinwini | reverse complement strand
ATTATTATTATTATTATTATTATTATTATTATTATTATTATTATTATATGCATATTTATATTTGGATTAATAAAAACAAGTTTAGATTTGTCCACCTGTCGGGTTTTGGAGACGTATGCATCACCATATGAGGCATAAGAATAGGACGTGTGTTTGCATATAACTCACATTTCATTATTATTGTTCATTTATTAATTTGCTGGAAATTAGAACTGAATTTAGAAATAGTTTTGAAACAGATCTTTGCGCTTAACAAATGAAATTAAATATGTAGGCTAATGGATGTCTTCAGTGGAGTGCGTACAACACCGTTTCCTTATCAGTGAAAGTAAAGGAGTAAAGAGTAAAAGTAAAATAAAGGGAAAGTAACAAAGCCAAACGGAGGAGCCTCATTTCTTATCCTCACGCTGCAGATAGTCTGTTTAACTGTTTTCTTGCTAGTGAAGTGTTCAGTGTTTCCTTTTACAAAGTCCACCATGTAAATAGTAAATCTGCCATGGTGCGACTCAACTGACTCTTGAAGGGAATGTGAGATGAAACTCTGATTGGTTTAATGCATGTTATGCTCAAAACACACCTATAACTCATTAAGATAATAAGCACAACGCTGTAACCATGAGCCGGGGCGCAAATTGTATTTTTACGTCCTTAAAATAGCAAAAGTGAATTCGGACAAGTCCTTAATGCTTTTGCGCCATGTGCTTTAGACTTTGCGCCTAGATCGTTAGAGACCTTAGAATTTGAGTTTGTATATTTTGTCAGATTTTAATTTGTATTTTAAAATATGTCTATACAATTATTCTAGATTTAAGCTTTAACAGAAGAAAAATATATATGTCCTGAGAATTAGCTACATTTAAATGCAAAATATAATTTATAATTTATAATTTATACTTTATTTTCTTAAGTTTAACAATTCTTTCAGTTTTATGATTTGAATTTTAGTTTGGTTCATTTAGTTGGACTGAACTGGCATGAGGAATCCTCAATAATTATGTACTTAATTATCACAAGTTTTATGATTTTAGTTACGAATATATCTTAAACCAAAAAGTTGTGTTACAATTCAATATTTTATTTGTATTTTTGCCCTTTTTATTGATTGGATTTGGCATTAGCAATCTTTAATAAATGCAATCACTGTTTTAATCTGTTGTTAACAATCTTTCCACACCAGCTGATAAAGATCCTGCAACAAAGGGCAAGAAGAAAGCTCGTAAAACCACTCAGGCAGGTGGTGGTGGTGATGACCTGCTGAAGATTGCCGCTGAGCAGGCAGAGAAGAACAAGAAGGAGATAGCAGAAGCTATGGAGGTGGCAAAGAAACTCCAGGCTGAGCGAGATGCAACAGAAGCAGAAGCCAAAGCCAGAGCTGCAGCTGAGGCCGCAGCAGCACAAGCGGCTGCAGCCGCCGCGGCCGCCGCTGCTGCTAAAGCTGCACAAGAAGCTCTCGCTACAGCTAAAGCCAAAGGAATATCTGAGGCTGAAGCTAAAGCTGCAGCAGACGCAGCAGCACGGGCTGCAGCAGCAAAAGCCAAAGCCCAAGCGGAGGAAGAGGCCAGGAAACAGGCTGAACTTAATGCCTTGAATAAAGGTCTGAGTGCTGAGGAAGCTGCAGCGGCGGGGGCTGCTGCAGCGGCTGCAATGTCTGCACAGGCAGCAGCTGCAGCAGCAAAGCTTGGGAAGGCTGGAGGCGCGGGTGGAGCTGGAGGTGATGGTGCAGCAGCAGTAGGTGCTGTGTGGGCTGTGGGAGCTACTGGAGAAGGAGGAGCTGGAGGAGCAGGTGGAGAAGGTGGAGCTGGAGGAGAAGGTGGAGCTGGAGGAGAAGGTGGAGCTGGAGGAGCTGGTGGAGCTAATGGAGCTGGAGGAGCAGGTGGAGCTAATGGAGCTGGAGGAGCAGGTGGAGAAGGTGGAGCCGGTGGGGCTGGTGGAGAAGGTGGAGCTGGAGGAGCCGGTGGAGAAGGTGGAGCTGGAGGTGCTGGAGAAGCTGGAGCTGCAGGTGGGGCTGGAGGAGCTGATGGTTCTGGAGGAAATGGTGGTGATGATGGAGATAAAGGAGACAAGAAGCGTCAGAGGGAAGGACCTCTTGTACCTGAGACTGTTGTAGGTAAGAAATTATACAATAAATTTCAAAATATGTGTATGCAGTACAAATACTATCTATTTTTTTTTTTTTTTTTTTAAATGAGTAGCGTAAAGATAAGTTCACACCAAGAGGGATAACTGTAAATGTGAGTCTAGTTGGAAAATTATGTCTAAATCTGCAAAATGTCCATTTTGGTCAAATTTGACATTTCCAAGTTCATTAAGTCCGCGTCTACTGATCCCAATGCCCCACAGCAATTAAACATCTAAAGTGATCTGCATTTTAATGTGAGATGTACTAAAGCTGCAATTCTGGTTAAACTGAGAATCACATATTGTTTTTCTGCTTCTCTTTTATAAAAAGTAGATTGCAATTCTTTCACGATTCTGACAACATTCGCACTTACAACAGAAGTACTGTAATAAAAGTATATTGTTTGGGTTTGTATGTTGGGTGTGTAGGCAATCAAAATAAAAGTATCTTGACATTTGTATATATTATAACATTCATCATCTTATACCAGCAGGTGGAGACACCTGGACATTACAGGTTTTTTTTCCAATTGTTTACACATATTTTCTGAAAGCATGTCTCATATTGCCAGAACTCTACACACAAATCACAAAACACACACACATTGGACAAAACCCTTCAATTCCTCTGCAAAATCAAACTTTACTTTCAAAACAATGTAATTTCTTTACAAAATGGTGTTTTGTTTTCAAATGACACACACAAACCATCACATGAATAGACACAAGAACCAGTTGATCACTGATATGCTTAATATAAAACACCATGACCACTTCTTCTCCATTCATTATAACGACTTACTGTAAGCCTTTTTTGTTCAGTGTTACACTTACTACAGACAGTACACAGGCCTACATAAGTGCATTGTAAAATTTTTCAGAATATTATTTTTATGTAAAACACAAATACACAGTACCAAATATATTTTACTATATTTTTCCCCACAAAAAGTGCACACAGTGTTCATCCCAACCAACACAAAGTTGCGCATAGCATGGTCTACATATGCCATCAACAGAAGTATTTACAGAATAGTTACAGTAAAAAAAAAGTGTGGATTTCGGTCATACACTTTCAATCCCCAGGCAGAAAAATCCCTCAATAGGATTGAGAAATGGAGAATATGAGATGAGCTCTGATTTCTAAATCGCAATTATGTGTGACCGGTGTTTACACATGTGATGAGTTAATATGCAAAGTAGGACAACTGACTTTACAATTTTAAATGACAGTGTGTTTCTTGTGAAAACAAAAGATTTTCTGCATGAAAATTGTGCCAAATGCAGAGAATTGTGTGTCGTGTTTTGAAAAAGTGTGTTTTAAATCTGCAATTTGAGTGTAAAGCAGGAATTGTGCTTGTAGTTTAGCAGAATTGGTTCAGGGGGTTGGTGCATCAGTTACATGTTGTAGTCATTGTGACTGAAGTACAAGTAATTGTGTGTAAACAATTGAGAAAAACTGTAAATATTTGTGATTTAATTTCTTGAAATGTATATATATATATAAAAGTGGCGACGCAGTGGCGCAGTAGGCAGTGCTGTCGCCTCACAGCAAGAAGGTTGCTGGTTCGAACCTCGGCTGGGTCAGTTGGCGTTTCTGTGTGGAGTTTGCATGTTCTCCCTGTGTTCGCGTGGGTTTTCCTCTGAGCGCTCCTGTTTCCTACACAGTGTATGAGTGTAAATGAGTGTGTATGGATGTTTCCCAGAGATGGGTTGCAGCTGGAAGGGCATCCGCTGTGTGGAACATGTACTGGATAAGTTGGCGGTTCATTCCGCTGTGGCGACCCCAGATTAATAAAGGGACTGAGCCGAAAAGAGAATGAATAAATCACAAATACTTAATAATCCAACAGTGATTACTGGATTAATAGTTAAATTTATTCTGTGCTAATTCATTAATACATTCATTTTCCTTCGGCTTAGTCCCTTATTTATCAGGGGTCAACACAGCAGAGTGAACCACCAACTATTCAGCATACATATGTTTTTCACAGTAGATGCCCTTCAAGCCGCAACCCAGTACTGGGAAACACCCATACAATCTCATCAATACATACACTCATACACTACAGCCAATTTAGTTAATCCAATTAACCTAAAGCGAATGTCTTTGGACTGTCGGGGAAACCGGAGCACCCAGAGGAAACTCACATGAACACGGGGAGAACATGCAAACTCCACACAGAAACACCAACTGACCCAGCCAGGACTCGAACCAGCAACCTTCTTACTGTAAGGTGGCACTGATAACCACTGAGCCATCGTGCTGCCCCCTGTGAATATTTAATATACATTTTTAAACCGACTTTGATGTTACTTCATAAATTTTAGCTAGATGGTTTTGCTTTAGAACCTTCTGAACTGGATTTGTCTTAAAATTGACAGACTCTGTCGACAGTTCAATCATTTGTGGGCAGATTCTCCCGCTTTGAATGTTATCAGTCAATTAAATGGTGGTTATCAGCTGATAGATATGGGCCAGTAGGGGCCTTCTGCACCTACTGGTAGGTTTAGAAGGCTTTTGTCGTCCATACACGTGGTTAATCAGCCATAGTAAGACTTTAGATCCAGATCTGTTTTTATATTAATGTGATGGTTGGGTTTAGGGTTGGGGTAGGGGTAGACATTAATAAAATATAATTAATGGGAAATTTAATAAATAATATAAATAATTCTCCTTAACTTCCAGCAGCAGCCATATGTGATCTATAGCTGATTACCCATGTGGATGGATGATAACAGCCTTCTGAGCCTACTGGCCCATATCTATCAGCTGATAACCACTGATGACGCCCATTCAATCGAGTGATAACATTCAAACCGGCTGAATTATTCCAATAAAGCATTATTAAAATGACTAAGTTTGCCAGCAAGTGTCATAAATATTCCCACAGTATTGCTTATTCTCCACATCATTATTGTTATAGCTTTGGGTTGATCTTTAATATTGTTTTATAACTTCCTTTTATAAAGGCTGCAGGACTGGTTGGTTCTTACAGAAAGCAATCTATTAAAGCAGACCAAACTTATATGGTCAAGTGTCTTAAAAACACCTTTGTTTGAAGAACTTCCTCCATCCACCACATGTTTTATTGATGTCCTATTTGGTAGAGCAGTGTTTCTCAACCACATTCCTGGAGGACCACCAGCTTTGCACAAGCTCCATGTCTCCTTAACCAAACATACCTGGTTCAGATCATCAGCTTATTAGCAGAGACTGAAAGACCTGTAATGGGTGTGACAAACAAAGAAGACACTCAAAACATGCAGTGCTGGTGTTCCTTTAGGAACGTGGTTGAGAAACACTGATGTAGAGTATTACAAGAGGGTACTTTCTAAGATTATCCGCATTTAATCCAGCATTCATTTTTAGGTCAAAAGCTAATTTCAAATAAACCCATTCATACATGCATACATCTTTGTGCAACTTTCTTACACAACTGTCTGTTGGTTTATATGTTGACAATACTCTGCACATACATATGCAATCTTTACAACAAATCAGCATCTTAGAGGTGTTTTTAGCTCAAGTGAAACACACACATACACATTTAAAATGCCGAACATCCTATGTTGATTAATTCAGATTTTACATCACAAATCGTGATAGGAAACATACTCAGCACAGTTGCAGAAGTGAGCAGGAAGGAAGGAGAGGCAAAGAGCCGCACTCGAGTAAGACAAGGCCCACTGATACCAGACACGGTGATTGGTAAGAGAGTGGGGTGAACACACTAAAACCAGCTCATCAGTGTTTACAGAAACTAGGTTTGCCAACTAAACACCGTTAATCATCAACGGTAATCATTATTGAACACGAGAAAAGCATTGGATTTAACAATTAACAATTTAAAAATAAAGACTAATTAAGCATGATTATTAATATTCGATTATTACTATTTTTAAATCTAAATTATAATACTTGTAACACAGTGAATAAATGAGTACCTTAAAATAGTCACAACTAATGTCTTTTATAATAACATTATATAATCATCATCAAACCAAAGACCCAACATCAAACAATTTTTTTTCTAACGTTCATTATATCATAAAATTAACATCTTCCAAAAGCCTTTAGCTCAATGTGCTTCTCGTCTTGTATGTCTTCTGTTTGTTTCATTTATTTGTTGTTTATGTACTGTACATTTATTATGTGTTGTTAGTCTATCTGTTTGTGTGTGTGTGTGTGTGTGTGTGTGTGTGTGTGTGTGTGTGTGTGTGTGTGTGTGTGTGTGTGTGTATGTGTGTGTATGTGTGTGTGTAATGTTTTAAAAAACAAAATCTTGGCTCTTTGTTTTCTATGTCTGTGCTGTCACGCTCTGTAGCCCTGCCCACTTTGAAACCTCATTGGCTATTTATCAAGCTCCACTTACTTGCATATTAAAAAACCTGTTCTGACTGGTGCAGCCAATCGATTAGATAAGAAGCAGTTTTTGTTCTCAGTGTGAGCCGACAATTGATGTTAGTCATTAGCACAATGTAAATTATGGACAAACCAATTTGTTGTTTAAAAAGAATAACCCAGTGGTTAATTTGGGTCAATAGCATTTTAGAGTGTAGTGCTATAAGATAAAATATAGGATGTATATAATGACATAATGTATTTATAATAATATGATGAGAAATATCATCTTAAAGTGAACAGTTCACCCCCAAAAAATGAGCATTTTCTCACTATTTACTCAACCTTTATGATTTTCTTTATGCTGTTAAACCTAAAAGAAGATATTTTGAAGAAAGCTGAAAACTAGTAACCATTTTCTTCCATAGTAGGGAGAACAAATACTATGGAAGTCAATGGTTACATGTTTTCTTCAAAATATCTTCTTTTGTTTTTAACAAGAGACACTCAAAAAGGTTTAGAACAAGTGGAGGAGTAAACGATGATAGAATTAACATTTTTTGGGTGAACTATAACCTTTCAATCATCATGTCTAGCATCAATCTTTTTAGCTATGTGGAGCAGGTTTTTAATCCAATGATATTTCATTGTAAGTTTAATTTTTGGCATGACACAAGAAACAAGACACACTCTTCCTAAAGCATGTTTAGAGGCTTAACCTCTGAAAAATCTTCCTTGTCTGCATTGTTGTAGTGGTTTTTGTCAGTGTTATATGTTTGTTGTAAGTGCTCTTCTTTTTATTCTAAATATTCTTCCCAACCTCTTTATCATATTAATCTTCAAAATGCTTCACCGTCTGACTAAACGACATGACTGAAGGTGGAAGTAACCCGTCAGATAAAGAAACCCCATCAGATAAACAGAATCCATCAGGTTCTGGAAATCCATCGGGTTCCGGTAACCAATCAGGTTCAGGAAACCCATCAGGTTCTAACAACGCTTCAGGCTCTGCAAACCCGTCTGGGTCTGGAGCAGCATCGGGTTCTGGAAGCCCTTCGGGTTCTGGGGATCCACCAGGCCCTGGGAAGCCACCAGGTCCTGGAGGTCCATCAGATGGCAGCACTGAAGCTACAGACGAAGAAAAAGGTGCTCAGGATGAAAAGGATGAGTCAGCTAAAGCTCGCAGGCGCTCAGATCGTAAAAAACAAGGCTCACAGGTTCCGGAAAAAGTTGTTGGTAAGAGATGTTTGAAGTTGCTCTGACAGTTGCATGGAAGCAATGTCACTATTCAGAAAACACAGGAATAAGCGTAGTCTCTTGTAGAAGCTTAAGATCTAATTCAGTCACATAACCAGGGGCGGATTTAACCAATAAGCAAGGTAAGCAGCCGTTAAGGGCCCTAGAAAATCTGAAGGCTCCGAAATAAATACCTAAAATTATACCTAAAAAGTATAAATAATACTGTTTTCTATCATATTTTGTACGGTGAGGGTCTAAAAAATTTAATTTAAACGTAATCTGTGCAAATGTGTCCCCCACCTTCAATCATGGATAAGTTCAGCAGTCAAATCAGTTTTAGATGTTACATGTTATTACTATTTGCATTAAGATATAATGTAGAAAAATAGACAGATATAAAAGAAAAAAACAGCTAAATAATTTACAGTACAAAAGGTGCATTTTAGAACTTTTGGGAACCATGCTGGAATTGCTTAGGGCCCCCAAATCACTAAATCCGCCCCCGCACATAACAATAAACAACGTTATCCAAACTTTCCTAAAAGTCCTTTGCATTACACAGTCAAAAAACTAAATAAATAAATGATATATATATAACTTAGTTTGGCTTTTTAACCATGCTTTTGTGTCGTAGATCATTTTTCTTCAGGACCAAACATCTCACTGCAAATTTGTCAGATTCAAAGTCCCAAATGCTCTTTACTTCAATATTATACCCCTGGGTTCAACAGCTATAGTACTGTCTTTGTAAGCATATGCATATTCATATCAGCAGTTCCTGGCCACAATGTGTGTGTTGAAACTTTGTGAGGGGCATATCTGATGAGCTTGCTCAAAAAAGTGAGGGATATATTGAGCAAGGCAGGTTGTAATCAGTAACTTTAATACCCTCTTTAATTAGCTTGATTTGAGTAGGCAGGATTTTTTTCCCCACATAATGCCAGTGGGTGTTGGATAACTTTGTTTATTAAAGAAATAATTCAGCCAAAAATATATACATTTTGTTTACTTATTACAATAATACTAATTTTAAAATAAACTTCACATTCTTTTGTTTATTATTTTTGTTTTATTTTTACTCATTTGTTTATTATTTGTAGGTTTTATTTATATAGTATACCCAAGATGTATATTGATTATTTTACACACATATTGTTTACTCATATCATAGAATATCAATGTAAAATAAGTTATACAAAAATAGACAGGTTTTGAGTAACATCACTGAGTAAACTAGACCGTTAAATAAACAAAATGAAAAAGGAACTTAAAATAATATTTTAAGCTGGGACCAATAACTTTGTAAGAAAACTTAATTTTTTACTCAGTGACAAACTGGTTTAAAAAGTAATACTCACCCAGTCTGCAATCTGCCAGATATGTGTGTCTGCTGTTTGTGTATACGAGTATGTGCTTGTATTGTCCTCACTAAACTTGGTTTACTTGCTAAAGGCTAATTACCTCATGTACTACTAATGAAAAACAGGAAGATGATAAAATCTTAATAAATGCAACCAAAACATGACCACAAATTTTAACTACAAGAAGCAAGATCATTAACTGCCAAAATATTTGGCATTCATCACAAGGAAACAACCCAAACAGCTTTTACCTGGAGATTAGAGCAGATTCAGCATAAGTTCATGTTCCATTTGGATGACGTCCAAATAATCAACAATACAAAATGAAAAGAGAGCTGAAAGGTAATGTAATTGCCATTAGGACAGCAATTTTCATAATCCCACCCAAACCAGAAGGTTTCAATCATTTGCTCATTAGTGTTGAAACTGACGAGTAGTTAGAGTGACTACTAATTACCCCAACAAACAACATCACACAAGAGTGATAATTACGCAATACTGTACTGAAAACAATGTACAATGCAGTTCAAAATAATGTACACAGCCCTTCAGAAATGCTTCATTAATGTCTTTATCATCAACACATGGACTCTAAGACACAGACTGTAAGAAGACAAAACCAAAGACAACGGCAAGATCCAAAGTCACCTGCTTTTTATTTATATTTGAATGAAAGTAAATGCCCTTTAATGCATGATATTAATTATGTATGTCAGTTGGTACTAAGCATAAAATGCTACTGTTTTCAATTAATGGATTACAATTCACCCAGCCGCGCAACAAAGCAAAATGATAACCACTCTTGATCAGTAATCAAAATGAACTGCAATGCATCTAAATTATTAATTTGGTTCACAAATCCTTTGCAGATCCTGGTGTTTACTTCGCTGCTGGCCTGGAAGACTGCAAAGTTATTATAGGAGAGGAGGCTGAATTGGTCTGCAAACTCAGCAGTGCTGATTGCGAGGGCGTCTGGTCCAAAGATGGCACTGAGGTATAAAAAGCCATATTATGTATGTGGTACATAAAGCCATATTATGTATGTGCGCATATACACATATTCTCTGTGCATTTCTTTCTAGATTACTGCTTCCTCTGAGGGAATGACAATCAGTAAAGATGGAGCCACTCACAAGCTAAAAATTGCAAAAATAACTGAAGAATTTGCTGGAACTTATCGATTTGAGGCTGATGGGCGTAAAACTGAATGCTCGATTGCTGTTGAAGGTTTGTTTTAAATCTGCTGATTTGCGCCAATACATATACACTAGTACATAATTTCACGTTTATACTTTTTAATTGTATTTGCATGTTAAGATCCACCAAGATTTGATGGTGCGGAACTTGAAGCGTTTGCCAAACCAATTGTCATCAAACACAATCAAAAAGCCACTTTCAAAATCCCATACATTGGCCGTGAGCCATGCAAAATTCAGTGGTACAAAGATGGTGAAGAGCTTGCATCAGACTCTCACTGCAAAATTGAGATCACGGAGGGCGAGAGCCGTCTACTTCTCACCAAACTGCAACGTAAAGACACTGGGGAAATCAAAATCAAAATCAAAAATGAGTTCGGCACAGTGGAAGCCATTTCAAACCTAGTTGTCCTTGGTAAGTAAAAACAACAATATTCATTAGAAAGGTTGTATAATGTGTTTTATGTAATACATTCAACATGTCTCATTTAGATAAACCAACCCCCCCACTTGGACCTCTGGAGATTGTTGAAGCATCTTCCAACTGCGTCGAGATCAAGTGGAGACCACCAAAAGATGATGGCGGTTGCGCTATTCAGCATTACGTACTTGAGCGCAACCAAATTGGACGCAATACATGGAAAAAGATAGGCCAGATTCCAGGGCAAGCCCACTACAAAGACACAGATGTTGACCATGGCAGGAGATATTGCTACCGTATCAGAGCCCAGACTGATCAGGGCACCAGTGAACTGATGGAGACTGAGGATGTGCAGGCTGGCACTAAAGGTGACTTATTACAAATATCTCTAGAAACACTTTGCTAGTCAGTCACTCTCTAGACCAGTAGTCTCAGGGTGCTTTCACATCTGTGGTTCGGTTCATTTGATCCAAACCAGGGGAAACAAATGATACATTGTAGCATTTTTCTGTCGTTTTTGAGTCCTTTTCGCACCACACTGATTGTATTAGTCCAATCCAGTTGAAAAGAACCAAAATGCAGCCATGTGAGAAAATCCACATCACTCATTGGCCAGATGTTATTAAACGTACTTCCTAAACTGCTTTTCGACTGGTCAGAATTAACGTGCCATTAAATTGCCAATCGAACTCCCGCAAGTAAACAAACCGGCAGACACAAAATGACGCTTTTTACAACGGAGGGAGGACTGTGCTGGCTGATTGTATCCCTGGTCAAAGTATACTATATAGTTTATATACATCCCTTTAGACAAATGATACATTTCGAGAATAAGCGCGGCTGCAGCTGGAAAACAATGTTTTAATGCAAACTGCAAAGGCGCATCGCAAGTCACTTGAGGAGGAGGCGTGAATTAATTTAAAAACTGCAACAAAGTCATCTTCCGGAAATAATACCAATGATCAATCAGGTAATGTTTTTCCCTCTCTCTCTCTCTCTGTTTAAAATTGTTTGTAAAACACTGTCAACAAATATTTGTCATCAACACCCCATAAGATTGGACTACGGCAGCTGGATTACTTCAAAAAGATACAGTACTTTTTGCGGTTGGGTCTGTTTTAGTTCGGATCATGCTCTCACCACAATTGAACCACTCCAGGGTTCGTTTGAAAGAGTACCGAGAGCACCTCTTTCAGGAGGTCTTGGTATGCTTTTTTGGTCTGCTTTTGTTGCGCACTCAAGTGCGATTGCTACATTTACACCTGCCCAAATGAACCGCACCAAGAGGGAAGACGTACTCTAGTGCGATTCAACCAAACTTAATAAGGCATCAAACTCAATATCTGGAGGGCCTCAGCTCTGCAGATTTTAGCTCCAACCAACTCTAACTCACACCTGCTTAATAGTCTCTAGTAGTCTTGAACACCTTGATTAGTTGGATCAGCTGTGTTTGATTAAGGTTTGAGCAAAACTGTGCAGAACTGCAGACCTCCAGGAATCGAGTTTGAGACCCATGCTCTAGACTGTTTTAATAACTTCCAAACCTGTCCTCCTTTCCAGCATACCCTGGTCAGCCATCTGCTCCTAAAGTAGCCAGTGCCTTCAAAGACTGCATTAACCTCACATGGGCTCCTCCGACCAACACTGGAGGAACCAATATTTTGGGTTATAACTTGGAGAAACGCAAGAAGGGCAGCAACTTGTGGGGCCACGTCAATCCACCAGATCAGCCAATCCAAGGTTTGTCCCACATTTTTAGACAAGTTACAGTAAAATCCTCTCTAGTGATAATGTTTAATCTCCCAATTGCCATCCACAGCAAAGAAATATGCTGTAAAAGATGTAGTTGAAGGAATGGAGTATGAATTCCGTGTCTCCGCCATCAACATATCGGGATCTGGTGAACCTAGTGTCCCCTCAGAATTTGTGTTTGCAAGAGATCCAAAAAGTGAGTATGTTTTCAGGTTTCACATTATCCTCAGAAAGTAAAGTGGTATTCAGCAAATGTATTCTCAAGGATAAAAAAGAAGAAGACAAAATGAACCACGGCCCTCATAGATATGCAAAAACGCATGGATTTAGGTCAGAATTTTGGGGCTTCAAAATAACAAGCTTATTCCATCTGCTTATGCACTTCTCTCTATTTTCTATTGCTTTTGTCCCCATTTCACATTAGAACCCCCTGGTAAAGTTGCTGACCTTAAAGTGACAGACTCCAGCTACACAACCCTCTCCTTGTCATGGACTAAACCAAAAGTTGACCCCGGGGTTCAGGATGAGGCCAAGGGATACTTTGTTGATATCAGGCTTGCTGAGAACCAAGATTGGGATCGATGCAACCCACATGCAGTCACCATGACCTCCTTCACTGCAAAGAGAATGAAATCAATGGCCATGTATTGGGTAAGAGTGATCGCCGTCAATGAAGGTGGAGAAGGTGAGCCAAAGGAATTGGACAACTACATCTTGGCAATGCCTCCACCAGGTAAATCACATTGTCTATAATTTAGCAAGGAGTATCTCTCACTTTTTTATTGTATATGTAAAATATCACTTTATTAACTCAATTTATTGTTCCTCTTAGTGCGACCAAAATTCACTGATATAAAGATCAAGAGTTTCATGGTGGTTAGAGCTGGAAATTCTGCACGTTTCAACATCAACTTTGAGGTAACTATACTAATACAGGTTCCAAAAGAGGAAAACAGTCATGATACACTCGGTGGCCACTTTATTAGTTACACCTGTTCAATGACTCATTAATGCAAACATTTAATCAGCCAATCACATGGCAGGAATTTAATGCATTTAGGCGTTTACTGTAGATGTGGTTAAGATGGACATTCAATGGGGGAAGAGAGATTTAGGTACCTTTGAATGTTGTTTGGCTTTCTGAAACTGCTGATCTACTGGGATTTTCACACATAACCATCTCTAGAATGGTCAAAATGAGAAAATATCCAACACGAGGCTTTTCTGTAGTCAAACATGTCAACAAACAGCCACAAATTACAACCAAGGTCTGTAGAAGAGCACCTCTGAACACACAGCAAGTCAACCATTGAAGCAGATGAGCTATAGCAGCAGACAATTAATAATGATTATTAATAATTAATAATACAGTATTAATGTTGTCTCTAAATTTAAGTAACAGAACTTTGAAAACATGTTGTCTGACCTGTTGAGTCTTGATTTCAACAGCAACATTCAGATGGTAGGGTCAGGGTCAAACCATATCAAAGTATGGATACATCCTGCTTTCTATGTACAATTCATGCTTCTCCTGATGGTTTAGGTACTTTTTTTTTTCTTGGCCCAGTTTGGGCTGCAAATTAACATTGTATAAACACTACTGTCTAGTTATTGTTGCTGTTGCTACTGTCTAACTACTGTTGCTGACAATGTCCATTTCTTTAAGGCCACAGTGTACCCATCTCATTATGGCTAGCAGGATAACGCTCCATGTCAAAGCTCAGTCATCTCAGAATGATTTCTTGAACATGACAATGAATTCACTGCACTCTAAAGCTCTTTGCAGTCACCAGATCTCAATCCATTAGAGCACTTTTGGGATGCACAGCGGAAAAAATCTGCAACAACTGTATGGTGATATCATGTCAATATGGATCAAAATCCCTAAGGATTGTTTTCAGCATTTCAGCAGCTTGTTGAGTCTAGTGTAGGTATATCTAAAAAAGTGGCAAGTGAGTGTATTCTGCCTTTGGTATGATGAAAAAAGTGCTGTCATGCTGTATCCTATTCCTCCTTTTCAATTCCTTGATCAAAAATGCAGTACTGACTTACTTCAGCAAATCATTTGGGAATACCAGTGGAATGTTATGTCTTCTAATTAATATTCATCAGCCAGGATGTAATCTGCAACCTCCCCATGTACTGTTCAGATCACTTTCACTCCCTTCATGAAAATTACATTTTGCATTGGCCACGTGTTCAATACATGCCTTGTACTGCCTCTTTTTTTACAGGCTTCCCCATGGCCCGATGTCATCTGGCTGAAAGATGGTATCCCTGTGTCCAAACGTGCCACTATTAGTAATGCTGAGGGAACCTCTCAGATCTTGATCCCATCTGCAGAACGCTCCGATACAGGAATCTACACCATCGTAGTCAAGAACATTGTGGGACAAGAGACCTTCAGTATTGAAATTAGAGTCACAGGTAATTTGGGGGGGGGGGGGCACTGTATGTTTGAATCATTTAACTGTATATTATTTACATATAGTGTGTGATTTATGTGCCTCTACAGTTGTTGAGTGAAAACTAGATCATGGCCATACCTTTTATTCACATCATTGGTTTAAGCAAAATTGGTTAAATGTCGTCAGGCTGCCATATCGTTATCGGCCGATAACCTATTTTTAATGTTATCGTTATTGATCCGATATCAAAATTAGGCTGATATCTTTAAGCCGATAAATTAGGTAATTGTAAACTGCCTGCCTCTCGAATGCGTGGGTGGAACTTGTTCAGACTTGTCCAGTGTGTTAAAGGAGCTTTCCCCACATATTTATTCCTTCAAAACCCGTCTTTTCCTTGTGTGGTATTGCTGTACGTTAATAACACAATAAGTAACCATATTCCTTATTATTGTATATATGTTTGATAGAGTATCATTGTGTATTTTGGTTTAAATCGCCTCAGGAAAAATATTAAATTTGTAAACATAATAGAAGCGATGTGCACATGCTAAACATCTCGTTGGGTTTTTTGTAATCTAATAGGATTATTTGTTATTATCAACACATTGCTTGCCATGTGTTTTTGGTGTAAGATTGTATTCAGTTTAAGCAAATTCATATTGATTATAACGAGCGCACGCGAGGCCTATCACTGCGCTCTCACGTAAAGCTAGTGATCTGACAAAGCCTTCGCAGCAGGTGTACCAGTCAATGAACCCAGCATAAGGGTTCTCAACCGTCCATCACATTCTGTCTTTTTATTCTGCACTGTGTTTGTAAAAGTCATCTGTGCTCAATGCTCAGGTGTTATATCAAAATCTGAATCCGCTTTGTGTGCACGTGCATGTGTTACACAGTGCCTGGAAGTTTTAAACTCATATCGGTTTATCATAAACCTTTCATTGATAATTTTTCTCGCAATTGACAGCAAGAAGTGTTGTTTGACTAACAAGCAGCAACTACATGTGTTCAAAAGAATCGAAAATGGGATGAATTTATGCCACTTTTAAACCAGAATTTACTAAGACCAGGTTGGAAATGGCTGGAAACCAGCCTGGAAATGTCTAAAACCCCTCTAAAATCAGGCTGGTCGACCAGCTACAACCAGCTTAGGCTGGTTTAAGCTGTTTCTTTCAGCAGGGTTTTCTAATGTTATACTATCTGTATTTAGCTTTTCACTTGTACGGTGGCTCTGAACTGTCAAAACACCTCTCAAAACTAGTTTCGGACATTAAATATTTGTACATTACTGTAACATGTTTTATTCAAGAACATTTGAGCTGATTTCAGTTCTTAGTTCTTTA
>CAIGQZ010007154.1:19869508-19897440 GCA_903798205.1 Danio tinwini | reverse complement strand
TAATATAATATAATATAATATAATATAATATAATATAATATAATATATAGTATAACAATATAATATAATATAATATGCAGTATAACAATATAATATAATATAATATAATATAATATAATATAATATAATCTAATATAATATGCAGTATAATAATATAATATGCAGTATAATAATATAATCTAATATAATATGCAGTATAACAATATAATCTAATATAATATGCAGTATAATAATATAATATAATATAATATAATATAATATAATATAATATAATATAATATAATATGCAGTATAATAATATAATATGCAGTATAATAATATAATATAATATAATATAATATAATATAATATAATATAATATAATATTATATAATATAAAGTATAATAATGTAATATAATATAATATAATATAATATAATATAATATAATATAATATAATATAATATAATATAATATAATATAATATAATATAATATAATATAATATAATATAGGGAGCGACACGGTGGTGCAGTGGGTAGCACGTTCGCCTTACAGCAAGAAGGTCGCAGTTGGCATTTCTGTTTGTTTGCATGTTCTCCCCATGAGAGTGTATGGGTGTTTCCCAGTGATGGGTTGCAGCTGGAAGGGCATCCGCTGCTTAATACATAGGGTGGATGATAATAATAATAATAAAAAAATTAAAAAAATAAATAATAATAATAATAGGGTGACACTGTGGCTCAGTGGTTAGCAATGTCGCTTCACAGTAAGAAGGTCACTGGTTCAAATCCCGACTGTGCCAGTTGGCCTTTCTGTGTGGAGTTTGCATGTTCTCCTCATGTTGGCGTGGGTTTCCTTCGGGTGCTCTGGTTTCCCCTACAGTCCAAAGACATGTGCTATAGGTGAATTGGGTAAGCAAAATTGTCTGTAGTGTATGAGTGTGTGTGTGTGTGTGTGTGTGTGTGTGTGTGTGTGTGTGTGTGTGTATGAGTGTTTCCCAATACTGGGTTGCAGCTGGAACGGCGTTCGCTGCATAAAACATATGCCGGAATAGTTGGCAGTTCATTCCACTGTGGCAACATCTGAAATAAAGACTAAGTCATAGGAAAAGGAAATGAATAATAAAAATAATAAACTAAAATCTAAGGAAAACATGTTTAACTAATTCCCAGTCACCTCCAAATACAATGACCATCTCTCTCTTCATTCTGAGAAACCAAGCTAATAGAGACTTCAGCAGATCTGAGGTTTACTCAAAATGTGTCAGCATTACATTCCTGTAGTAGACATATTGCTTAAATCCTGAGGTTGCGGATTGCTGTAAGTGACACTGTTGCCAGCTTTTTTCCCTACTGTGACCGGCCCATGAATTACACTCTAGACAGCTGGAGTGTTCATGTTGCTGTGGAGAAAAGCTGACAGAGACTCTTAGCTTAGCCCTGCCGCTAAGCTCCATGCTTCCTGCCTTGGGGAACAGACATAATCTGAGTCAAAGATTCATTATGATTTGTAATCAGAACCACTTCTTGAGAAGTTTCTTTTTTTGTCCCCAAATGCAACAAATTCCTGAACGTTGCCCTAATTTTAGAAAATTCACTGCAGAGTTAAAGATTATCTGTATCAACCTCATCAACCTCATCTTATTAACAGATAAGAAGCGAAATAGATACACTGATGTACTGGCCGATAAAACACAATTTCTCTGTGTTTAAAATGAGTTTGAACTTGGTGACAATGACAACAAAACTACGGTTTGTTAGATGTGCACATAAGTTCACAAAGTAGAACTTCTGCTAAAACTTACGAATACGAGTTCAGTCAGAGATTGTATTCTTTAAGAATTTCTTCAGAATTGTATTGCAAGTAAAAACATTAGTTTCTCTTCCATTCATTCATTTTCTTTTCGGCTTAGTCCCTTCTGGGCTTTCCACAGCGGAATGAACCACCAACTTACCTAGCATATGTTTTACGCAGCAGGTACCCTTCCAGCTGCAACCCATCAATGGGAAACACCTATACACTCTAATTCACACACATACACCATGAACAATTTAGCTTTACCCAATTCACAGATAGCACATGTCTTTGGACTTGTGGGGGAAACCGGAGCACCCGGAGGAAACCCACACAAACACGGGGAGAACATGCAAACTTCACACAGAAATGTCAACTGATCCAGCCGAGGCTGGAACCAGTGACCTTCTTGCTTCTCGCCTCCCACTAGTTTCTCTTGCTTATTGAAAAAAAGAGAAACTGTAAAAATGATTAGTCAACTTTTAAAAAAATGAGTAAACCTGTTGCTTCATAAGTAAATAAAATACATGTGCGTAATTATATATATAAAAAACAAGTTAAATCAACTTAACAGTTCCAAGTTAAAATGGGTTTATTTACTTTTTGATGTGAAGTCAACTTGTCGTTTTTAAGGCAACAGGTTTACTTCCAGGGCCATTTTATATCGAAGTTGACATTTAGCCGCACCATGTTAGTGTTTCGTAACATCTAGTTTTTATGAGGTGGGTTGTTAGCCCAACACTCAACCCCCAACCTGGAGGACCAGAACATACACTCATACACTACAGACAATTTAGCTTATCCAATTCTGCTATACCGCATGTCTTTGGACTGTGGGGGAAACCGGAGCACCCGGAGGAAACCCACGCAAACAGAGAGCATGCAAACTCCACACAGAAATGCCAACTGACCCAGCCAGGGCTCAAACCAGCAACCTTTTTGCTGTAAGGCGACATCGCTACCCACTGCGGCACCATGTCAAGGCAACAGGTTTACTGACTTTATTTTAAGTGAAATAAAATACTTTGAACACTTTTAGCAGTGAACAGAGCGATTCATTTTCATCTCTGTCACAATTTTGGAATTAGTCATCATTAATCAAAAATGATATAAAAGTCGAAATCACCATGTTATTGGTAGCAACAGTTGTCATTCTAAATAATCTGCTGGTTGTAGAAAAGTTCACCTTCGGTATCATCTAAGTTTGTTTGATGGACTAAACTTAATTGTAAAACAAAATAAAAAATAATAAAAAACACATTTACATAAAAAAACTGGTGAAATTGAGGAAAGAAAAAACACAATAAAACTATCAAATATACACTGTAAAAATGTTGGGTTCCACACAATCCCTTCATGTTGTCACAACACAAATCGATTAAGCGAACTTAATTGTTTTTGCGAATTTAAGTGTATTAAAACAATTAAGTTGTCCCCCCAAAAAAGTCAAGAATTGTGTTGTTTCAGCTCATTTTAAATACGCAGTTTGAACAATCACCAAAAATATTTTTGAGCGTAGTTAAATAACTGTAGAAAAAAATAACTCTTAAGTAGGATTTACTTTAAAAAAAAATCTTTGTAACAATTTGCACGAATAAATTTCAAGTAAATTTTAGTATCTTATATCAGGTACAATGAACTTGTCAATAACATGTAAAATTTACTTAATGTTCAACCTAACAATCCTAAATGAATGAAGTAAAAGTTAATTGATAATCTTTATTTTTGAGTATATATTTATTTAAGTGATCGCAGTAATGTCAAGTTCTTGTTTTAGCAGAAGAAACATTGCTTTTATCAATTTAAATAATAGTATTAGTTACAGATTAGTACATTTGATAGAACTTGGTTTAATTAACACACACATTTCCACATGAACTGTGTTATATTACTTTATTTTAAGTAAATTGACCCTAAGAGCAAATTTACTTTTAATATGCTTACTGATCTCAGAGCTTGTGTTAGCACAGCTATGGCTCTCTGAGTGAAGCTTCAATCATTAATGCTGATAATAAAAATGCCAAGACGCAACACATAAGTGCTACTCCTCTGGAAGGTGGTAACCTTAAAACAAAAAAAAAAAACTCTTCTTAATCTTCAAACTAATGATTGCTAAAGATTGATGTTATTTCCTCATTATTCTCCTCTTAATTCAATCAAAAGCATGCTGGGAACTACATATCCATTGCGATATATCCATTACTAAAATGTACTTAATATTACTAGGTTTACAACGATTCTAAAATATTTAAATATTTAATATTTAAGTAAATGAATATTAATATTTAACTATTTCCACTCATTTAAATTATTACATCAAGTAAATGTGTAAATATTAAATATTTACTCAGATAATTCTAGTTTTTCTTGACACTTAACATTTAAAAAAAATAAAGAGAAAATTTATTAGATTTGACTACAGCAAAAAGTGATTTCTTTCAGCATATTTAGACTACAAATTTAAACAATTTGTATTTTTATACTTTAATATTTTCTATGCTATTTATAATCTCTATTATAATTGTCAGAAACTCACAACATATATTCAACAGAAAAAATCCATACAATTCAACGTCAAGAAAAACATCCGAAGAGACCAGTTTATTATTCACTGATATAACTTCAACGTGCTCAATTTGAGAGCCATCGATTCGGTGAAGTTCAGCGGCTCAATTATTCCACTAATCCATCCAATTTGTGAACAAATCATTCAGAATGATTTGTGAATTGAAAAAAAAAAACGCCTCAAAAGAACAAATTGTTCAGTGATCCAGCTTTTGAGTTCAAATCACTAACTTAATGGTCCGATTACTGCAATTCTCCAGTTAACAGAGTGTAAAATAGAGTTAAAGATTCCTTTTGTAAAGATGCTTCAAAATATCTCATGCCATTTTCCCCCTACAGATTACAGAATAAATGCAGGTTTGAAAGAATATAAAAAAAAGAGCAAACAATAACAAAACTTTCAATTTCCAACCCATTTGGGTAAGCTATTCCTTTGAAACAGAGTTATTTTTTGATCATTGCTATTATTCACCTCACAGAGTTCACTGAATCCCGCATGTCAAGATGAAATTTACAAAAAGTAAAGAAGAGGAACCCACTGCTCCTGGGCAAGGTAGAGTTTCATTGTCGTATATTTCAGTTCAAACATTTTCTCAGTGAGAACCGTTTCAAAATCAATTGACTTCACATTTAAAGTAGCACCGCTTTAAACTTTCTGTTCTCTTTCGGTTCCTTAGTGGCCATCAAGAAGCGATCTAAAGTCCCAGGAGTGATGATCACACAGTTTGTACAGGAAATCCCAGCAGGAAAAAGTCATCCTGACTTTTCTCGCAAGCCTATCGCCTTGACTATTCAGGAAGGTAATGTACAGCAGCTCAAAGCATTTTTAATGCCGAAAAAAAGGGTGGTATTTTTCACAAGTACTCAAGTGGCTTTGTTAAACCCTCTTTACAGGAAAGTTTGCATTCTTCAAAGCAATTGTCACCGGAGATCCAACACCAACTGTGATATGGGCTCGGAACAATGGAGATACATCTAATCCTGAAAGATACATCGTTTCGTATGATCCGATCTTAGGAGAACATCAATTACAGGTGCCGTTTTATCTGCAACTTGCACATTAGCATTCATTTGCATAAAAATAACAAGTGCGTGAACAAATAAGGAAACACTCAAACCCTCTTAGATGAAACATGCCTTCTACTTAATCTGAAAACAATACCAAACTAAAAAAAGGGTTTCACATGTTTAGTTTATGTATCTTGTAACTGCCCAGCTAGCAAAGAAAGCTTTGCTAATGTTCATATTAAGCTCCGAAAATGTCCAAACTAGCACTCAAATCGTGCAAATTTCTAAATGCTATCTTGATTTTACAAACAATTGTTTTCTGAAATGAATATAGTATAGTAGTAACATATAAAAAACAAACAGAAAAAATATCTTTCAAAAACATTTTAGAAACATTAAAATGTATAGAAATAATACAATGTAATCTATAATTATGTATTTAAGTATTAAACACATATGGGATAAAAAAAAAGAACTATTGGCTAAAAAACAAACCACTGTTGTTGAATTACTTTGCCTATGTTTTTATGAATTAGCATAAAAATATTTTTAATATTTGCCTATATTTTTATGAATTAGCATAGTTAAGCCTTTAAATTGCACTTTAAGCTGAATACTCATATATTGCTAAACAACTAGTTAAATATTAGACAAAAATTTGACAAAAGAAATTAGTTAAAACTATTTGATATATAAAAAGGGCACCTATGATGAAAATCAACTTTTGTAAGCTGTTTAGACAGAACTGTGTGTAGGTATGTGTCCACAGTCATATTGGAGTAATATAAACCCAAGTCTCTTTTTTTAAATTTCCTGACATTAAAATAGGATCCAAACTCCCAGTGATTTTGAGGCCCACCGCAACGTGACATAGGAGTGCGGTTTTCCCCACCCATCGAATTGATTGGCAGACGTTATGTTTCTATAATAACATGTAAACACACGTCCACAGAACTTTTTTTTGCAAATAAACTGAGATTAAATTATTTGTTACAACTCTCTGTGAAGTTTAAAACATTTTCAAAACAGAGCATGTTTGTAATAAAGACAGTAGCTATGTTTCCATCCACCTATTTTTATGCGCATTTTGGATATGGGCATAAAAATAAAAAAATAAATCAGTTGATGAAAACGTCAAGATGCGCATAAGTTTTGAAAATGCTCATAAAAAATGTATGTGCATAACGAAGTAGGATAAACTTTTTATTCTATAAGAAAAGATGCGCATAAACTACGATGGAAACACTTTCACCGAACAAATTCCAGTATGCACATTAAAAAAAGTCATATGATTTTGTTTTAAGAGATCATGTGATGATAAAAATGTGTGATCGGAAAACCAGCAGGCTCATTGTAAAACATCTGAAATATTGTTTTGGTCATTCTAAAATGCCATAACCTATTCAGTATCAGTGTAAATGTATTATTAATTACTTTCAGAATCAAGTGCGTCTGTGCTCCGCATCTTACGCCTTCAAACGCCACCACGTGTTCATTGCTTGTCGGCATTGCCTTCTGAGGTGCAAATCATTTATTAAATGATGAAAAGATTCACACAGCTTCTCCTACCACAGCAAATTCCATTTTTACTTTTGACATTTGGCGGCAGTTAATAAGGAAGTGACAATTTTGTTCTTGGATAGAAACGCTGCTTATATACGCTGCGCATAAATTTATTCGAATTTCTTTGGATGGAAGCATAGCTAGTAAAATCGCTAATAAAATGGTGTGAGAAAACGTTAATGTGTGTGTGTGTGTGTGTGTGTGTGTGTGTGTGTGTGTGTGTGTACTGCAAACGGAATTTGTGTGAGACTCATCATTTCAGAAAGGCTTGAATAAACTCCACCACAAATACATGAAATAAACTTACTTGGTATTTTTGACTAATGAGCTGTACTTCAGATTCATCCAAGTCCGTCTCTGTCACTGACTGCTGTGTATCTGATGTAACGAATGATGAGAAGCAGCCATGCATGTTGGTGGGGAAAAGCAGCTCATTTTCACTTAAAGCCACAGGCTACAAAAACAGCTACAGTGTACTCAGACACCAAAATGGGTAGATTCTGAGAGCTACAATAAATAGACCGAAGGGTATTTTGAGCTGAAACTTTACAGACACATTCTGGAGACACCAAAGGCTTATCTTAGATCTTGTAAAAGGAGTAAAATATGTGCCCTTTAAAATAATAAGTTTAAAGGAGGGCTAATAATTTGATCTTCGATCGCATGTAGCTGTACACACTCACTCGGACACACACTGTACATACATGTGAATGTGTCTGTGCAGCTATACATTTAATTCAAGGCCAGATAACTTTGAACAGAGTACCTTGTAATGTTAAAAAACAATGTCTGTTTATAACTTTGAAAGTGCCTTTAGCCGAAGTTCTGAGTGTTATCTAGGTTAATCTTAAGAGTTTTAAAGGAACTGCTTTTATTTACATGTGCTTTTGTGCTACCATTAATTCAAACCAAACTGTGTTTATTAGATGCCCAATGTTGGAGTTGATCAAGCAGACACATACAAATGCTTTGCAAATAATGAGTATGGACGTGCTGTAGTCACGGTCACGCTCAATGTGATTGAAGGTCAGTGCAAAAACCTTTTCCAATTGTACCTGAGACATTTATCTTTGGCAAGCAGCGAGTGCAAATAAAACAAGTGAATCAATTATCTGAATCAGCCGTGCTGAGGAAAACAACAATTCAGTTTTTTTGCTTTTTTGTTTAGTTGGGTTCAAGAAGAGCAAAGCCATGCAGGATTCAAGAATAGGTCTGTTTGCATCTATAAACAAGCTAAACTTGTATATATTAATATATGTATGTAAATGCAGCCTCCTATAGAATATATTGAAATTTAAATTATTTTCAGAGCAACGAGAGAAAGCAGCAGCTGATTTGAAAAAGAACCTGAGGACACGGTAAGCTCTCGTTGATCACAACAAAGATGATTTTAGCACAACATGCATTTTAAATGGTCTGTTATTATGTTTGTTAAATTGCAAAAGCCAACTGAATGTGTCCAGCCTGACTCTGGACGTCCCTGGAAGGCATTTAAGGCTTTATTGTGATTTCACAGAGCCGAACAAAAGGAGAAGAAGAAAGATGGGGAAGTCGATGAAAAATTTTGGGAACTGTTGATGAGTGCTGATAAGAAAGACTACGAGAGCATCTGTGCTGAATATGGGGTGACGGACTTTCGCTGGATGTTGAGAAAACTGAATGAGAAGAAAAGGGAAATAGAGGAGCAGCAGTCACAGGTGCGCTACAAATCAACTGTGAAAAGTCACGATGTACTATTGAAGTATTCTTATATTACTTTATTACTTATGTTTTTGCTAAAGCTTGACCACTAAGCTTGAACTAAATATTACATTCAACTGCTTTATATTATATACTACTTTAAAATATATACTACATAATAATACTAGAGGTTTAACGGTACACAGAAGTCATGGTTCTCCAAATCTCCAGTACTCTGGAAAAAAATGCTTTTCTTATTAAGATTTTTTTGTCTTGTTTCTAGTCTTCTAGTCTTAAATCAAGAAGAACCTTTAGACAAGCAAAAAAAAAAAAAAAAAAAAGCTAAATAGTCAAAATAGGGAAAAAAATGTGATTATGTTGCTTACCCCATTGGCAGATTATTCGATATGATTCACAATAATAATCCCACGACACGATTTAGTCACGATTTTTGCCACAAAACTATTTGAAACAAATTTAAGGTAAAGAGACCTTTAATTTTTTTCTTAAAGACTGCACATTTTTGCAAAATAATACATTTTCTGCATAACCAAATTGCTATTTTAACAAAAAACAAGAATAATACAAACTAAAGAAAACTCATTAATAAAAACAAACTAAACCTGTGACTGTGGTGGGATTTTACATTTTTAAAAATAAATATCAGCATATATGTTTTCTGGCACAGATGTAGTCAATATCTGCTACAGGGGACTGACCACTGGCATAAAAAATGATTATAAAATGACTAAATATATAGTAGAATAGAGACAGGAGTTAAACATGATTATGAAGGTGAATAATTAATATTACTTGTATAATTACAGTAATTAGTATAAGTATCAGTGTGATTCACATAAAGGTGCTTTATGTAAGTTGTTGACTTCTCTGAAGCATAAAAATACCATCATATGTGTGCAGATATTTAAGAAACATCCCAAGTAAACATACTTGTTTAACTGAAAAACAATGCTGAAGTCAGATATTTTGATTTGAAAATGTTTTTTCCATGCCGGAACGCTGTCTTTGTTTAGGTAAATTTAACCTGCACAATGCCAGTTTAGCCAATTATATTTCAGCACTCCGGGTTGACTTGTTGGAAAACAGCATATTTCATTCATTCAGAAAGACTCTGAAAGCATGCGTCCGTGAGCGAAATAGACAGTATCAGACGTCAAAATGAGACCGATTCAGATCCACATGAGGTTATTAATTATCAAATGATCTAAATATTACGAACGTAAACATTAGGTGAGCAGGTTATATTGTAACTGCGTGTCCTAACAACACGCTTTGTGACGAGATATGCAGTGATGAGCAGTTTGGCTGTTTGCACCAGACGAAACACGACAGAAATGTAAATACAGCCATTCAGAAGCACAGAATAAGCACTCACTCACGAAACGGTATGGTTTAGAATCTATTCAAGCTCACATTGTTAGCATTTAGCACTGAATAAAGCACATGAGGTTTACCTGAGGTGATCACTGTCATAGGTTTCTCATGTTCAGTTGTAAGAAATAGAAGCCGTTTCTAATATATCAATTGGAGGTGTTGGTACGGTGGAGGGGCCAATGGTATCACCTGCATCTCGTTGAGAAAAGTAGGAACAGTACAGAATGGACACATGAGAGTCTAAAAAATATATCCAGTAACACCAAAAAAACTCGCTAGATTTGTTGCTAATCGCTTTTTTAAAAATGTGTCGCTAGGGGGGTCTGAAAAGTCCTAAATATAAGCAACACTGACTATGCCGCCCCACCTCTTGCTCGCCTTTGATGTGCAGGTAAGGCGAGTTTGCGCCTGTAAACACAGCGCCCCCTCTGTTCAAAGCATGTATTCCAATTTATTCAACATTTCTACCAGTTTGAATCATCACATATTTGATATATTTTCAGACATAAACATATTTTTATCTAAATCGTTAAATCCCGTATAAATATTTCTTAAAATAAGACATTTTTTTTTGTCTATAAAATGTGTCTTAATATAAGCATGTTTAGATATTTGGACTAGAAACAAGACAACAACAATTCTAAGTAAGAAAATATTTTTTTGCAGTGTGCTTGTTTATTTTGAACAAAGAGAAGTGTTTTGTCACAATCAGTCACAGAACTGCAAAGCTTCTTGAGATACAAAAGTTCAAAACAAATAGAAATAATGAAAGAAAAAACTTTATAATTAGAAAAATGTGCACTAAATTTTTATACAAGTAATATTAATTCAAACCTCTCCTAAAACAAAACAGAAAAAAGTTAATTAAATTTCAAATTCATTAAGCTATAATATTTATTTGAATTAAAATGATAACAGTAGGTACAGGGGACACTCTAAATCTAAACTGACTGTATTCATCATCAGAGCACATGAATCAAGCTATAGCACCTGTACAGTGACAGTTCAGGATGGATACAAGTACTGTTACACCACTAATTAATACACAGGCACTGAAAGTGAATGTGTGAAATACCTCACTGGCCTCTAGTACTATTTTTGCTCAGGAAGTGCATGTCCTAAATGCCTCTGTAAATGTAGCCTCTGAGGTAGCTTTTGAAAGTTTCGAAAGGATATATTTAACTTTCCTTTGCTTTCCTAACAGTACATTGAACACCTGAGCAACCTGAAACATATTGAAATCAAGACCCCGGGATGTGCCGAATTTGAATTTGAAATGGATCTCAAAGACCCCAATGCCAAAATCTTCCTTTTCAAGGTAAAAAAAACACTAATTTGTTCTTACTTTACTTAAATGGTAATACAAATAATAATAAACATATCTGTTTTTGTGTGTCACAGGATGGTGTCATGGTTCCATTCACCTTTGACACAGACGAGAAACACTCTCTGCGTCAAGTCGGCAGAAAATTCATCTTTAGTGTCAGCGGTCTGAATCCAGAAGATGCTGGATTGTATCAAGTCGATATTGAAGGAGTCAATGTTTTCTCCACTGACTTTAAAAGTGAGCTTTAAGCATTTACAAAAGATTCTAGTATCCCTATTTAGGGACAGATTTACTATCAGCATGCACCAGCACAGCCCTCTTTTTTAAACTGAATTCACTAAAGACACGCTAAATATTATCAGAGAAAGGGAATGAATACAGTTTATTTGGCTGACCATATTACACATGAATTCGTATGAGTGTCCCTTTTCAGAAGCAAAATTTTATGGGAGGAGAGCATTTATATGATTCACGCACTGTGATTTACTCAATTTTGACCGAGTCAGATGTAAAGTAAGACGTAAATGACAATGGGCTTTGAGAGCAAATGATCAGTCATTTTGTTCTGTTACTCACCATCATATTTTCAATATTTAGAAATGTTTTTCTTCTGTGAAAAACTATATTTTGGAGAAAGCCACAAACCGTCTTTCTCATACAAAGAAAGTGGATTGCAATATGACACAGACACATTTGAAGAACCTGAGTCATTATACACTCAAATCATCACAGCAGCTTTCAAATCTCTTTCAAATCGTTCAAATGAGAAAAATGGCTATTTAAATTTTCTACACATTTTACCCAGCTTTTTTTTTGCTTTAAAGTATACAGCAATTCAACATCCAATTGCACTGAATAGAAAAGCAGCTTGAAAAGTCTCCTTTTGCACAAAAATGTAGCAAGGTAAAATAACACAAGGTGAATAAAGTGAATGAATTATAACTTTACATATACTGTTAAGTCCATACATTTTTGGACATTGACACAATTATAAAATTGTTGGCTTTGTACACCAACACAAAGGATTTGAAATAAAATGAACAAGATGTGCTTGAACTGCAGACTGTCAGCTTTAATTTGAGTTATTTACATCCAAATCAGGTGAACGCTGTAGGAATAACAACAGTTTGCATATGTGCCTCCCACTTGTTAAGGGACCAAAAGTAATTAGACAGAATAATAATCATAAATCAAACTTTCACTTTTTAATACTTGGTTGCAAATCATTTGCAGTCAATTACAGCCTGAAGTCTGGAATGCATAGACATCACACACATCACATAGACACTGGATTTCATTCCTGGTGATGCTCTGACAGGCCTCTACAGCAACTGTTTTCAGTTTCTGCTTGTTCTTGGGATATTTTCCCTATTGTCTTCAGCAAGTGAAATGCAAGCTCAATCCGATTCAGTTTAGGGGATTGACTTGGCCATTGCATAAAATCCTACTTTCTCTTCAAAAACTCTTTGGTTGCTTTAGCAGTATGCTTTGGGTCATTCTCCATCTGCACTGTGAATGGCTATCCAATGACTTCTGAAGCATTTGGCTTAATATGAGCAGAAAATATTGCCTGAAACACTTCAGAATTCATCCTGCTGCTTTTGTCAGCAGTGGCATAATCAATAAATACAAGAGAACCAGTTCCATTGACAGCCATACATGCCCACGCCATGTCACTACTGCCACCATGCTTCACATGATCACAAGCAGTTTCTTTCCTTCTCCATACTCTTCTCTTCCCATCACTCTGGTACAAGTTGACCTTGATCTCATCTGTCATCATAGGATGTTGTTCCAGTAATGTAAAGGCTTTTTTGGAACTCTAATCTGGCCTTCCTGTTTTTGAGGCTCACCAATGGTTTACATCTTGTGTTTAACCCTCTGTATTCACTCTGTTCTTGTCTTCTCTTGATTGTTGACTCTGACACACACACACCTACCTCTGGTTAACTGTTGTGAAGGGTGTTTTCTTCACCAAGCAAGGAATTCTTTGGTCGTCCACCACAGTTGTTTTCCTGGTCTTCCGGGTTTTTTGGTGTTGCTGAGCTCACTGGTGCATTCTTTCTTTTTAAGAATGTTCCAAACAGTTGTTTTGGCCACACCTAATGTTTTTGCTATCTCTCTGATGGGTTTGTTTTGTTCTTTCAGCCTAATGATGGCTTGCTTGACTGATAGTGACAGCTCTTTGGATCTCATCTTAAGAGTTGACAGCAATAGATTTTAAATCCAAATAGCACATTTGAAATGAACTCTGGACCTTGTATCTGCTCATTGTAATTGGGATAATGAGGGAATAACACACACTTGGCCATGGGACAGCTTAGAAGCCAATTGTCTAATTACTTTTAGACCCTTAACAAGTGGAAGGCACATATACAAACTTTTGTAATTCCTACAGCGTTCACCTGATTTGGAGGTAAATACCCTCAAATTAAAGCTGACAATCTGCAGTTAAAGCACATCTTGTTAGTTTAATTTCAAATCCAATGAGTTGGTGTATAGAGCCAAAAATGTTATAATCGTGTCAATGTCCCAATATTTATGGACCTAACTGTATGTATATCTGTTAGTGTTTTGCTATGCGGGTCTATTCAATAAAATAAGAGCATTCTTTATAATAAAATGAGTTAATTTAGATGTTACCACACTGTCTTCTCTACATTTACAGTTCCAGCGGCAGACTTCTTGGTAAAGATTCAGGAAGTGAAGGCCATAGAAAGGCAGGATGCCGTGTTTGAGTGCGTCTTATCTGCTCCGCTCCCTAAGATCTCCTGGCTAGGCAAGAACTCGCCTCTGGAACATGGCGAAAAGTATGATATCTCTGTTTCTGAAGACATGCTAATCCATAAACTGGTGGTAAAGGATTGTATGCAAGTGGACAAAGGAATCTACACAGCTGTGGCTGGAATGAAGTCTTGTAACGCCTGGCTGATAGTCGAGGGTAAACTCAAATGCTTCAACAAACATTACACTACTTTGATTGACTTATAAACTTTTGTACAGATTATGGCTTAGAGAAACATAACACTCTGTGTTATTATATGTGTATAACAATCCAAATATAACAATCTAGTTTTAGTTTCCCTAAATTGATACTAACAATTTCTATTCTATTCTATCTATCTAAATCATTGTTTTATCCTTCTATTCATCCATCCATCCTCTATCTATCTATCTATCTATCTATCTATCTATCTATCTATCTATCTATCTATCTATCTATCTATCTATCTATCTATCTATCTATCTATCTATCTATCTATCTATCTATAAATAATTGTTTTATCTATATATCTATCTATCTATCTATCTATCTGTCTGTCTGTCTGTCTGTCTGTCTGTCTGTCTGTCTGTCTGTCTGTCTGTCTGTCTATCTATCTATCTATCTATCTATCTATCTATCTATCTATCTATCATTGTTTTACCCATCCATCCATCCATCCACCCACCTTTCAACTTATCCATCCATCCATCCATCCATCTTAACAGTAGAGGCTATATAAGAAATATTCATTAACTCATATTGTTGACATTGGCAAATGATCCCTTTACAGATTCAAGGATGATTTGACTCATACATTTAAAAACTCCAATCATTTGTTCCCATTGTAGTCAAAATTCAAATGATTTAAAGTAACAAATGATCAAGTTCCACAATGATTGCTTCAATTGCACAGCTTATTACAGAACGACCAGACAAGTCCTATAAATAATTTCATTCTGAGAAAGTAAAATTGATAGTTAAAAGTCTAAATGAATAAGGAGCACAAAATAAATCTTCCTTGCATTGTTCAAGTGGCCATTTATGTCCATTACATCATTAAGAGCTGGATGTACGTGTGCAGTCTCATGCAGACATCCAGGAAGGTTTCCCCTCAATGACCGGAATATTAACACCTCAATTCTATGTTGGTCTGTCCTTGGAACAGCTGACCCAGATCCAAACCAGAGAGGCAAAAAAGCTGTACGCAAAACCACTCAAGCAGGTGGTGGAGGCACAGAACTGATGAAGATTGCTGCGGAGCAGAGCGAGAAGCTGCAGAAGGAGCGCGATGAAAGGATGGAGAGGATTGAGCAGATGAAGCAGATCCAAGCTGAGGAAGAAGCTGCCAAAGAGGAAGAGAAACAAGCAGAGGAGCAACCTGCTGCACCAGAACCACCAAAACCAAAGCCTAAACCTCAACCTCAACCTCAAATTAAACAAGAATCTGAGGGTCCAATAGAGGAGCCAGAACCTGAGCCCAAACCAGAGCCAGAGGTTAAGGAGGAAAAGCAAAAAACAGAGGAAGCTGCTCCCCCTCCGGCAGAAGAAGAGCCAACAAAAGAGGAGCCAAGGAAGAGAGTGAGGACTGGGCCTTTAGTTCCAGACACTGTTATTGGTAAGGTGACTGTTCTGATTTACTAATTTAACCATTTTTTGTCACTCTTTTAAAAACGAGGCTTTCTTTGTGTATGTGTTTTAATAAAAAGTATGGGATCATGCAACAATCTTTTGGCAGTTTGTAACTTTTTGATTTAGAGGGTACTTTGTAAACATTTGTACAATTGTACATTTTAATATAATTTGCTTATCCCCAATGACGGTTGGGTTTAGGGGTGGGGTTTGGGGATACAATTATAAAAATAGTAAATTTTCTTCATATGAAATTGCCATGTTTTAACAATGTGTAAAATAGTTCTGTTATTTTTTAAGAGATTGGGCTGGGTTATTAGCTTAGGAACTGGACACAACTGGTTGCACTGTACTGTATGTTAGTTTCACAAAACGTAACTACTTAGATTAACTATTAACTCAGGGTTTGTGCTACACTTGTATGAAAGGCAAAGGTTTCTTAAAACAACCCTAACCCTAATTATGCAAAGTTTGTTAGTGTCAAGGTGCCCACTTTCAAGAAAGGTGATGTCAAAGCCTCTGTGCAGCCAACTTTGAAACACCTCTATTTCAACCATGCAAATACAGCTTCTACGTCTTTAACTGCACTGTAAAAAAATACATGATCAATTAGTCCTGACAGCATATGCTTTCAGGTCATTGTAACTTATTAAACTAAGTTAATGATGTTCTAACATAATTTTATAAGCTATGCAAGTTGTTTAAGTCAGTTTAACATAATATAAATTCAATGGACTCATAAGGTTAATTTGATTCAGCTTAAAAATTTAAGGCATCCAGGATTTTTTCACAGTGTGGGGAAACATCAAATTCTCCAAAGCTGTTTATGAAGCTTATACATACAGTGTATCCCAATTAGGGCTGAACAATATACCGTTTGAGAATCGCAATCTGTGTATCTGCAATAGTCACATCACAGGATTAGATTATTTAATAAATATTAAAAAATACATTATTAAATAGTATTAAAAAAATTATTTATACACTGCTGACCATGTTATTTAAGGTTTGATTGTTCAAATTCTGTACTTGAATACCATTAGACTCCCCAGAAAACCACTGTTTTATTTATGTTTGCTTATAATTGATGTAGATGCACTTTATTGAAAAAGACTCATCCCAGTCAATCTAAATGAATGAAATCACAATATATATCGCAGAAAAACAAAATATCACAATGTAAGATTTGTTCAATATCATGCAGCCCTAATCCCAATGTAACATTGCAAATTCAGCCTCAAATACAGCATTTCCATTGGCTGGTTTCTTTGTTAATGACTTCCACACATTAAAATTCCACACATTTAATTGAAAGACTTTGGCCCATGTTTCACAAACCAAGCTTAGCTTAAGCCAGGACTAGACCTTAGTTAAATTAGGCTATTTAAGCCACATTTAAAAAAATGGCCTTGGAAAAATACATTACTGGTGTGCATCGGAGAAAAAAAATGACACTGCAATATTTTAAGACATCTCATTCTAAGTTATTTTCAGTTGAGAGAGCTCAAACTTGCAATTTAATCCAAGACTAGCCTCAAACCATGTTTGTGAAACCGGGGGTTAGTCTTTTAAATGTAAAAAATGAACTTTGAGCTTTATCAGAACCAAATAAAACTACAATTAGGTTTGTGGTCCCATTTTGTGAACTATTTTCATGGTGTAAGTAGAAATATACACAGTGAGGCATATTTGTAATAGTGTTGTAAATACAATACTGTTGTTATTGCACCTGTTGTTCAGACCCAGGAGTTTATTTCACCAGCGGGCTGTCAGATGTTCATGCCATTATTGGTCAGACAGCTGAAATGGTCTGCAAACTCAGCAGTGAGAACTGTGATGGCATCTGGTATAAGGATGGAATAGAGGTAAGCATAGGCTTAAAACCCATTCTTAAAGTCCCAGTGTGTATACACGTACCCAAATATAATAAATATTCATTTAGACATGAAATTGTTTTTTTATATCTCAATAGATAGCAGCAACAGATGATCTAAAGATTGTCAAAGATGGAGCAGTTCATAAAATTGTTGTATCAAACTGCACAGAGGATGACAATGGAAAGTACCGCTTTGAAGCAGATGGGCGTAAAACTGAGGCAATACTGGTTGTGGAGGGTAATTAACATTTCTCGTTGATCCTTGACTGATAATATAGAGATGCATATTCAGTAAGTCACACATTTTAATATACTATCATATGCTGTCTTTCAGACCCACCACGGATAAATCTAGACGACTTGGCTAAATTCTCAGAGCCTGTGATAATTAAGGTTGGCCAAAATGCAACATTTAAATTGGAGTTTGTAGGTCGTGAGCCAATGAAAATACAGTGGTACCAGGAGGGTGAGGAGATGCTTGAGGATAATCACATTAAGATTGAGAGGTCGTCCAGTCACAGTCGCCTTCTACTTGTAAAGTGTCAACGCAAAGACAGCGGAGAGATAAAGCTGAAGCTCAAAAATGAGTTCGGAACCATTGAAGCCCGATCAAAACTCATTGTAATAGGTTGGTAATAGACAAGAGCCACATATTATTAAGAAGAATATTGTTGTATATTGTAAAGAAAAATGAAATTTAACTCATAATTCACATGCAACCTGTATAACTCCATTAAAAAAACAAGAAGAACTTGATATAGATTTTCTTGTAATACAGATAAACCCACCAATCCAATGGGACCTGTTGACGTTATTGAAGCTTCATCATCTTGCGTGGAGTTCAAGTGGAGGCCTCCAAAGGATGATGGTGGTTCCCCTATAATTAACTACTATTTGGAGCGTAACCAAATTGGACGCAACACCTGGATGAAAATTGGGAACATCCCTGGGGAGCCGCATTACAAGGACAATGATGTGGACCATGGAAGAAAATACTGCTATCGCATTAGAGCCTTGACTGCAGAGGGTACCAGTGATGTTTATGAGACTAGTGACATCCAGGCTGGCACCAAAGGTAAGATTACATTTGTTTGGATTATAAATAGCGTACTAAAATGTTACTGATAATGTCATGAAGTTAAAAAAATAAATCAGAATATAGGTTAAGACCAAAGTATTCTTTAGGTTTACACATACAGGTAAACGGTCCACACATTAGATTAGTAGGCATACTGGATGACTTTTGTAACTTTTTATAACAAGCACGTGTTTTTAATTATTCTTGCACTTCTTAAGGCGTACTCAAGCCAGCTTTCCACTGAACACAACATTTGGACACGACTGTCGAAATGCCCCCCCTTGTGGCAATCGCACAGAATTTTCTGTGTTGTCGTGCACCACTCACATTGCATTTTGCCTTCCGAACCTCAGCACACTTATGTCCTCGATTTTGCAACTGTTCAGTTTATCAGGAAGAGAAGTGCTCTTGCTCAGCAAAGTGGAGATTGCTTTAGTTATATTGTTTTAATCGTTTGGGATTCAGTGACGAACAGATCTGTTGAACAGATCCACAACTTCTGACGCTCATAAATTATCATAAAAGTCCTTGTGCTGCACGTATTAGGAGGTTTGTAGAAGGTGCAGCTGACCTGCAGCGGGGGGTTTGCATCTTTGATAAACTACAACAGTTTGTGTTCATTGAAAAGAAAGAATGATTATTAAATCCATATGAAAATCCTATAAAAGTGACGTTGGGTCTTCAGTTTCGGGCTCAGGCGACCTTTGGCCAGGACTGGCCAACTGAACCAAGCCTGGGCCCAATTCGGAGCACTCACACTTGTCAAACGAACCAGGAAACGCGCCTGGGCATGGTTCGGATAGCATAGTGTGAGTGCACCCTTTTGTTTGTCATTTTTAAGCTAATAACAATGAACCAGGCCATTCACAGTAAGACCTGAAATGGAAGCGATAGAACAAAAACAACAACAAACTACTGAAGACAGCAAAATCAACATAGGTTTGGCAAAAGCTTCTGACATAAATAAATGAAAAAATAAAAAAATAAAAAAATAAATTGTTTTACATTGAAAAAGTAGTAAAACAGCTGTGCATATCAGCATTGTAATAGTTTAGCTTTTCTGTAAAATAAAATTATATTATTTTCATTAAATGCTCTATTTTACAGTCAAATCTGAAAACAATATTTAGAAATAAAAATTACATAGTTATATTAATACATCATCAACATTTCTGGCCAAAATGTGCAGCCCTAAAAACATATTTTTACAGAAAAATTCCTATTTGTTTTTTAGCAAAATCATGCATCTCTTAAAACAAGCATGAAGTGACCTGAAGTTTTTGTTTCTCTTTGTTTTGTTTTAAATCATTAAAAAAAATTAATAAGTAGAGTTTTTCCCTGGAACTGCTATATTAAAAAGGCTGATTTGTTACAGCATATCCTGGACCGCCATCTACACCCAAAGTGGTCAGTGCCTTCAGGAATTGCATCACTTTGGCATGGACACCTCCAACCAACACTGGTGGAACTAACATTGTTGGCTACAATATGGAGAAACGCAAAAGGGGCAGCAACTTATGGGGTCAAGTGAACCCTCCTGAAGAGCCAATCAAAGGTTTGTGTTTTGTAAATCCCAACGCATTCTTAGTGACATCTGCAAAACATACTAGGCCTTTCGCTTATGCATATTTTACTCACTTTCCTCCTCAAGGCAAACAGTATGATGTGAAGGATGTTGTTGAAGGAATGGAATATGAATTTCGTGTGTCAGCCATCAATTTCTCTGGTGCTGGAGAACCCAGCGCGCCGTCTGAATTTGTGATAGCCAGAGATCCCAAAAGTAAGTCGATGGCAGTAAGTCAAAAAGCATTTTCATAGGGCAAGATGATGTTTAAGGTTTCCTGATATATAACACAGAGGAACAAGAAAAGAAATAATAATTCTACAACTGACCTTTATGTACTTAAATTTTGGATTTCAGAACCCCCTGGTAAAGTCATTGACCTGAAAGTCACAGATTCCACCTATAGTTCTTTGTCTCTGAGTTGGACTAAACCAAAGGAGGAGAAGGGCGTCCAGGATGAAGCTAAAGGTTATTTTGTGGAATTAAGGCCAGCTGAGAGCATAGAATGGGGTCGCTGCAACTCCAACCCACTTATTACAACTTCTTACACAATTCTTGGCCTCAAGTCTATGGCTATGTATTGGGTCAGAGTGGTTGCAACCAATGAAGGTGGTGATGGAGAACCCAAGGATCTGGATAACTACATCATTGCCATGCCTCCACCTGGTAAAATATTATTTATTTTTCATGTGTGAAAAAGAAATCACACATTTCTTTTTTGACATGTGTGTAAGCTACCTGTCAAAAGTTTGGACATACAGAATTTATATTTGTTGTGATTACTGATTAAATTATGGGTTTTGAATATTTTTACCCATGTATTGAGCATGTATAAATCCTTTTTGTATTCTATATACAAATCTAAAACTTAATTTCAAAGTTATATGGATTTTTTTTATGAATCATACAAATAATAGCATAACCATTGAAACCAATGATGTTTAATACACCATAATGCTCCTAATAAAGTTGTTTGAGAGAAGCTTAGTTTCATAGTTTTTATATCAATTAATTAAAACTAGCACTTATAGAATGCAGAAATGTCCAAACATTTACCTTTGTTTTAAATACTCAACAATTACTTATAATTTAATGTATTATATCATTAACACTAACTATTTGATGTAAAACTCTTTTTCAGTAAGGCCAAATTTTACCAACCGCAAAATGAAGAGTTTTATGGTTGTGAGAGCTGAAAATTCTGCTCGGGTCAACATAAACTTTGAGGTAGCCTAAAATATTCATATGTACAACATTTTCTAATTATTAGAAGACTGAATTTATTACAAAATTAAATCCCGATTACAGGCATCCCCAATACCAACTATAATCTGGCTGAAAGATGGAATGCCTGTGTCCAAACGAGTAAACATAAGCAATGCAGACGGGATGTCCCAACTCCTGATAGCTTCTGCGGAGCGTTCAGATTCTGGCATTTATTCCATTATTGTCAAGAACATGGTGGGTCAGGAGACGTTCAGTGTTGAGATCAGAGTGACAGGTAAGAGATAACGTTAATAAAGGCTAAGTTCCTCAGTCCTGAAATATAACTACCTTACTGGTGTTTTGCATGTAGAATGTGTCACTGGATAAACATACTTGCTTGACCTTGAACTATATCAGCCAATTCAATTTCAGGGTTATGGGAAAGTTCACCTAAAAATGAAAATGTGCTGTTTATTTACTCAACCTCAGGGCATCCAAGTTATTCAGGATCCTTGCACGTTGTCCAAAGTCAAATATAAGCACTTGTCTAGATGTTTCTAAATATTCCAGCACTTTACAACTGTGGTAAATTATATAAATATAGATACTTCCTCACATTATTACAGATGCTATTTGTTACAGTATTCTATAGTATAGAATTAAAAAGAAAATTGTATTCTATAGAATAATATTCCCAGCCGATTGGAATGTTATCACTCGATTGAATGACCATTATCAGCTGATAGATATTGGCCTACTGGTATGCTCAGAAGGCTGTTATCATCCATTCACATGGTTAATCAGCTATAGATCACATATGGCTGTGGCCAGAAGTTAACGAGAATTATTATTTATAAAATTTCCCATTAATTGTATTGTATTATTGTCTACCCCTACCCCAACCCTAAACCCAACCGTCACAGTAATGTAAAAACAGATCTTTATCTGGAGCCATCTCTATTAGTATAGCTGATTAACCACGTGGATGGATGATAATAGCAGAAGACCCCTAATGGCCCATTTCTATCAGCTGATAACCAACCAAAAAAAAAGTTATTGTTGAATTATGAAAGCAACACAAGCACTTTCAAGCACTTCATCCAAAATCTAAACACTTTTCAAACCGTGAAAACACTTGATTAAAACTCAAGCAAACTTCAAAGATTTCAGCATCCGTACGAACCCTGGTTATAGATTTTTTTTATCTTCAGTAGAACATTAAAATTGATTTTTAGCTGAAACTATGGTACTTAGTGATTCCCAAAAGTCAATGGTTAACGGCACTTTGAGAGTCAAAAATACATACACAGGTAAGACAAAATGAATACCTATTACTCCTTACAAAGCTAAATGAATGGATTATGCAAGGAATCACTAACATTACAAAATTATTACTTTAAATCTACAACCTTGGTCCTTAGCTAATAACTTAAACAACCAAAGCAAAACGAATCTCTGAAGACAAAACTGCAGTGTGCTTTGGTATAAAAACAACATTTTAGTGTGAATTGTGTGGGCATTTATATAGCTATATTATTTGTTTGAATGGGCCATTAGACTTACAGTCAGGAACAAGCTAATATCAGTCATATATCTAATTGATTTCAGGGGGGTTTATCAATTCCAGAATCTACAGTATACAGTATATATTGTACTTTAAGAATACATCCTACTTGGGAAAAATAAATAATATTGAGGAATATTTTATGGATGGTGTGGATACCTGGTATGTTTGCAGATGATCCCAAACCCCCTGGCCCAGTGGAGCTGGAAGAAAATGTCCCTGGAACACTGACGGTGTCCTGGGAACCTTCATCTGATGAGAAACGAGATAATCACTTGCACTATATGGTGATGAAACGCGACTCTGTCAAACGAACCTGGCAGACAGTGGCTGACCGCTTATTCAACAACAACTTCACGGCAGTGAACATCACGCCAGGGCGGGAATATAAATTTCGTGTGTATGCCAAAAATGACATAGGCCTCTCAGAACCATCCGAGTCCCTAAAATGGGGTGTTGTAAAGAAGAGAGGTGAGCTTTGGTCTGGTCTTGATGAAAAAAATACAAATACAGTTGAAGTCGAAATTATTCGCCCTCTCGTGATTTTTGTTTGAATATTTTTTTTCTAAATGATGTTTAACAGAGCAAGGATTTTTTTACAGTATTTCTGATAATATTTTTTCTTCTGGTTTTATTTGGCTAGAATAAAAGCAGTTGTAAACTTTAAAAAAAATCATATTAAGGTCAATATTATTAGTCCCCTTAAGCAATATATTTTTTGATATAATACACAACAAAGCACTGTTATACATTGACTTGCTTAATTACCCTAGCTTGCCTAATTAACCTAGTTAAGCCTTTAAATGTCACTTTAAGGTGAATACTAAAATCTTGAAAAATATCTAGTAAAATATTATTTACTGTCATCATGGCAAAGATAAAAGAAATCAGTTATTAGAAATGAGTTAATAAAATTATTATGTTTAGAAATGTGCAAAAACAAATCGTCATTCCATTAAATAGACATTGGGGAAAATATATACAGGGGGGCTAATAATTCTGACTTCAACTGTATGTCTTCTCCTTCAGATTCTTTGGTCTATTGAATAAATCCCATGTTTTCCGATGTTTTGCAGAAAAGTTCATCCTCAACGTACCTCCATCAAAACCCTGCAACTTTGACTCTGCTCCCAATTTCACGGTGCCACTAAAGATGCACACAACCCCGGAGAAATACGAGTGCTACATGAGCTGTGCGGTGAAGGGCAACCCAAAACCCCACGTCACCTGGTACCGCAACAACATCAGCCTGAACACCAACGTCAACTACTACATTTCAAACACCTGCGGCGTCTGCTCCATGCTCATCTTAAGAGTCGGTGCCAAAGACAACGGAGAATACAAAGTAGTGGCAGAAAACTCTGTAGGCCGTGCTGAGTGCAGCACACAGCTGACGATCTTAGGTATGTTGTCAGAATGAGTTTGAAAATACCACCTCTTATGTAGTAGAAGAGCTTTATTTACATATGTTCATCTCATATATGTCAGAGTCAGAAATAAAAATTTCCAATGAGGGGCAGCTCCTGGTATTATACTAAAGCTGTTTACATTGCAATACTAACCTCTACTTCATTCAGATCTCCATCAAATATCTAGTGTGCTTAAGCTCAACAGAAATGCAAAAAAGTTCAGTAAACTTAAAATTAAGGCAACAAACTTCAGTTTATTTAACTAAAATTGAATCAAGTGCAGTATTTGGGTTGAAAATTGTCAACTTAAAAAAAGTTTGTTTGCCTTAAAATTTTAAGTTGAGTCAACTTAGTTTTTTTGTTTTTTTTTACAGTGTAGAAATGCAAAGCACACATTTAAAAGTAATGTGAATTAACTTTTTTTTTTTTCATTTTCATATTAAACTTCAGACAGGAGAGATTTACAGTTAAATCAGATTTTAGATTTTTTTACTATTGAATACAGGACCCTATCATCATAGTCCATTTATGTAAGTAGGGTGACCAACAATTTAACTTTGACATGTTCTAACTAGTGTTCTCATATTGAGGTAAAGTTGGTTTTAAATTCGCACATTCGGATTTCGGCTCCTTAATATAATAGAAAACTATCGTTTGCAGCAGACCACGAATATCAAACTACAACATTGTCCATGTTCGAAGAAATAGTGCTAATGTTAATTTAAAGTGTTACTTACATGAGATTTCAGACCAGATATTCAATGTACCATGGGAGCATATAGGGAGCATGTCACTGAACGAATGTGCGAATATAAAACCAACTTTACCTCAATGCTAAAAGAAAAGCAAGCAGGTGAAAAACATACTGTGTGTGATAATGAAAGGATGATCACACGGTTAAGGCCAATTAATAATCTGTTCAAAGCTAAAGCAACCGGTGCTGCTTACAAAAAGACATATTTGGAGCTCTTGAAAGCAGTAAGACTGTGGGTGCATTAGCATAACTTTTTGTCTGGTCTATATGAAAGATAACTGATCACAGTTGCGTTTCAGGCACGGTTGCTTCAAGTAAGGAAACAGGAGCGCGCACGTGTTTTAGTCACATGCATCACATCAGTTGTTTGCGCGACTGATCATCCTCTCATTCGTTATTCACCTGCTTTCTATTGCTCGCGCGAATGCAATTATTTTAGTAAGTCATGCTGCTTCTCGATTCTAAGATCACATTTGCACGCATATTGGGTCATCCTTATAGTCGAACTCTGCTTTTAAGAAAACCACAATTTAAAATTATTTTCAACCAGCTAGTGGGAGTGTCTGTCTTAACCGCCAAAGATGAAATCTACCCGCATTTGGCAGGTGTTAATGTTAAGCCCTGATTATATTATATTTATTAGTTATAGGTTAGTTTTTTTTTCTTAGAAAATGACAATTGGGTTAGAATAATAAACATTCTCAATTGTTAAATTAATGATTTCTAACTAGGGTTGGGCGATGTCAACCAATTCGGCATCGTACAATGTCTAATTTGAAACGTCGTCATAGACGGTGAATAATTATGAATAATTAATTAAGTCATAACAAATTAATTATTTTTAGTCTACCGTTTCAACTACCTGACCCGCATGGTCTTTGTTTTACCCATAACCAAATCATAAATAAATAAAGATAAGTTACACACAAATTACCACCTGTCAATCACTTTCACGAGACTCTGGCATGAATAGGCAAAGTGATCTGTGTCGTTATAATGGCGTCAACAAACTTGGTTGGTAAAAAGGCACACAACCAACAGCAATTCCGGCTCAGCATCATCTATTGACTCAACCCTTTTTCTAACCTTTTTTTTAACCTTAAATTTAAATTTAAAGTTTAAGTTAAAACATTAATGAAACAAAAAATATATTTTAAAAAAGTAAGAAATATCATCAGCAGCTCACAAAATATATATATATATTTTTAATGTAAACAAAATTTACTAATCCAGCTGACAAAAGTGCTGTTGTTTTGTAACTCCTGTCTCTTTAACTAATAATTGAATCTGTTTGCTTTTGTTTCCCTAGAGTGAATTATCCATGTGACTTTTGGAAGACTGTGGTGAATCATCTTCAATTTATAAATGTGAACATAATTGAAAACCTTAAAAATGAAAAAGAATTGCCAAGCATTTTAAAACGTATGAATGTCAGCTGCTCATGCTTCATTTCTATGCCAATTGAGCATACTATTTTGTTTGTCTTAAATATTTTATGCAATTTCTTTTGTCATGTTACTATTCATGGCTGTAACTTGACATCACTAATTAAAAAAAGTGAATCAAATGTACGTAATGCCTTAAAATCACTGTTCTCAAACTGGAAAAAGACATATTTGCAATAAATACTGGTCTCCAAATTGTATATATGCCTTTATTTTTGAAGTGACCCCACCAGTGCAAAGGTTAAAAACACTTAAAAGTGAAAACAACTAACATTACTTAAGAGCTAGTAAACCTGCTTGCAAATGTCAACGAGATGCAATAACTTTCCTTGTAAATATCTGAAGTTGTCATAAATCATGATCATAAAAATCCCTCTAACATTCAATCATTAGAAACTGTTGATAATATCTCCCATATGGTGAAAAGAATTTCCAAAATCTATCTAAAATATGTATCTACTCTGAGGCCGTTTTCAAATAAATGTAATCAAATATAACAAATAAATATTTTAAAAAGCATTAAAGTGTTTTATTTTTCCATAGCCCTGGCCTCAGTTCTTGCTTTATAGCTTTCCATTATTAACTTTCCCCTACAGGGACAAAAGTATGTGCAAGTAGTAAACAGTGAAATGCATATAAACCTGGTGGCAGATGGTTGACATGTACAGGGTCAGAAAAGGATTGTGTCAACCAGACAGCTAGAGTTTCTAGTCAACATAAGTAAACATAAAAAAGTAAATCTCTACATTCACACTGCGAGGCTTAATGCTCAAATCATTAAAATCTATTTTTCTCATGTCTGATTTTTTGCATAGCTGTTCACAATGTTGTTATAAATTTGTCCAATACCAGATTTCCAGTGTGAATAGATCATGGTCCTAAACTGACCCGCATGCGCAAAAGTACAACTACGCACACCACAAATGGTTTAATTTGGCCTGTGTACACAATATGTGTACTGTATGAAGTTAATAAAGCATGTTGTCAAATTATATTTAATATAATTCTTTCAAAGACAACCGTTGCGTTTTCTATAAAACTTACTATTCAGTGTTTGAAACCTAAAATACAAGTATTGTGATTGAAAACACTGATAAATTGTCATTTATGACAAGCACGGTGCACGTCTCTCTGACCACTGGTGTGGTGAACTCATCAAGGGTTAATGAGCAGCAACAGATTGAACTGTGAAGGCAGGGCTCAAGTCTGCTTCCTGCTTCATCTGTGTTTAAATTGATATTGTTTGCAGAGTCTGACAACCTAGCCTACCTTTAATTTATTTTAATTTGTTATAAACAACATAGGCTAATATATATATATATATATATAT
>CAIGQZ010007154.1:19853948-19867819 GCA_903798205.1 Danio tinwini | reverse complement strand
TAATAATAATAATAATAATAATAATAATAATAATAATAATAATAATACTTTATCATTTTCATTGAGTAAATAATAATATAATGTACAATTACAGTCTTTTTAAAGGATTAATTTGCTGTGCCCAAATGGCTTAACTTTAAATGCTTACAGTCACAAGCTTTAAAAACACATGACAATACACTTTCACTCTAAGGTTAAAAGTTGAAATGACTCCAATATGTTGTTAACTATAATGTCTGGTCAACTACTCCTAACTAAATTGCAGAGCCCTACGATGTGACTATTGCAGACTCACATATTGCAATATCGATGATGTATGATATATTGTGCAGCCATATATGCAATAACATGTCTGGCATGTTGCTTTTAAAGCCATACTAGGTTTAACCTAGAATTTAATGTATAATACCTTTCCTAAAATATCTATACCACCAACTGCGTATGCACAGTATGTGCATATTAAAATATTTTTTAAAAACAACTGCAAATAAATCTTACAACTTATTGCAAGACAAATGAACATTGTCATGTGGGTTCTGGCTATAATTTGTTAGCGGACAACAGAAAAACCATAGCCAGTGGGCCAGAGAACTGACTAAACTAGACAGCTGACTGCACAAATTAACTAAGATTAACTCAAGTGTGCATTGTAAAATGTTTGCCTTGATAAGTACAATATAGTACTTTAACACAAGTTGAATCGCTTGTTCTTGACATAAGAAAAACCACACATTACAAACAAATCCATTCGTGCACTGTGAAAAATGCTGGATTTTACACAATCGATTTGTGTTGTGGCAACATGAAGGAATTACGATAACATATTAGTTTTTTACAAATGTTGATGGATCATAAAAAAATTTGTCCCCCCAAAACAACTCAAAAATTGTGTTGTTTCAGCTCATTTTAAATAAGTAATCTTTACAAACATCAAACATCATTTTTTTGAGTGTGTGCTCTCAAATGAAATGCTTTGGGGAACAGCTAACATGCTGAAAAGTTCAGTTTTACTCCATAGTGATGAATCAAAGAGCACCTTTTTACTAAAAGTATTATTAAATTGCTCCTATTATAAAACATGTAAGGGAAAATGTGCAGTTAAGTTTCTCAAAATCACCCTGTGGGGTTTATTGCAGCGTAATGATCGTCTGACTGTACATTATCTCAGTTATTATACAGCAACTTACCAACTACATTAACAAGTGGACATTAAATATTCAAATGAGTTTCAATTATTAATGTGAAAAGGAAATTGTTAATGTGAGAAGGAAAAGCAGCACTGTGATATGACACACATTACACTAGCTAAAGCATGCAAAGAAAACAATTTAAAAGTCAAAAACATTTCTATATTCTGTTTCAGACACATTGTTTTTAGACAAGTACAATAAAAAGTCTCATTATTTTATTCCTGTTAATAATAAATTATTTCAGAGAGCTATGTCATAAACCCTAAGCATTATGACCGCAGCTACACTGAAAAATCCTACAAAATTGTTGCAAACTATTTATATGGGTTGAATTTAACTTAATTTGTTTGTTTAAATTCAGCCTAAATAAAATGTTACAACCTTAAAAAAAAGTATCAAGTCCAAGAAATCATCTTTGAATCATTTTTTTTCAGTGTACCAAACAACAGCTCTTATGGCAGTTTGTCATAAAAATAAAGACATGCAGAAACATATTTAACACTAACACATTCTGAGACTTGCTGTAAAGAGCAAATGTGATATTAAGCAGACATGTCTAGTGAAACTTAAATTAGCTGCCATGGTCACGTTTTCAAATACAATACCTAACAAAAGTCTCATCACTGAGTTGTAAGAGCAACAAATAATAATTTGACTTCTAGTTGATCATGTAGAAAAGTGGCAGAAGGTAGATTTTTTCCAGTTGAACTGCATCCCAATCAATCAAGCCTTTATTTGTCACATATACCTCCATGTATTCACATACACTGACATAGAGTGAAATTGGACCCCCCCGACCATACACAAACATCACATTTCAGTGAGAGACAAGTCAACGGGAGGTAGCATTTAGAAAAAAAGGAAGCAAGATACATAAGGAAAGAAAGGCAAAAAAAAACCTCCCTCTCACCCTGCTCTTAAATTAGGGCAGAGTGTGACCAGGGATCAAAAAAGCCTTGGCAATCAAGCACATAAACACATAGACAAGACAAAACATCGCAACAGGGAATTGGAACAGGGGATGTGGATATAGTCCGGTAAGGGCCGGCAGCCATCATTACAAAATACTGCAGAAAATCTACTGGAACCTGCAAGAACCCAAGATTTTCTCCAAAATCAGTCAAGTTTGGTGAAGGAAAAATATGGTTTGGAGTTACATTCAGTATTTGGACATGCGAGAGATCTGCAGAGTGGATAGCAACATCAACAGGCTGAGGTATCAAGAAATTTGTGCTGCCCATTACATTACAAACCACAGGAGAGGGCAAATTCTTTAGCAAGATAGCGCTCCTTCTCATACTTCAGCCTCCACATCAAAGTTCCTGAAAGCAAATAAAGTCAAGGTGCTCCAGGATTGGCCAGCCCAGTCACCAGACATAAACATTATTGAGCATGTCCGGGGTAAGATGAAGGAGGAGGCATTGAAGATGAATCCAAAGAATCTTGAACTCTGGGAGTCCTGCAGGAACGCTTTCTTTGCCATTCCAGATGACTTTATTAATAAGTTATTTGAGTCATTGCAGAGATGTATGGATGCAGTGCTCCAAGCTCATGGGAGTCATACACAATATTATTATTTTTCCACTGACTTTATATTGTATATTATTTCTGTTAAGTTACAAGACTTTTGTCTAAGCAAAGTCAGACCTTACTGTCCTAATGAAATGATTGAAAACCCAGGTATATGATCATATTTTGGTAAAAGAAGCATTTGCCTTTCATATAAGTCAAGTTATTATAATAGTTACTTGTTATAGTTATAGTGTTATTGTGTTCTATTATTATAGACAACGAGACTTTTGTCAGATAGTGTATATAACAGGAACATAAATTTTTGGTTCCAAATTTAACACAGAATCAGATTCATCCATTGAGATCTACAGTAGTTCTAGGACACGAGGCACACATCAATAATTTCCCAAAACATATTACTGAATAATACACAACATCAGAGCCTCAGACTGCTTGCCACTTTATTTTAGAAATGACTAATTTAGACCACTCATCGTAGTGAGGTCATCTGTAATTTACATAATAGGTGTCACACTGTCCTTAGCGCTGTTTGTGGCTGCCATAATATAATTTATGAATAAACTACTCTGAATCTTCGGCTCATGTTTACCAAATGGTTTCAGGGAAATAGACCCACTTTTTAAGCTCTAAATAAGTCACATTAAAATATATGATGGCATTATTATTTAGAAACACCATTTATCCTCAATGAATATGTGCACATCTCACACTTGGTACACCATCCCGAACAAATTCATCACATCTGCATATAATTTGAAGGGATAGTACACCCAGAAATTAAAATTTAATACCTCAAGTGGTTATAAACCTTCATGAGTTTCTTTCTTCTGTTGAACATAAAATAAGATATTTTGAAGAAAGATGAAAAGCTGTAACCCTTGACTTCTGTAGGAGGAAAACAAACTGCAAGTTAATGGTTTCAGATTTTTTGCATTCTTCAAATATTTTAATTTGTTTTAAACAGAAGAAATTAAAACTTTAATTTACTCTTTAAAATTTAAATTTACTCATCATTTACTCTCCCTCAAGTGGTTACAAACTGTGGCGAGGGGGCGTGGCCGAGAGCCGTGGGAGCGAAACGAGGCCCGCCACAGATGAGATGCACCTGTGGCGCGCACCTGCCTTCAATCCCATGGAAGGAGCTCTGGACTATAAGAGGAGGAACGATGGCAGAGGACAGAGAGAGAGGACCGGGCCCGGACATGTTTTACTTTTGCTTTCAGTTTGACGGCAGTCTCCGTGAGGAGCTGCCGTCCCCTTTTATTAATAAATATTTATTTAAACCAGCGTCGGTTCTCCGCCTCCTTCTTCCCGGCGGCCAGGTGGCCGTAAACTTTATTACAGTGGTGCCGAAACCCGGGAGAAGGAGGGACACGTCGTCCAGTTGCCCTCGCCGCTGAGGAGGAGGGCGAGTGTTCGGGAGTTAACCCGAGTGGGGGAGAAACCCGTTCGTCTGCCAGAGTGCCGGGGCGGCCTGAGGCTGGCGAGGAAGGATCTGCCTGCTCCCGTCTCCCAGCATGGGGAGGAGCAGGGGACGCGGGGCTCCCCACCGGATGGGAAAGAGCTGAAGGGAGCCATCCCAGAAAGCCCGGGGGGAGTCGCCGCGATCCGCCATGATGCCGAAGCCTGCGTCCTCCACCGAAGCGGGAGCGGAGCAGGAGATCAGAAATGCCGCCAGCCAGTCAGGAGAACCACCGCCGGACACCAGAATACGGACGGGTGGATAGATTCCTCCACAGGGCTCCCAGCATGTCGTCACTTCTCTCAGTTGGTTGAGGACCGAGTGGCAGCGTGTCTGGAGAACCGAACCCCATTTTTTTTTTTTCCTCTCTCCCCTCTCTGTCTACTCTGTCTTTCCTCCTTTTTTCTCCATCTCCTTTTCTCTCGGCCCGTCTCATATAGGTCTCGCGGGTGCTGTGGCGCCAAATCCCCCCCCGGAGTATGCACAGCCACGGGGTGCCCCCGGCCTGTGAGGGGAGATGGGGGTATGTGGCGAGGGGGCGTGGCCGAGAGCCGTGGGAGTGAAACGAGGCCCGCCACAGATGAGATGCACCAGTGGCGCGCACCTGCCTTCAATCCCACGGAAGGAGCTCTGGACTATAAGAGGAGGAACGATGGCAGAGGACAGGGAGAGAGGACCGGGCCCGGACATGTTTTACTTTTGCTTTCAGTTTGACGGCAGTCTCCGTGAGGAGCTGCCGTCCGTTTTGTTTTGATTTAGACGGCAGTCTCCGTGAGGAGCTGCCGTCCCCTTTTATTAATAAATATTTATTTGAAGTTTGTCGGTTCTCCGCCTCCTTCTTCCCGTAACTTTATTACACAAACCTTTAAGTTTCTTTATTTTGTTAAACACAAAAGAAAATAACCCAGGCTTATTCTGATTACCTACGCCTATATACATTTCTGAAGAGAGCAAAATACATCCCAAGAAGTACGTTTATTTGCAGTTTTTGTTTTCACAAATCCACCAGAGGCCGCTGTGAACCATTTTTTAGATCTCAAATTTCTCTCGCTAGAGCCATTCGTGCCTGCTGTTCTCGTGTGAATCCATTAGAGTTCGCTGTCGACTGACTGATTTACTGATGGACCAACCGACCAATTCCCCCGACCCTCCCCCTTCCCTAAACCCAACCAATAGTGTTTTAAAAAGCACCAATTTACCCGCCCACCCACTTCCCTAAACCCGACCGCAGTATTTTAAAAAGCAATCCAGAAAAAGAAAATCCCTCACAGCAGATGTTTATCACGTTTTAAGATTTGACCACATTCTCACTCTGTTATTTACTTCTTTATTTTATTTTGTAGCTTTTGCTTTTGTCTTACCTGCTTTCTGGAACCGTTCTTCACCAAACTCAAGTCCCGTTGTCGCAGTCAACTCCGCTCTATGTCTTAAGTCTCTCGACGTACATGTTAAGCTACCGGACAAACTGGTAACAATGAGAAAGCCGTCCATACGGAGGTAACCGGTCAGCTGGTAAGCGACAAAAAGAAACGACGTCGTACCGCCCCATAGCTTTGTTTTAAAGATGAAATCCAACCATACCTACTTCTGGCTACATAATTTGTGATCTCCAGAAATGTATATACAGTAGGGCTACGTTTCCCAAAATAAGCATATGTTGAAAGAAGATATTTAAAAAAAGGCTAAAAATCTGTCAGCATTGACTTGAAAAACATTGACATAAAAAAACATGCAAGTCAATAGTTAAAGGTTTTCAGCATTCTTAAAAATATCTTATTTTGTCTTGAACAGAATAAAGAAACTCATTACAGTTCAAAATAAGTATAGAAGGTGAGTAAATAAAGATTTAATAAAAAATAAGTTACATTTTTGGGTGATCTATTCCTAAATGGCAATTTTAGATTGTGCGGGCATGCTTGACATTTTTTATCAACACAGAAGACTTTATAATCACTTGAAACAGCATACTTTTTTCTGTATTTATTCAGGTTTTCAGACCATTTCCTTCTCATATTTTGCTATAGAGTGCAGAACTGTAACAAAAGATTAAACATAGACTTCCTTGTATATTATTTATATGTCATACTTTCATTTCTCAGGTCATTTATGTATTCACATCCCTTGTGCTGTGTGTCGCACCACATATAGATGTGCAAAAATCTCTTATCATCCTACTGAGGACTCTGTTTTGGGCCCCAAGGTGTCCTTTATCAAAAGAGATGTTCATCCCCGCCTGACAGCGGTCAGAATGTATTGGTGTTCTTACTGGAGACCTTAAAAACACTTGTCATTACTTCTCATTGCCTCTAGCCTGTGGCGAGAATCAAATAAATGCATTTCACTGGGAGGAGTTTCCAGCCAATCCCATGTGTCCTCATGCGAACCCAGTGTTTGGCATCATATGGGCAGCTTAATGAAATGAATGTATCGGATTTTCCACGATGATTGACATCCGAATGTAAACAGTGATCTACTCTGTTGAAGCTCGGACATCGGTGGATCTTATTTATTGCAGGTACTTAAAGAAGAACTTATTGCACCTCTCTCTTCCCATGAAATTATAAAATGAAGCTTTTGGATGTGAGCCATTATAATTGCCAGCACTGAGAGACTCCAAAGTGGCAGTTAAAAACAAACTTAAAGCGACAGTCTGTCAGCAATGACCTTGATAGGCATGAAACATCAGCTAACCCTGCTGTTATGAAACCACCGACTGGTTAAAGTGAGCTGTCTGTGATTGAAGGGAGTGATTGAAGACTGTTTGTTTGAAGGAAAACATCTATGCCACCCTGCCATGTCTGGAAACACTTTATTTTAATCAGCGCTGACTCACCCTTGAGTCATTGTTTAGTGCAGCAAATGAGCAAAAATTGTTTTTATTTTTAGAATTAAGGTGCTAAATACTCTCATTTCAGATGCATTCAAAGGGTGCTGCGTCATCCAAGACTGTCTCATTTTCATTGCGTGCTGATATTCAATTCGACTTATCTTTATTTCTATAGCGCTTTTACAATGTAGATTGTGTCAAAGCAGCTTAAAGGGTCACAAAACATCAAAACACATTTTTTGAGCTGTTGACAGTCATTTATGTGTCCCACGCTGCTATAAACACTATTAGGGCACTTATATTGCACTTATATTGTTTTTGCGTTACTTTGAGCAAATTCGTTCTTCTGGTTTGAAACTAATTTTTGAAGCTGCATCACGGCGATTAGATACTTGCATGTAGTCCAGCGTGAAAACTGGATGTCTGTACCTGCGAGTGCATCGTGACGTCTCTGAGTATGCAGCATTCATGAGAAAGACTTGGTTCAAACCAATCAGCGTGCTCTATTGTGTATGCAGTGCAACTTCATTAATATGCATGATAGCTTTAAAGACTCTTTTACCTGTTAGTGTTCAGACGACAGAGAGACGCCACGATGTGTTGCCAAAACAAGTGAAAGAACAAGAATTTGGAGACATGGGTCATCAGTGTTGCATTTATTAATGTGCTGCATTTATTACCGTGCTGCAACAAAGGTTTTGTTTTCATTTCCCCGCTATGAGAGCGCAGCTGGACTGACTTGTGGATTACAGTGCATGCGACACGCGACAGAAATGCGTTTGTAAGGTATATTTTTTCCAGAGAGTTTTCGCATCTGGAAGTGATGAAATCCGGATTTGCCACTCGTCTCCTTTTAAAAAAGACACGGCTCCAGTTTGTGTTGATTGTCCTGTCGCTACAGATTTGGTAAGTGTGTGTGAGATCAGTGCCCTTTGTTTGTTCATTCAGATGGCAAAGTTAATTCGTATCGTCAGCAGTGCTCTTTCAGTTTTTAAAGACATACCATAGTCAAAATGATTTAGTTGTTAAGTTTACAGTATGTTAATATCACTGCAATATTATAGTACAATATTATAGACTGAAAGATCCACTGTAAATGCTGCTCTCCGAATGTAAATACAGCAATCAAACTATTATCGTTGTGTAGGATTTTTGCCGCATTTTGTGACAGGAAAACACACATACACACATGGCTTTCAGACACTACCTACAGAGTGCATATAAGTTACCGAGAAATGCAGAGGATTTTCTCCCATTCACGGTGCGGTATCAAACATTCCATTAAAACTTCACTCTCCAGCAGTTCCTTACTTTCAATATCTTGTATGTCTCGGGGGACATGCAGGAAATATTCCTGAATAAAAAGTAAAAGTGCCAATGTCCATATAAACACAGTCACTGTCTTTCTCCTCTGCGTCTGTGTTTGTTTTGCCTTGATTTGTGAAAATCAGCACATGCCCAAATGGAAACTCCCATATTTGCAAATCCTTTCCTCTTTCCCTCCTCTGACACTCCTACCTAAACAGAGCTGGACACTTCCACTTTCTTGACTTTTTTCCAAACTAGAGGTGTGAAAACACCCTGCTGAGACAGGGTGGGTTTGTGGCTCTTTAACATAGACAATTTTGTTTATTCAGATCAGTTGTATCGCATGTCTTTGTACTTTGGGGGAAACTGGAGCACCTGGAGGAAATCCACGCGAACATAGGGAGAACATGCACCATGTTGCCTATATTATAAAAAAAAAAAATGTTGTTAATCTATTTATTTTGTTGATTAAGTTTAATAGTCATAACTGTTATTTGTTATGTGTTTTATAAGGAATAAAAAAATCTGTACTATTTAGCACAGCAGTAATAAAAAAGCCATTAAAACAGCCCATTGGTGTTCTGTTTTCAGAATTTTTGATTAATGTAAAGGTCCTGCTTGTCTGTAATTATAATACATGTATTTAATTATTTTATTTACTTGTTTGTGTGTGTTTTTGTTACTTAACTTGTGTTTTTATTTTTAATATAAGCATTATTTACACCCTGACAATATAATGTTAGTTCTATTGTAATGTGACTGTTGTTTTAAGCATAACAAAAACATAAAATTAAAAAAGGCGAGAATATTGTGGCTAAAAGACCCACACTCCAAATGTGTAAGCAAATGGTCAGATTTTAGTTGAAGATTAAAAAATAAATACAAATAAATCAGTGAATTAACTTGCATGGATTAATTGCTCATCAGAAGAATATCAATGTGCACTAGCAAAATGAATATGAAAAAATTATATGTTTACTATTTTTAAAACCATTGTATAAACATTTGATTAAAACTCATGGGTCAGGATTATCGCTTTACATGCAGTTATTTTGTCACACACACATATGTCTATTTTACATTAAACACTAGATAAAACTAACACTTTATTTCTGCCAAACTACTGTATGATTTCCTGCCCTTCCTGTAGAGGGAAGCATCTCGCCAGCCTGAGTCCACCCTCCTTGACAGTTCCATTGCTAGAGGGACATTGCTATTAAAATCCGTCAAGGATTATATTAATTTTATGAGACACAGTACTGGACGATCACACTGTAAAGCGGAGCTTAGAGAGAGGAGTTCATTTGGCTGTTGGTAAGTTAATTACCAGTGTACTGTTGCCTAGGACATTGCTAAAACCAATGAAGGAAATAATTAAGCTCTTGACATCTTAATCTACTTTGGTCTTTGGTTTGTAGAAAAAAAAATTTGATTTTGCTGTCATTACTTTTAACATCATTTGCATTCTTAGTCAACAGCACAAGTAAACCTTTTAACTTCATCACAAAGAAAACAAAAGATTAAATCTAAACATAGCGGAGTAAAATGCATCGCGTGTTTACATAACAGTAGTAAATATATATTTTTTTGCTTATGCATGGGATTTGCTCATCCTAATCAATTGTTTGTGTGTCAAAGTTTCAAAATGACTCGCGCTGTGCTGTAGACAAAACATAGACGTATTTCCCGCAGATCAGACACCCATATGTGTGTTTAACCTTTTGCTAAGCTCTAAAACATTTTTCCTGCACATGTTCTGATATAATCTCATTGATTTTGGATTGGCAGTACTCCTCAAATGGCCATTGTTTAATGACTGGAGTTTATGTCAAGCACCAGTCAATACATTTAATCAAAATAAATATTAATAAATAATACATGTGCACAAGCATATAAAAAAAAGTATTAAAAATACCTAATTAAACCATTTTTGCTTTTTGTGATGATGTAATATAAAGATACAGATAAGACGTTTATTTTGTCCAAATGTTAATCAAACCAAAAAATTTTATAAATTTTATGATGAACATATTAGGTATGAACATATTTATCTGGTACAATAATTCCTTTAAATTAGCTTTGTTTGAGGAAACTGATAAATATGATTAATTGCAGTTAATTAATCAGCATGTACTCATGCAATCAATTGTATTTAAATGCTGATGTTTTATAGTTGACAGCGCTAATCATGATGATTATTATGCTTATTTAACAAATTAATAGGTCAAATTCATTTTTATTCTTCGAAATAATAGGTTTGCTACAGTTCCTACAATAACTGACTGGTGTCTATGCTAAGTAACCACAAAATATAAGGGAATAAATCTTTCTGTGTTGTTCAGAAAACTGAAAGGGGGACTCATTTGCTAAGAGGATCCAAACTGGCTCGTTTTGAAGTTCAAAGTCATTGGATATTTTTCCCTATAGTCCTATTTGATCCACACACCAGTTCAGACTATTTGGCTCTATTCCAAAACCCAGAGAGCCATCATGCTGTCTCTTAATGGAACCTCAAAAGTGACCATTTAGTATAAACAGTACAAAACATTCTGCTAAGAGACAACTTACAACTGATATAAAAAGCTTAGTATTACCATGCTCCTATAAGTAAACACTATAATAGTCACCAATAAAATTGCACAGTGCTGCATAAAGGACTTCTTTACCATTCTTTGTCCAAATCGAGTATTTAAACAAAAGAATCCATGTGATTGTGAGTTCTGCATGATGGCTATACATTTCCCCATGCTAATTTCACTAGCATTCAAGTTGGTCATGCAATTTCCCTTGCTTAGTTTGAAAGTTACTTCAATGCACGTAGTGATTTGTACATCTCTGCAAGAAAAAAGAACAATGCAAAAGAAACTTTTGGTCAACAAAGTATTGCTAATTTCATCACATCTTAAAGGGGACCTATTATGCCCGTTTTTACAAGAGGTAAAATGAGTCTTTGATGTCCCTAGAGTGTGTATGTAAAGTTTCAACTCAAAACACTCCACAAATAATTGTGTATAACTCTTTGAAACAGCCTATTATAGGCTTTGAACCACATTGTGCCGTTTTGGTGACTGTAGCTTTAAATTCAAATGAGATTGTGCTCCCAGCCAGAGGGCGGAGCTACAAACAGCTATGCCTCAGAGAGGTTGTTACTAATGGGCGGGGCTTTCTACCTCCTATAACATGTACAAGGAGAGAATCAGAGTGTTTATAATTATAAAGAATATAATTAATTAATGTGTCCATTAGAGGCTGGGCTAACAACTGTGTTTAAACCCCTTATAAAAGTGATTTTTGCATATTAGGTCCTCTTTAAGACGTTTCATATTAAATTAGATTAACCTACAGTGTAGCTTTATTTATACACATCATAAATTGGAATCTGGCATGTTTTTCAATAATACAATATGCGGTTTGAAATTCTATTCAGATCACATTTTGACACATTACAGAAGAATGCCTCAAAAGACAGCAAGATGTCATATAGTAAGACATGTAGTAAGCATCTGAATAGAGGTCTGCAAATTGCAATATTGTGTTCCACAGTCCCAATGTTATTTCGGAACAGCATATCTGCAATTTCCTCATTCATATTGAGCACCGGAACAGCTAGTGCTCACAACTGGTACACATGATGAACACATGACCAGTGCTTTCTGCATGTGCTTTTTTCTTCACACGGTCTGTGCTTGCATCATCTGCATAATAGCCCTCAGAGCAAGCTTTAACATGGCAGAGCAAACTAAAGGTGCACTGTCCTTAATGGACATTCAGCTTGCATTAGAAAATAATCAGTTTACTGTTAAGACACCCACATTAAGCAAGTCTGATGTATGGGTGTCTTTTTCCTAAGTCATAGACGCAAATAGAAAAAAAATTACCCTTTGTGCGATGTGATAACACCTCAAAGTTTTACCCTTTAGCAATCACAAGACTGGAACCTCAGGTTTAAGTTGGCACTCATGTCTCATCACAAAGAGGCAAACAAAATTGACATTTAGCCCATAATCCTTGCACAACCCACAGTTTTATCTGATATCTCTCTTTTTTTGGTAGTACCCAATTAAATGTGAGATTTTGTAAATCAGATCTAAATGTAGCGAGAACAGTCGGGTCGGGTAGAAAATTATAGAAAAAACGAAGACTGAATATACAGCGGGAGCGGTCCAGTGCAGAATAAAATCTTGTGGGAGCGGTACTATAAAAATAGTCCTGCGAGACATCTACATCTACAGACCCTATTGCTGTTGTTGTTTTGGCATAGACATGCAAACTAAACCAATGGAAAAAGATTTCAACAATCAGTTTAGATCAGCTTCCAGTGAATACACTGGATAATAGCATTTAGTTTTCAATAAAGTATTTCAATGTGATTTTTGAGGAAACACTATTGTGTTTTGTCATTTTAGTTGCTAATTTGCACAAATTCATACAATTTCAGTCAAAATCTAGGATTTTTAAAATAAGGCATGACAACAAACCTCACCTCTAAACATTAAAAAAATCCTCTAAAACCTCTAAAAAATTGGGAGATTAGTGAATCATACTAAAATGTACAAATGAGATCATACAAATTCATATGAATTAGCCACTAAATAGAAAAAAACAAACATATACTTTCAATTGAGGAAAAACATGTATAAACTACAATGGAAAAACATTTACAGAATAAATTCTTTACGGAGAAACAAAATACTCGTGTGACTTTGCTCAACAGATGATGCGAAATCTTTGCACATCATTTCAAGTGTTTTTACTTATTCTGATCCAAAGCCAAGTACCTGAGCCTGAGCCAAAGCCCACCATCAATAAAATTTGGTTAAATGACCTCCAAGAATCTGTCCTTTAGAACTGTACTCTTAAACATCAGGCTTCTGAAAGTGAAATAACATGACACGGTTCATTATTGTGTGTGTCGCCAACGCGCTCTAAAGCACCACTCATTTATTTTGTAAAGAATAAAGGTAACAGTAAAGTGAAGCTAACAACCCTTTTTTTCTTAAATATGGGATAGAAACTCGAAATTCCTTCCCTAAATTCAACAATCCATAAATTCCTAAAATATGCAATCAAATGATTCTTGTTCTGACTATTAGACCTCCTGTTAAATTTAGTTCCTTTTCAAATATTTCTCAAGTGCTGTTTAATAGAGAAAAGATTTGTTCAGCACATATTTTAACACAACAGTTTAAATAACTAATAATTTTTGATGGTACATATTATTTCAGCTATTTTGCAATATACAAGTTTTCAGATTAATGTGCAATTTTAAGGCATAACTAAGTAACAGGCAAGTTAGGAATTAGGTCACTATAAGTCACTGAACAACAGTGGTTTATTTTGTAGTCACATGAAAAAAATGAAAAACTTTACAGATGCATTCTGGAGACACCAAAGTCTTATTTTACAACTTATAAAAGAGGTAAAATAGGTGCCCTTTAAAACAAATATAAATACGCATATTGGGGATGCGCAGATCAGCTGAAATGTTACCTGAATCTGCTCCTTCATTCTAATTATCCACCCGGCCCGCACATATTATATATATCTGCGC
>CAIGQZ010007154.1:19830837-19848157 GCA_903798205.1 Danio tinwini | reverse complement strand
GTGTGTGTGTGTGTGTGTGTGTGTGTGTGTGTGTGTGTGTGTGTGTGAGAATGTCTAAATGTTAGCCTATGTTTCTGTAAATATAACTTCCAACTTTACTATTTCTCTGTTCACAGACCCAAACTTGAAGTTAGAGAGAAAATCATTAACAAAATGTATAATAAATGAAAACTGTCTGATAATTAGATTGCAACTGGGCAAAGTGCTTTACTATACTTTACTGCTTTACTTCTACAAATGAAGAGTTCAGATGCAATCAGATGCAATCCCCTATAAATGAAGAGTTCAGTGCCATCTGAATTGGTCGTTTTCATGCCTTTTAACGTAAAGTAACTAAACAAAAACATACAGGGCTGAAAATATGTCTGTGGAAGAAAATTCCAGATGGCACTTAGGATTTTGCATCTGAACTCCTCATATATATATATGATTTTGCTGTTTCAAAAAGGAGGGGGAAAAGCCTGTAAAAGTTTCTATAAATATTATATAACCAGAATCAAAATGTGAAAGAAATTGTAATAATCTTAAGTTGGTATTTAAATGTAGTTATTAGAGGACCATTAAGGATGTAAGTGTCATCCATCAAATAATTAGAGACCAGCTAAAATCCAAAACACTGCACATATAAAATATTAATGATACCATACTGAATCAACATTTTTCACCACAAAAGCCCTCCAAAACCTGCCCACCTGCCAAAAAAAAAGCAAGCCAAAACACTCACTGCTAGAAAAAATGTGATAGAATTATATTGTCATGTGAACCAAGGTTCATAAGTCTGTTTTCCTAACAAAATATGAACAAATATAAAGTAAACTGCCAGTTAATTAGCCATTATACTTAAGTATTGAGAACAAAATAAACATAGTAAATTGTAATAATGTTTGCACTGTACTTAATATGCAAATAATAAAGACAATGCATAATAATAATATGGTAAGTAATACCAGTTTGCTGTGTCAAGCATCATAATGTTTCCTTATACATTGTTTTGTATAACTAAAAATAATTGGGGAGACAAAGTGGCTCAGTGGTTAGCACTGTTGCCTCACAGCAAGAAGATTACTGGTTTGAGTCCCAGCTGGACCAGTTGGCATTTCTGTGTGGAGTTTGCATGTTCTACCCGTGTTTGTGTGGGTTTTCTCCAGGTGCTCCGGTTTCCCCCACAGTCCAAAGACATGGGCTATAGGTGAACTGAATAAACTAAATTGTCTAATTGAGTTTTAATGAGTGTGTATAGGTGTTTCCCAATACTGGGTTGCAGCTGGAAGGGCATCCGCTGTGTAAAAAAAAACCTATGCTGGAATAGTTGGCAGTTCATTCTGCTGTGGCGACCTCTGAAATAGAGACTAAGCCGAAGGAAAATGAATGAATGAATGATTGAATGAATGATCGAATGAATGAATGAATTTATGAACAATAACTGGAAGTAAATGGCACTGGAATCAGAAAAAAAATTACAAATGGCAGATCTAACGTGAAAAAAGGGTGGATATACACACTGTAAAAATGTAAAAATTATATTTACTCTTTATGTTTCATTAGTGGTTATCAAAAAAGAAATCTGAAGTCCCCGGAGTCATGATTACTCAGTTCATTGAAGAAATTCCTGAAGGAAAAAGTCATCCGAATTTTATTTGCAAACCTACAGCGCATACCATTCAAGAAGGTATGCAACTGTTTTACTTGGTTACAAATGTCACTTCACCTCACATATACAGTATATTTTTTATTTAAATTAATAAATTGACATACCAACTATTTAATAAATCTAACTGCATATACATTAATTATTAGTACTCAAGATATTTTCTGCAAATATGCAGGTAAGTTGTCTATATTCAAATCCATTGTGGTGCTCCTACTGTAATAATTATATGTCATAGCATCTGAAATGTCACCAAACCAAATATGACCAAAATTACTCATAAACACACAATTGAGGTAAGCTGAGTTTTCATTTCATAAATTTCAGAATGTATGTTTTTTTCCAGATGGCAAATGTTTGTCCATACCAAGCAGACACTTATAAATGTTTTACAACTAAAACATTTGGAAAATCTACGGTTATGATTATCCTGAACATCATTGAAGATTTAAAAACTGAGAATTTTCTTTTTCAGCCACAAAATAAAGTGCCGTTTTCTTTTTAGTGTGATTCAAAAGGAACAAAGCAAACCAAAAATCCAGTGAGTATTAATAATGTGCGCAGTACCTTATGTACTGTAAGAAACTTTATAACATAAATCAGTGATTTGATTTTTTGCTCATGCATTTTTCAGCTCCAACCGATCCAAGTGAGCTCAAGGCTGTTCTGAAGAGGAAAGGGTGCTGTAAATCTTACCCTGCAAAAGCAGAGTTATTTTAGCCAATCTCTGTGACTAATGCATTACCAATACTGCATCTTTGTTTTTATTCTGTGAACTCTTTGGGGAAGATATAGGTACCCATGGTTCCCCCAAAGCTTTAATAAAGTTCAGTGCTAGAAAAAATACTGTAAGAAATTAGGTTTAAAAGTTTGATATCCTTCTCCACCCTTTCCTAAAATATATCCTCTATCCTATAGCTATACCTTTTCCTTTAATCAACTGAGAAATGCCTTATAGCCCTGCAGTCAGGTTCGTCCTAAAACCCAAGTAAGGGAAGGATGGTGAAATTGACCCAAAGTTCTGGGAGATTTTGCTGAGCACTGAAAAGAAAGATTATGAGCGCATCTGTGCCCAATATGGGGTGACTGACTTCCGCTGGATGTTGAAGAAACTGAATGAGATGAAAGGGAAGAGAGAACAAGAGCAAGCAGGGGTACAGTTTCCATTTGTATTTTTTTAGGAGACACATTTTCTTGGTGAAAGGATACTGGAATTCTATATTTACTCACATTTCATAAAAAAAGCATATCCCACCTCAAACACATCAATGTGAATCTTGATGGATCTGCTTCTTTTGTACTTGATCTCAACCGTCTAGACCTCTGAAGTAGGATTTTCATCTACAAGCAAGGTTTCCGCTACATTCATTCTACCATGGTGGGGCGCCACAGCAAAATTCATCCCGCCACGGCTACATTACAGCTTCTTATTTAAAACATTGTCGTTTTTTTAAATATCGGGTTATAATCGCACCAAAACGTATTAAAAGGTAAGTGAATTATAACAGCGCAAGCTTTTCTGCAACGTAGTTGTGCTGTGCATTATTTGTTTAACCCTTTAAGGTGACATGCTGACTGACTGACAGTTGCATGATGCGTGAGGCCAGCAAACACGACGTATAGCTTTCAGTTAGGATGAACACAGTTTCCATAATTATACTTTATTTTTAGATAAAGGTCTATGGCTCTGCATACAACAAACAAAGACTTTATCTTGCTGGAGTTTATAGTCATTTCACTTTACCTCAGGACGCATTAATGCCACTCTGTAGGTCTATTGGAGACGTTCATAAATATTCCTTGCAAATCTAATAAAGGTTGGAGACATATTCACTACATTAATGCGCTAAATTGCACTTGAGCAGCGTATATTTGAGGGTGTGCAAAAATTTTTGCATGTGTGCATGCTCGTATTACACAAATCCGGGCTCGACTTGTAGTACTGCGTCACATTTGTCATTGAATTAACGCCAAAGGTAGTTGGTAGATCAAAAGACCTGCCGCCACAGCTGGAAAAAAATCCTAGAGGAAACACTGACAAGGTAAATTTAGTGATTATTTAACACATCTGAGCCCATATAACAAGATTTAGCCAGTGGCAGACAGTAACAAAGGATGTTTACTTTTAATTCAATTAATGTTTTAGTATCAGTATGTTACAGTAACTATGTGTACTTTTTGGGGGAATTTTATTTTGTTGTTTTATTATTATTATTTATGTATAAATACAATGCTACACTTTCTTTATTGCGATACACTTAATAAAAAAATAATTGTTATCTTTAAGTAAAAAATTGGCACTCACGTCACTTCAGACGCCATAGTTATGTAACATGGGAGTCGTAGAGCGGCATATGTGTAGTTCTTCAGTAACAGTGACAAAGCCCCCCTCATAGGCCCTGTTTAAACTAGTATGTTTTAGTTTTAAAACGACATTTTAGAACAAAAACGATCCGCATCCACACTGGCGTTTCACCTTACATTTCTGAAAAGATCTCCGTCCACACAATACAACTGAAAACGCACATAACGTGACCACACACACACACACGCTCTGTCATGCACTGCAGCATATTTGCATGTCTGAGCTCCAGTCAGTCAGTCGATACTCTGCGGGAACCTCCCCAGGTGACAGCAGCACACGTCTGACAGTTTATCAAGGATCAACTGCTTGACCCTCATCTCAATATAGTTGTTAAACGTAAAATTTAATTCATCTTGTCTCGGTCTAACGACTATTCTGTCTTTTGAGTCTATTCTTCTCAGGTAACGTGTTTTGCCTTTATTTTCTTTATTGTATAAACTTATTGTATTGTTAAAGACCATTATTGATTATTAAAACTGATATTCAGCAATATGTTTCATGTTTTTCATTGAAAATAAAAGAAGGCAGTTGTGTTATAGGCTTTGTTTTGTTAAAAATATGCATAATGAAGATAACGGTCATATAAATATGTAGCTAAATAATGTCTTAACATTTTTGGTGTCTGTTAAGTTGTTAATATCAACATGAAAATAAGCAGTTCCTCATATCATGTTTTCAATTTACTGTTAAGAACGTGAAACAATGTAGCCGGGATAATGTAAATGATGTCATAAAGTACAGTGCTGCCTTTGAAGATTTACCCGACATGTTCTCTGGAGTTTGTTTTCCATATCAACCTTACGAAGATTGAACTTCGGAAAGGATGCAAGACTGAACTTTGTGCTGAGAAAAAGCCCCAATCAGATAGGCCATTGTCTGCAGCCATGCCTTCGTTTTCAGTTGTCTCCGTTTCCCCCCATCCACACTGACATGGAGCAGCAGCGTTTTAAAGCCAAAACGGCCTCTTCAGCATTTTCAAAACGCTCTGTTTTCTGGGCTTGAAAACTCTGGGGTAGTGTGGACAGAAGGCGCAATCGTAGCAAAACTTAGGAATTTTAAAACTAAAACATAATAGTGTAAACAGGGCCTAAGAGAGGATTCCAGATGCACAAATACAGTCCAGGACAGAGGTGGAGCTGAGGTGGAACAGGGGGAGGGATGGAGGGCCAGGTCCATGCAGCGGAGGTGGAACAGGGGGAATCAGGAATCGGTGTGTGAGTGCAAAGACCTCTGTAAGTTGTATTTCATCCAGTGCCAGATGTGTAGTTCTCCAGCAATCTGCACTGGCTAGATCACGTGATTGTGTTAGAGTGAATCATTTTTTTAACCATTTAAGTTGGTTTGCAAATCAAACTAAATGATCTGGTTAGAGCATTTGTCTAGTTTAAAATTCACTGAATGAAATGATTTGGTCAGAGCGAGTTTCCAGTAAACAATTTGTTTTTATATTGTATATTTGTCATCACACGTTTATTTTTATTTTGACATTTTTACTTGTTTGCCCATTTCAATTATCATCAATTGTCAATAATCGATTATTAATGTAGCCTAGGTTTTGGTAAAATGTCGTCATGAACAAAATTTTCCCATGAATAACTTGAATCAAGTAGGCAAGAAATACATCTTCACAATAAGAGACCTCATGAGAGATGATGCTGGCCTTAACCAGTTAGATGTAGAGGACGTCAATGTGTGCTCAACTGAATTTAAGAGTGAGTTACAGTCAACATTTTCTTGTTTATGATGCATAATAATTAACAGATCACAAAGTAACTAAAAGCACTTTCTCGTATTCCTAATGGTAGACTTTGAGGTTAAGTAAAGGCCATGGAAAGAGAGGATTATGTCTTTGAGTGTCTCCTCTCCAAACCCTTATCCAAAATCATGTGGGTTGTAAAGAACAATAGATTAGAATAAAAAGTGAAATATGACATTACTGTATACAAAGACAAACTGATCCAGATTCTGGTGGTGGAGGACTATATGCAGGTGGTTAAAGGCATCTATGTAGCAGTGATCGTAATCAAGTACTGTAATGCCTGGCTTACAATGAAGGGTATGAATTGAACATTTTCAAAACATTTTTGTCAATGTATTGTTTCTGTTCTGAATTACAGTAGTTTGGATGTTTTTAATACGTTGTATAAAAAACAAAGATGGGCTATTTCCAGAAGAAGGCTGGTTCTTACCACCTTACAAACAATTGTGAGTGAAGACCAAAACAAAGCACAGAAACCCTCAAAAACCCTCTTTGTTGACTGATTCTTTTTTTATCAATTTGTTGATTCATGTCTTACAAATGAGTCACCACTTATAAGTGTTTCCAAAAGCATGTACATCCATTTTAGTCCTACTTTATATATTTTTTGGTCTTTTATTATGTGCTCGCATCACAAAAAAAGGAAATTTTAGCTATAATTACCTTTTAAGGTTGAATACAGTTAAGAACAATTTTAGTTGTATGGGTAGTTTTAAAGGTTGGTTTGTTGGTAGGGCAGGGTCTTTTTGCAGCATTTTTATGTGCAGGTACCTAAGAATGTGCAGTACCTAAGAAGCTACTACATGTGGAGGTGATTTACCTTTAAGGTTCTGGGTAAGGTTCAGAGGTAGGCATAAGATAAGTACCCAGTTATTAATCAGTTTGTGTAATAATTTTAATAAGGACATTCATTAATTTTCCTTCGGCTTAGTCGCTTATTTATCAGTGGTCACCACAGCGGAATGAACTGCCAACTATTCCAGCATAGGTTTTAAACAGCGGATTCCCTTCCAGCTGCAACCCAGTACTGGTAAACACACATACACACTAGTATTCACACAAATATACACTACAGCCAAGTTTGTTTACCCAATTCACATAGCGCATGTTTTTTGGGTATGGGGGAAACCGGAGCACCTGGAGGAAACCCACGTAAACATGGGGAAAGCCTGCAAACTCCACACAGATATGCCAAATGACCTAGCAGGGATTCCAACCAGCAACATTCTTGCTGTCAGGTGACAGTGCTTACTACTAAGCAACCGTGTCGCCATAATAAGAACATGTACATCTGAAACATGACTGTAAAATAAAGTTTTTTATTTGAAAATATATAGAAAGCGTTGGAATTTTTGGATGTCAGTCCCTGAAACAAGAACTATGGTGGCCTGTAGCATCTACTAGACTGCAAACTGACAAAAAATTACTTTATTTTGTGTTTTAACAAGTTATAAAACCGATTATGCTAAATATGCCAACAATGCATATGGTCTTAAATGCAGAAAACCCTTTTTTTTTATATGCAAGGTCATAAACAGCTTAAGCATCAAACACTTACGCTTGACACAGCTAAGTTGTGCACAATCACATCACTACAATTTTTTGAGGCATGTAAACACCTTGGACTCTTTTGCCATTCTTGCATATTTTCCTCTATTATTATTTATTAAACAAACATAGGGCAAGTGGTTCGATCATAGAAAACTCAAATCAAAAAGGAGAATAAATCTGTTCAAGGTTTCAACATTTTGGAAACCTTCAGGATTTTCTGAGCGCCATTTAGTTTAATTTTTTTTTTCATGTCATGTGTGTCATTTATACAGTATAATGGCATAAACTAGCTGATAATCATCTAGGCAAAAAAAAAACACAGAAAACATTCCTAGCTGGTGAGGCAGGCCTTGACCTGGCAAAGACTGCAGAAGAACAGCAGCTCAAGCTACAGAAGGAAAAAGATGAGAAATCACAGCTATCAAAACAGCCAGTTCTGAGCCAGAGAGAGCAGGTGTGGAGGGACAGCAGTGCTTCTGTATGTTCTTCCAGAGATTGTTCTGGAGCGGAAAAAGAGGTCAAGAGAAAAGACTCTGGAGACACTGGACTGATGAGGACTGGATCATACACTAAAAGTGAATACACTAGTAAAGGTAAGAAATGCTCAAAAAGAAACTATTTCTAGACACCTGCATTGATATTTGCAATCTACTCATGCTGTGACATCCATTCAAGTGTGACGTAAGCATCAAAAATAGTCTCATTTGTCTATACAAAGCATGCTGATCATTTTATAATGAATGTCAGGATTTTCAGCAGAGGGAATGTCACAAAGTGAAAATGTGACTGCAGGTTCGGAGGAAGGCCTGCTGTCTGGAGACTCATTCGGAATGCATTCTGATGGTAAAATTAGGACTTGTATAACAATCCTTTAATGAATCCATTCATTTTTCTGATTAATACACTGACTTCAATTAACATGAATAAGCGCTGACATTATTTCACTGCCATATTCTTGTTTAGCCACTGTGTGGCACTGTGTGAATGATGCAGCGCATGATCAGACTGAGGGAAACAGTTCCAAGTAATTATTCGCTACAGATTCTACTGCCAAGATTAATGGTCCTTACTGGGGAAGGGATGTAATTTAGGCAGTTTAGGAAAGTGATTTATAACTCAAATGTAATTGATCTATCCAACTGTATTAAAATGTTTCCATTGGTAACTTTGTGATTAACAACCATCTTCAAGCCAGCAAACTTGCATATTTTTGTTGTTGTTCTTTATTTCTTAATTGTTTTGTTACAGACACTGCTATGCTATTGTTTGATCTTTCTTGGTCTTACACAATCCATCACTTGCACAGAACCTTACACATTTTGTAGCATAAAATATCAAAAGTACCAAATGAACCCTATAACTATTATAATAGTGTAAATGAATATCTCAAGCCCATGTTAACTTTTTTAAACTCTTAAACCTGCTTCTGTAATACTCCATTTCTCCTCCCACTTCTAAGCCCAAGAAACCAAATCTGGTCCATGCCTTGATAACCTTTTCTACAACTATTCCTAGCAGTTTTCTCCTAATTGGTCTGCTAGCTAAAATCCCTGAAAGGTTGCAATGCAACGGACACCCACACTAAACAAACTGCCCACGTCCTCCTAATACACTAGAAAGTCTGTTTTCTTATTCACTTTATAAGTCTCAGAGATTTTATTGCAATTATATTATGACTGGTGCAGTATTATTATTTTTTCAGAAATTCATTATAATATCATATCATATAAAGTCATTAATTATGTTAAGGCACAGTATGATTCTATGTTCTATATTCTCTATGTGTGTGCATTCCTAACGTTTTGGATATCTTGAATATCTTGCTTTTATTCTAGATGATAAAATACAGCTCACTAGTGGACAGTCAATTGCATCAAATGCACATTCTGGACCATCAGACCTTGGTTAAAACCAGAAAACAAACAAAGCCAATAAGGATAAAGAGGTGAATTAATGATACTTACACTCTATCGATTTATTAAGTGTTCCAAAAGCCTTCGGTAATTGCTCTGTATTATCTCCATCAATTTTAATATTTGCCCTTCAGTGATAAAGGTAAAGAAATCAGAAAAAGGTGAATTAATGACACTATATATTATTATTATTTCTTTTGTATTGATTTATTAATTGCAATAAAAATGGATTTGTTTTTTATTTGGCATCTATCATATCTTCTTAAAGGTGGAGGTAAAGAAGAGTCAAAGCTTGCAATCAGGACAGAATCAGGCTAAAATGATTGAGCACAAAACTGGCCTCAATGTAGCAGCTGGAGGTATTGACGCTGATTTACAATTCACAATGTATTATTACTAGTTTAACCCTAAATATATAAATATGTGGATCTAAGGGTCATATTTACTGAAAAGAACAAATTAATGTAAGATCGCAATCCCATAAAAGTGAGTTTGGTAGTGGAAATATCTGACAATGCACAATTTAAAGAACAGATGCAGCCACTCATTTCCATAATGACCCACACAATCTACCAAGAGCAGCACAAATTAGCATCGGGTCATAAAAAAGCAGAGCTGATGACAGGTGCCGATAATCTAATATCAACAATGGCACAAACTATTAAATTCACTACCATGGACCTCAGTTATGCGGTGGTCACACTAGTTAGAGCATGCAAAATTACTCTACGAAAAGGGGTGGGATCAAATCTAGAGAGGTCATGTTTTGATCTTCGATTGGTCTCACACAGTGATGTGATGCAATTTCGCATGTCAAAGTTTAACAAATTTGAACTTTACAACGCAGCCAACTGCAAAACTTGTCGTACGAGCTTAAGTTTATGTTCTGTCACTTTCACATGGATATGAATAGAAGTCTATGGGGCAAAAAGGGCTTTAGTCATGTTGTGTGATACATTTATACACTCTCCTCCCATACATTCCATACCTGAAACTCCTACAAATACATATGCAATAAGGTCTGCTCCAGAAATAAATGTGTGCATACTTTTTGTTGTCATATTTTCACCTCAAGTGCCTCAAGTGAATCATGTCAGTAGTTTTTTATTTAGTTTTTTATTCCAAAATAGGGTTCGCACTAAAGCAAGCTGTTAACAAATATGGCCCTGTATTAAGAAATATTTTTTAACATCAAACATATAAGCAATTATTGATGCTGAATAAGTGTTAAAAGCCTCTCTAAACATTCCAGACTCTCCCTGATGTTCAGGTTCTCCAGAAATGCAATTGTTAAAACTGGCCAGACTGCTTCCTTTAAATTGTCATTTCCAACTCAAGACTCATCAGAGATCAACTGGTTTAAGGATGGCACCGAGCGTTTTGATGGTGGCAGCATAAAAGTAGCAAAAGAACTAAACCAGAGCTGTCTTCAGATGAAGCGCTGCCTGCGATCTGACTCTGGGGAAATTAAGATCCAGCTTAAAAACCCTTTTGGTGCCTCAGAGGCCTTCTCTAGGCTTATTGTGGTCGCTATATTTCACTGTGTTTTATACTTCATGTATTCTGAAATAAATATTTATAAACCTTCAGACTTTTACATGCAGTCTCATACATTAAACTGACATATTAAATATTTCAAACAATTCTGTACCCCATTGTATACAAACCAGCCCCACTAGAGGCCTAGCAAAAGTGATTGACAGCTCTTCATCTGTCATTGACCTGAAATAGGATACACCAAATGATAATGCTGGCTATGAAGTGACAAACTACAGTACATTGCCGAGCGACAGCAGGTACTGTAGAACAGGGTGTGTGGAAGAAAGTATGGCACAGTTCAGCCAACTGTTTGTCCTTTCGAGGCAGAAAAGTGTCCCATGGCAAGCAATACAATTACCAACACTGGGAACACTGGGAACTGTGAGGGTATCAGTGATTCACTAGAGACAGACAGCATCAGAGGTGGAACTTCGAGTTGGAGAATAAATGAATGAAGTACAGTAACTTTGGCCTCTGGTAAACATTGTTTTTCACTTTTTAAGAGATCATTCTCTTTTCTCAGGTTTCCTTAGTCAACCCACCCCACCAAAGGTAGTCAGCACTTTCAAAAACTGTATCAACTTGACAACATTGGGCTAGCAGCTGGAAAAATGCAAGAAAGACACAAACCAGTAGGTGACTCTGAACCAAGTTAATGAACCTCAAGGTACTTTTTCTTCAACAATGGCTCATTAAACAGAGTGCTTCTACCTACTTTAGTGTAAGAACTCAGAGTGCACATATACAGTAAATGCAGTTCACTGCAGTTTCCAGATTAAATTAACAGTAGATGCAGTAAAACATTGAACAGCTTAAATTCATTCTCAAACAAAGAATCACACAGGGGGAAAATTATTGAATTATTTTAACAGCACAATGCAATGATCTAAAACACCTTTCAATGCTATAATTTTCAGAGCAATCAAGGTAAAACAAGTCAGTTTGACATTTTTACCAGCTCCATGCGACACTTGATAAATAAAAAAATTAAGAAGCAAGATTTTCATGGCTGCATCAAATACATTTTACTTAACTTTTGCTTTTGTTAACACTGCTGTGTATGTTTACTGTGGGGAATGTACACTCACTGGCCACTTTATTAGGTACACCTAACTAGTACCAGGTTGGACCCTCTTTTGCCTTCAGAACTGCCTTAATCCTTCATGGCAAAGATTCAACAAGGTACTGGAAATATTACTCAGAGATTTTAGTCCATATTGACATGATAGTATCACGCAGTTGCTGCAGATTTATCGGCTACACATCCATGATGCAAATCTCCTATTTCACCACATCCCAAAGGCAGTCTATTGGATTGAGATATAGTGACTGTGGTCATTTTTTCAAGAAACCAGTCTGATATGATTCACAATGCTTTCATGTTATTGACACCAAGTTCTTACCCTACCATCTGAATGTCATAGCAGAAATTGAGACTCATCAGACCAGGCAACGTTTTCCAATCTTCTATTGTCCAATTTTTGTGAGCCTGTGTGAACTGTAGCTTCAGTTTCCTGTTCTTAGCTGACAGGAGTTCAACCAGTGTGGTCTTCTGCTGCTGTAGCCCATCTGCCTCAAGGTTGGATGTGTTGTGTATTCAGAGATGCTCTTTTGCATATCTCGGTTGTAACGAGTGGTTATCTGAGTTAGTTGTCTTTCTATCAGCTCAAACCAGTCTAGCCATTCTCCTCTGACCTTTGGCATCAACAAGGTATTTGTGCCCACAGAACTGCCACTCACTGGATATTTTCTCTTTTTTAGACCATTCTCTGTAAACCCTAGAGATGGTTGTGAGTGAAAATCCCAGTATATCAGCAGTTTCTGAAATACTCAGACCAGCCTGTCTGGCACCAACAACCATGACACGTTCAAAGTCACCTAAATCGCCTGTCTTCCCCATTCTGATGGTCGGTTTGAACTGCAGTAGATCATCTTGACCATGTCTACATGATTAAATGCATTGAGCTGCTGCCATGTGATTGGCTGATTAGAAATTTGCATTAACAAGCAGTTACCTAATAAAGTGGCTGTGACTGTATATGTGCTACTAAAAGCAATGTAAGAAATCATTGCTAGATTCACAGTGATGTTTCATACAAAACAAAGCACTTTCTTTCAGTGGTACTTACTAGACATTTCATTTAGAGCTGCAAAGTGTACAAGATGAAAGACAATATTGTTTGGCAGAAATGTTGCTGAGCAATTCCAGCGTTATGGATGTGACATTTGCAGTAAAAACTCAAAAAATCAATTCACATAGAAAGTTTTTATTAACATTATATTGAACCATCTGTTTATATTTTCCAAAACAACTAACCACAGAGTTATAAGATTAGAAAAGTATTAATCTGTAAACATGTTTTGTACTTTAAATGAGGAAAATAAACATGCAATATGGATGTGACCAAAAAAGTCTGTGAGTTTGCAGTATATAACATACTTTGTAGAAATTCTGTGAATTAAACTGCACAACCCCCTAAAATATGCTAATCAACAGGATAGGAGTTGACTCACTATTGAACAAACATGATTTAATTTATTTTATTTTATATTTTTGCATTTATGAGAAAAAAAGCTTTGTTATGGATGTGACATCTCTTCGTTATGGATGTGACCGATGTGAAATTGCCACTTGTATTGCCACTTGTGTGACTTTGGTAAATCAAATAAAATAGTTTGAAAACACTGACAGAGACATTTTTGAGTATGTCTAAAGTACTGTAAAACACTTGCTTACACAAAAAAACCTAAAAACTGTTTTGGTATTTTGTTAAAAACTTAATTGTTTTCATGGCAAGGTTGACATTTGCATGGAATTGCTCTGCTACAGATGGTTTTCAATGAGCCTTGGTTGTTTTCTCCAATTGCTCCAATTTAATTAAAATAATTTTCACAATAAAAGAGTTTCTGGTTCAACTACAGTTAGACAAGAGTTTTATAAGCTTCCTGACCCATCCCAAACCCTATAATTCAGCTTTACAAAGTTAATGAATAAAAAAAAAAAATCAAGAGTGGACACAGCTAAAGTGACACAAAGACCTTACACTTTCCAGCTAATAAACCCAATGAATGCATAGCAAGTCAACTGGAAAACCTTGATTGTAATTACTGTCTATATCTTTAAGTTACAATTAAATAAGGAATTATAGGGTTGGATCCAAAGAGCTCACTCATTTGAGGACAGATGCAAACTTCAAAGTAAATGGAAATGATTTTCTTTTTATATGTTTAATCTATGTAATTAGAATACAATAGTTTTATGATTAAATGATCTCTAAATTCAGAAAGAAAAAAATATGTATTATTCATTCGTACAATGGGAGATGAAAGAAAAAAAGCAAATGCATCTTGAGATGAGAAGAACTTTCTTGCACAACCATCAATCATACTTCAAGGTTAGTCTAAGGGTGCTTCCACCTGTAGATTGAATGTTTGGTTCCGAAAGAAGGATTTAAATTGTTACAATGTTGCTTTTTGTTGTTAATGTGGATGGCTTTCACACGGCAAAGTTTCTAAATGGGCCAAAATTGTTTAAAAAGTCACGAGCGAGACTCTTACGCATGAGAGTTGTTATTTTTAATTTATGACAATAAACAATAGGTGCACTTTCATTTTGAATGGTGACTTCCACAGACATTGTTACCTATATAAATCAGAGGTAATCAGAGTTTCTTATATAGAGGTTGGCTAGAATTATGCATTATAAGCATTACATTATAGAGATAATTAACAGATAAACCGAGACTGCAGTTCGGTCTGTTATGCTAATGGATAAACAGCTCTCAATAATAGTTCAGCATGCTTTCACTTTCATATTATACTCCTCATTCTCTCTACATATAGCCATGTATGTCTATTACATAACCATATGACACTGTGGTATAGCCAGGTTTGTTAGTTCATTGGACAGTATTGCTTTCTCACTACAGTCAATCCGCTTCAGAGTTTGTTTCAATCGAGCAGAGACCATCTCATTCAGGCGATCTCGAATCGATTGTTTTGACGTGGATCAGAGCGCGGTTGCTGAATTCACATATGCCCAAACAAACCAAGTTAATGGGCAAAGAGTCAGGTTCCAAAACAAAGCTTTTTTTTTCCTTCACTTTCGTCACTGGTGAAGTTAGTTCCTCGCCACTGTTGTTACTAGCTTGCATGGTTTGGGACTTGTGCATCGATGGATTTGCTCTTCAGTGTTTGGACTTTCAGCAGTGAAAACTACAAACTACACTGAACTAAATTAAACTGAACTCTGAAAACTGGACTGACACAGTTTCAATTCACTAGAACTTCTACGTTAAGCTGCTTTGACACAATCTTCTGTACATTGTATAAGCGCTATAGAAATAAACGTGAATTGAGGTGAATTTAATTGAAAGCACCCTAAGGTTATTCATAAGTTAAAGGCTTTGCAGAAGTATCATTTGTAAAATAGAATAAATAAAGAAAATGTTAATTTAGTATATCCTACACTATTAAACGATGAACTGTGTAGTTTTTACTTATGTAAATTGGTGAAATTAAACTGGAGTGGTCAGGATGATTCTGTCCTATAATAAAAATAAAAATACTAAATTCATTCATTTTCTTGTCGGCTTAGTCCCTTTATTAATCCGGGGTCGCCACAGCGGAATGAACCGCCAACTTATCCAGCACGATTATGTAAACAAAAACTACATGTAAAACAATATCTAATTTAATTTCCAACATGTACAAAACCTTGTCAAAACTAATGTTAAATGTACACATTCTTCTGGGTCTGATAATATGCAGTATTTTGTAACATGTCAGCATATCAAGCTACATCTTCATAATGTTATCACCAAATCCTCAACAAAAATATGTGATTATATAATCTTCACATGAGATTATATCACTGGATCTTCCTTTCCTCCCAATTATTCTTCCAGCTCAGTGGGAAAATAGGGTAGCCAGATTTAGCACAGAGACCCTGTGAAGAAGGAATCAACCAAATATGTCACTGTGGGTGTATTTAAAAAACAAATGTCAAAAGAGCACAAGTCAAACCTGCAACTCAAAGCAAGAAACATTCCTCTGAGCCAAAACAACTCATGTTTAGGTAAGAGGCTCAGACCCCTTAGGACTGAAGTCTTATAATAGCCCCAGGTAAGTTTCTAAATGGCCTAGCACTTTACCTGAGGGATCGATTATGAATTCTTACAAGTCTCCAATCAGTTTCAAGAGCTTAGTGGCTCTCCATTTCTATCATATTCAGCAGCTTGAATCCTCTCAGAAACCAAACCACAGGCTCTTCCAAGCAAACAATATCTTGTTAACTGAAAACACAGTTTCGCATAATTATAAAAATGTACGTTAAGTCAACTTAAGAGTTCAAATTGGGGCAATGGGTTTGCTCACTTTTTTAGGTAAAGTAACAAATCACTTGGTGGCACAGTGGCTCAGTGGTTATCAATGTTGCCTCACAGCAAGAAGGTCGCTGGTTGGAGTCCCAGCTGGGCCAGTTGGCATTTCTGTGTGGAGGCGTAGTTTTCCTATGAGTGCTCCGGACATGCGGTATAGGTGAATTATGTAAACAAAATTGGTCGTAGTGTATGTTTGTGTGAATATGAGTGTGTATGGGTGTTTTCCAGTACTGGGTTGTGGCTGGAAGGGCATCCGCTGTGTAAAACATATGATGAAATAATTGATAGTTCATTCCACTGTGGCAACCCCTGATTTATAAAAGACTAAGCCGAAGGAAAAAGAATGAACTAATCACTTTTTATGCATCTTTAAAACATTTAGTTTTATCCAACATTTATTATACGATACAAAAACTGCTTCCTGTTTGTTGATATCCTAATTCTTCCAACTCTTGAATGCATATGAAGTCTGTTCAACTATTTGTGTCACTAATGGTGAGTTCACACTTTGGCATTTAAGCACTGATTTTTACTCATCGACAGGTTTTGTTAAATGGTAGGCAAATGCCAGAAATTGCAAGCAAATCTATGCTCATTCACACAAGTTACAGTCATGCAATGTGAAAAACACACTGGCGATGAACTGTAGCAATGTGAGAAGAAGATACAGGGCAGTTTTGAGTTTTGAGAGAGGAGTTATAGACCACATTCTCACAATAATTAAGCTTTATAACAAAATTAAACTGTCATCTCACAGCAAGAAGGTAGCTGGTTCATGTCCCAGCTGGGCCGTTTGGCATTTTTGTGTGGAGTTTGCATGTTCTCCCCGTGTTGCCAAAGGTTTCCTCCAGGTGCTCCAGTTTCCCCCACAGTCCAAAGACATGCAGTATAGGTGAATTGGATAAATTAAATTGGCCAGTGTATGATTGTGTGTGGGAATGTGAATGTGAGAATGTATGGGTGTTTTCCAGTGCTGGGTTGTGACTGGAAGGGCATCCCCTGCGTAAAACATATGCTAAAATATTTGGTGGCTCATTCTGCTGTGGTGACACCAGATAAATACAATACTAAGCTGAAGGAAAATGAATGAATGAATGAATGAATGAATGAATGAATGAATGAATGAATGAATGAATGAATGAATGAATGAATGAATGAATGAAT
>CAIGQZ010007154.1:19813287-19829276 GCA_903798205.1 Danio tinwini | reverse complement strand
CACGACATTACAATCATAATAAATCACGACATTACAATCATAATAAACATGACATTAAAATCATAGTAATCACAACATTAAAATCATAGTAATCACGACATTACAATCATAATCATGACATTACAATCTTAATCACGATATTACAATCTTAATCACGATATTACAATCATAATAATCATGACATTAAAATCGTAATAATCGTGAAATTAAAATCATAATAATCATGACATTACAATCATAATAATCATGACATTAAAATCATAGTAATCACAACATTAAAATTATAATAATCGTGAAATTAAAATCATAATAATTATGACATTACAATCATAATAATCACGACAATACAATCATAATAATCATGACATTACAATCAAAATAACAACGGCATTGCAATCATAATACTCATGACATTACAATCATAATCTTAACATTACAATCATAATCACGACATTACAACTAAATAATCATGACATTAAAATCATAATAATCATGAAATTAAAATCATAATAATCATGACATTACACTCATAATATTAAAATCATAATAATCACATTAAAATTATAATAATCATGACAATAAAATCATAATAATCATGGTATTACAATCATAATAATCATGGCATTACATTCTCAATCATGGCATTGTCTCATATTAAGTAAGAGAACATGATGACATATGATGTCCTGCACATATGATGTGCTGTTGTAGTGCTGTCCCATTTCTTAGGGGTAAAATTTGAAGCCCTTCCCCATTCACACTCTGTTCCGTTGAGCCAAGGGGAAGGGGGAAAAAATAGAATTGGGATTGGGATTGGACCTACGTGATTGGATTCAGAAAGTGTATAACTCACTGTATCAGTGTTTTATTTCTTCCCCATCTCTGAGCAGCAAATCCCGTATTGTTTTAATTTAATCACAAGTGAAGTCAAAAACACCACTAGACTCTTTATTAATTTCAGCAATACACTGATATTAAAATTAATCCCAGGTCTTCAAGCGGAATTAACACAATCCCACCTATAATTAAAGGACTCAGTTGAATTTCCTTTGAAACATCCTCCTCCTACCAGATTCACATTAAAAAGTACAATTCCTCCTACAAATAATCACCACACAATAAAGGCAAGATTTAAACCTGTGTCCTAATGAGCACTACATGTCATGGCTCCGACAGCAGAAAATAGCAGACTAATTATGTGTCTCTAGACATGTTGGGCATCAAGTCTCTGGGTGACGTGTTACAATGACAATTAAAATAATCTGCCTTGCACAGTTCTGAAGTACGCAGTGAAGGACGTCTCTGAAGAGTCTGAGTATGAGTTCAGAGTATCAGCCATTAATACATTTGGAGCTGGAGAACCCAGCGCTCCCTCTGTGCGAAAAACCCCAACAGTAAGTTCTGTTCATAATAATCTGATTTAAATGTACAACTTTATACTATATTGAACATGTTGTCTTTCTACTTCCAACCATTAATTTTCAGGCAGGCCCCACTTCAAAGATCCTGTAGACTTCATGGTTATGAGAGCAGGAAACATCAGAATCACAGTCAATTATGAGGTACTTTGATTTATTCGGCATGCTATAGATTAAGCTACATGTCGGAACTCATTCCCAAAAGAACATGTCTAACATTAGTAAGAAAATTTACATTTGCCCCAATGCAAATTAATGTTAATAACTTGGTAGGCATTTGCACTTTATGCCATATTTAATCATGCCGCAGCATAATTTACAGCAGATAGAGTACTTTGCAATGTCAACTTCATTCCAGTCCATATACAACTAATATCCATCAAATCATTTCCAGCGAGTTTGAGTTGGTTTTACTGGAGAAAAAAAAGTGAAAATTCATATAACATTTTAGGATGTTTTATAAAACTTGTCTAGGCAACCAATAATACCTATAAACCACAATAAATGACCTAAGCAAAAGATATTTTGGTTAAATATGTGTAATCAGAACCTGTGTCCTCCTGCTTCAATATTATCAATTTTGAGAAAGTGTCTACACTCGTCATTCCCTCCACAAAATATTTAGGCTCAGGTGTTTACACCATCATGGCAAACAACTCCAGTGGACAGTCCATAGAGGTCGGAGTGGCAGGTTTGTCAATTATTTCAACATAAAACTGAAGATGAATGTATATCAGCAAATTGAACTTGAATGCTGAGACATACATTTCTTCTCTGCACCAGGCACCTTCTTATAAACATACCATATCTCTGGGAAAACATTGTGCAATTCAGAATGTGCGTCACACTTGTGAGTGGGCTTGACAAACCACCTGTAGGAAACACACTCTTTCCTCTCTTTATGCACCAGATACTTTGCTACAAAAACTGTTACAACAACTCAATAATAATAAAATGTTGCAAGATTAATTGAAAATAGATTGTGATCTCAATTTGACCCTACATACGATCAAATCAGCTTTTCTATGATTTAGTTACTTATATTTTCAAGGTCAGGAGAGAAGAATAAAGGAGGATGCACAAGTCTTCACTGTTTTATATACGTTGCTCAGCAGCATGGACAACTCCAAATAGTGTTAAATGTGTTACATAATGGTCGGAGCCAATAGCATAGTGGGGTTAAGTGTGCCAACTTAAAGCACAATTGTGCTCAGGACGAAACGAGTTTGATTCCCAGCTCGAGGTCCTTTGCAGACTCTTCTCTCTCTCTGCTCCCAACTATTTCCTGTCAATTCTCTGCACTATTCTATCCATTTAAGTTTAAAGACCCCTAACAAATAATTATTTAAAAAAAAAGTGTCCCATACTGTATTTATAAGGTATAATTCGCCCAAAAATGTCTTAATGTAATGATGTATTTGTGGCCGCAAAATCACATGTGCGCTGACACACTGTTTACTACCGAGAGGACGTGCACAAGCCTGCAAATGATGTGTATTTTAATGAACAGAACCTGTAGGCTTTGAATAACAGGTAATAAAGTTGCAAATAGCATTCAGTTTGTTGCACAGAGCGATCGATTGGGAGCCGCACAGGAAGTATGACTTGCTTGTATGTTTTTTTTTTTTTTCTCAAAGTGACGGCAGACAGGACATGAGCGCACTCGGCAGTGAAAGTAAAACCAAAAACATAATTTAAATGATTTAGGCCCAATCCCAATTCTATTTGTGTACCCCTACCCCTTCCCCTTGGCCCTTAAAATTGAGTGTGAAGGGGAAGGGCTTCAAAATTTACCCCTAAGTATTCGGACACCACTACAACACCTGCACACGTCATCATATGTCATCACAATATATTGCTTCATATCAGACGATCGCGACTGCTGTAGTTATTCCAGTTGTGTTATTTTTTGGTATTTATCTTCAGGACATCACTGAAGGCATATATTATGTTATCATAAAGATCTAATGTGGCAATAAGATCGTAATTGTACTGCACATTTACACAGTGGCGATATTCATCCATGTAAACACAAGAAAACAACACTAACATTATAGCAGACACTGTAAAAAGCTCATTCCCAGCCACTAAACTTTTCTGAAAGGGTATTCGAGTGTCATCGAGTTTCAGAATGTTGTGGGACTGCTGTACAGGAGTTATGATTAGGGATTATAGATCGCAAAATTTAGCGGTTTTTATTTTAGCATTTTTTTATAAAAGCATGAGGGTCAAACATGAACGCGGTTATGAATATAATAAAACATGTGTTTGTTTGTTGTAAAAATTCGTAATAATGACAAAAATACTAATTTGTGGCTCTCCTTACTTCCGGGTGCAGCGAAACTGATGCTGTAGCTGGTGTATTCTGGAAAATTTTCTTACCCCTTGGTTTTGAGTGTGGTCCTGAAAAATCTTCGATCGAAGGGGTGTATACCCCTTTCCCTTAGCCCTACGCCTTCAAGCTAAAGAGAATTGGGACACCACTACCCCTTCGCTGGAGCATGCAAAACCAGGGGTAGGGGTAAGGGGAAGGGCTAAGGGGTACAATTGGGATTGGGCCTTAAAGTTATGATGATGAGCATTTACATATTTTATTCTTTCCTAGCGAACACAATGTAAATAACAGCCTAAATAATGTTAAATATAATACAAGAGGGAATCTAATAATGACAAATGTCTTATTTTACCCGTCAAAAAATTTATCTAGTAATGTTGTCAATGACGAATGATAAGCATATGTCTCAACATATTTAAAGTCTGTTTAAGTCCACCATTCCAAGTCTATACAAAATTACGCATTTTAACCAACAGTAAACCTACACATAAGCCTAATATTATTATTGTTGTTTTACCACATGTTTGAGAAATAACAATAATAACAGCCTACTCATATTAACCTTAATTTGACATCTATAGAATCAAAAGAAAATTGTGATCTTTATTTTAAGCAAAAAACTATGTGATTCTCATTTTAGCCAGAATGTTTCTGTTATATATAAACCTATATATATATAAACATTTTTAAACTAATACAAGAGAGCAGAAATTAATGCTTTGTGTGGACAGCATTAGGAGAAGAGCAAATTACACAAGTTTCAAGATGAAGATGTGCTGCTTGGCTTTTCAGCTGCGATAACTAATGTGCTCACTCACAGAATCAGACACTGCTGCTTTTAAAAGTGACACATCTTCTATTATGAATTATGATACTGCTAGGTTCATTGGTCTGTTGGGTCGGATCACTTTCACCTCAACCGAACTGCTCCAAATTCCACTTTTAACTGTCCCGAGACTACTTTGTTCAGGCAATTTCAGACCAATTGTTTTGGTGCAGATCAGAGCATGAATGTTCTACTCATCCATGCCTAAATAAATTCCAAATTAAATATATGGTGCTTAAACAAAGCCAGATTATTAAAAACAAAAACTCTGTCATCAATAAAACCCATATATGCAGAATATTGAAACCCAATTTTCTGAAACCCTTTAGAAATAATGTTGAGAGCAAAAAGCAACAATAAAGTGTATCACTAATGTGATTGTGACTGCTCTTTCCAGTTTATCATAATAATATTTTGCCCTTGCTGGATCCAGGATTAGCTCTAAGCAGGGGCTATGCCCTTATGTCAACAAGCAACCTGCAGCGCCCCTGTATACTCATATTTAACCAAAATAATTTTAATTAGTCTACATTTCTAAAGCTGTAAAAGACTAAATAATACATGTACCCAATATGTACCACTACCCCCTTTGGTGGGATCCTTTATTACTTTAATAATCACATGTGCCTTTGTTTGTCAACTCATGCAGTAGTAAAAAGAACTATTGTTATTTTTGTTTTTGTTTTTTGGTTACAGATGGTAACTGGACGTTGATGGTAAAGTCATCATCATATGGGCTCCATCTCCAGACCAGAAGATGGACGATTGACTGTTTTACTTGATGAAAAAATGTGATTCCAACATGCAAGTCTTGTGAACAAATTAGTCTGTTTTGCAACACTTTTGCAGCTTCTATCCATTCTGGGGTGCATTTCCCAAACAACGACATAACTCGTAGCTAAACTATTATACTACAATACATCGTTTGGGAAAAGAATGATGTATTGACGAGTAATTCCCAAAAACGTAGTTGCTACAGATCTATCGTTTGAACCACATTAGTTAGAACGTAAAATGTCCATAATGACTTCAAAAGGGGTAGAGTCACTACTTCTTTAGAGAAAAAAAAAACTTTTTTTTTTTCAAATTATAATGTTTTACACGCACAGGTATTTAAAAAAAAATCCAATTTTAGTTTTGCTAAAAACATGCACTTGTGTTTCATATTAATTGAATTGTATGTAAACAGCACATATAGGGCCAATGTTTTCTTTACAAATATTATTGAGAATATTCCATATAAAATCACTTAGCTAACACATACTCTAATCTCATATATAAATCATTTAACTTGTTAATGGTTGTACATCTAATTTACAGTAGGCTATGTATTAAATGAAAAAAATAATTTAATAATAATAATAATTATTATTATTATTATCATTATTATTATATAGTAGGATATTGTTTATTTATTTATTTTTAAGTCTACTTTTACAATTTGACACATTCAAACCACTGCAGAAATTTTCTAACCAAGGGGCCCCTTGTCATGTACAGTACATATACATTTCCTAATAAATAACTTACTTTAAATTAAAACCAATAACGTATTTTATATATCTATTTGTTTTCACAAGCTTTTGAGACATTAAATTCTGCTTTTAAATAATTGGTCACCTATAGCTTTCATCATGAGTTATGGCTGTGTTCAAAATGGCATAAATGTAATTAATCGTAATTGTCAATATGAAGATCGCTAAAACTGAACTGTAAAAATACTTTGAAATCAAGTTACACATAAGAGAGATGACTTTAATGTTTGTTTGTTTGTTTGTTTGTTTTTTTACATTCCAAGTTTAAATGGGCGGTGCAGTGGCACAGTGGGTAACACAATCACCTCACTCTCCCTATGTTCACGTGGGTTTCCTGCGGGTGCTCCGGTTTCCCCCACAATCCAAAGCCATGCGCTATAGATGAATTGGGAAAGGCTAAAATTGTCCATAGTGTATGGGTGTGAATGAGTTTGTGGATGGATGGATGAATGGATGTTTCCCAGTGATGGGTTGCGGCTGGAAGGGCATCCGCTGCGTAAAACATATGCTGGATAAGTTGGCGGTTCATTCCGCTGTGGTGAGATTAATAAAAGAACTAAGCCAAAAAGAAAATGAATGAATGAAGTTTAAATGTTGCAACATTCGAAATTAATAGGGCATGGGGGGATAACTTCAGATAGAACACAGCCAGGAACTATGCTTCTAACTACAGCTCTAGAGGTGTAGTTGCAAGCATAAAAGTTTGCGATGTAGTTTGCGAATGCTCGTTGGAACAACGGATTTTGGAAATGCCAAATCAACAAACTGTTTGTAACAACAAAACTTGCGACCTTTGTTAGCTAAGGATGGTTTTCGGAAACGCACCCCGGTCAGGAGTACCACTTCAAAGTCTATGCATAAAACTATATGGGACATTCTGCTCCATCAAAATCACCATATTTAGTAATGTCAAAAAGTTAATGTAATGTTGTCATATTAAAGGTGCAATAACTAATATGTAAAGGTATCAGGCCGAGTCCCAAAACACACTTTCAGCCAATCAGCAGTAAGGGATGTGTCTAATAACTACAGCAGCATTACCAAAAAAGGTGAAAATTTGTTGGATTATGAGTGTGTTTGTTTTGATGCATCCAAATAATAACTGCTTTACCAAAATTGCTAATGGTGCATCATTAATCTGTTAAACATCACAGTTTCACCAAAGATGTAATGACAATTTATTCATCCTCATGTCATTCCAAAACAGAAATATCTTATTGCTTCTGTGTAACAAGTAAAAGTTAAGATTTGTACAAAATACCCACTTGTAATGGATGTGGACTTTAGCTTTTAGAAAATAAAGAAGGTAAAATGTAGTTCAGATGACATGTGTGATATTCAAGGTCTTCTGCAGGCATGCAATTTCTCTCTTTAAAGAACAGACCAAAACAACTCACTAAATCAAGAGATTCACACTAGCTCTTCTAGACACATAGCCTGATTCAAGAATTATTCATTTGACTTCTCTTTATTGATTTTCGTCAAAATGTCCGCTAAATGAATCTCAACCAACTTAATTTTTCAGTAGCACTACAAAAAGTGTAGAAAGTGTGCATACTGTTCGTATATGCAGACAGTAACCAGCCACTTCAACATGTACACCTATTCAGCTGTTTGTTTGTGCAAATATCTAATCTGCAAATGACATGGCAGCGACTCAATCCATTTAGGCATAAAGATGTGGTCTAAGTGATCTGCTGCAGTTCAAACTGAGCATTAAATTGGGGGATTAAAGTCATTTAAGTGACTTTAAATGTGGCATGGTTGAGTATTTATGACATCGCTGATCTACACAACCATCTAAGGTTTACAGAGAAGTGTCAGGAAAAGAGCAAATGTTGACATTACGCAACCTGTTACAAAGCTCACAAAATCCCCCACAGGTTTCTTAAACATGACAACTAGCTCACTATACTGAAATGACATCTAGAGTCACCAAATCTCAAACCTGAAACAAGTTTAGACTGTGCTGAAACATGAGTCAATAGTGAGAGTTTGTCCAATCTGTTACACAGAGAATTAAGGCAGCAATGTAAGAAAAGGAGGTCCAACCCCCGAGAGAAACAATATAATGTGATTGACAAGTGTATTTTTATGGTTTAATTACATTTGTAGGGTCATTAATTCAGAATATTATGGAACTGTCCCATCCAAATGTCACTTTTGGCCACTATGGTATGTCTTGCACACTTATGATGACATGAGACTTATACTATTACAATAACATTTCTAAATGAACTATACTTTTTCCCACTTATTTATTAGTGTCAGTAGTCACAGGTTTACCAGCTATGAAAACTCTTGAGTGGCCACCTTTCATTTTGGTTTCACTGAAAGTCCACAGTGCACCACACGGATATCAGCTGTATATGCCTGTGATGTCTCTGGCATTCCCAATCCACATGCCGCATGTTACCTCAATGACATCTGCATCAAGTCCAACAACAACTACTACATCACTAATGGATATGGTGGCTCCTCGATGTACATCATGCGAGTTGGATCAGAACATAGTGGCTTGTACAAAGTGGTGGCGGTAAACTCATTTGGCAGAACAAAATGTTCCACCAAACTAACAGTGAGAGGTATGTTACATTGAATCCTTTCCATATGTGACATTAGATCACGTTTAGAATAATTCAGATTCATCAATACTTTAAGTAGCAAATCTATTTTTCATCATTGATAATAAGACAATTTTAATATTTATCCCAATAATAAAATCACCTCAATATTTAACGTTTTTCTACATCAGAGGCCACTAAAAGTGCAAAGTGCAAGAAAAGTGTGAAAGTGCAACGGGTAAAATGTTTTTAAAGCAGAAGACTTACTGCTGTGTTCATCTTTGATTTATGTACCAGACTAACATTCCAGACATACTTTAATATTGCAACAACAAATTACAATACAAAGCATTTTAGAATAATTTCTGATTATGTGACATTTAAAGAATGCATTATAGCTGTTAAATATTTAGCTTTGCAATCACAGAAATGAATTAACATTAATAAGCATTGTCATTTTTATTACTTCAGTTTAAATAATTTGTTTAAATAAATATTGTAGACTCATTGAGTGTAAACTCTTCTTTAGCTTTAGGCCATGTTCCAAATCCTTAAAAGTTAGCTGTTATTAAACCTATTATTAAGAAACCACAACTGGACCCCAGCAACTTAGCTAATTATAGGCCCATTTCAAATCTTCTGTTTATGTCTAAAATACTAGAAAAAGTTGTTTCTACCCAATTATGCTCCTTTCTGCAGACAAACAATATTTTTGAAGTGTTTCAGTCAGGTTTCAGGCCTCATCACAGCACAGAAACCGCATTAGTGAAAATAACCAACGATTTACTCCTAGCTGCTGACCAAGGGTGCATCTCACTATTAGTTCTACTAGATCTTAGCGCCGCTTTTGACACCATTGATCACAATATTCTCATAGACCGCTTATATTCTACAGGTGTCCAAGAACAGGCTCTTCAATGGTTTAGGTCATACTTAGCTGATCGTTACCAGTTTGTGAATATTAATGGACAACTTTCACAAGTAAGGCCGGTAAAGTACGGGGTCCCTCAAGGATCAGTTTTAGGCCCTTTGCTGTTTACAATATACATGCTTCCCCTGGGGGACATTATTAGAAAACACGGGATCAGTTTTCACTGCTATGCAGATGATACTCAATTATACATTTCAACTAAACCGGATGAGATGTCTAAACTGTCTAAGCTAACTGAGTGTATTAAAGATGTTAAAGACTGGATGACCAACAATTTTCTTCTCTTAAACTCAGACAAAACAGAATTATTACTTTTTGGGCCTAAATCCTGCACACAGCAGTTCTCACAACTCAACCTGCAATTAGAGGGATGCAAAGTTAGAGTTAGCTCTACTATAAAAGATCTGGGTGTCATATTAGACAGCAATTTAACCTTTAAAAATCATATTTCCCATGTCACAAAAACTGCCTTCTTTTATCTAAGAAATATTGCTAAATTGCGAAGTATGCTATCCATCTCAGATGCAGAAAAGCTAGTTCATGCTTTCATGACTTCTAGGCTGGATTACTGTAATGCTCTGTTTGCTGGTTGCCCAGCATCCTCTATTAACAAACTTCAGCTAGTACAAAATGCAGCTGCCAGAGTTCTTACCAGGTCTAGAAAATATGATCATATCACCCCAATTTTATCCTCCTTACACTGGCTGCCTGTTAAGTTTCGTATTGAATTTAAAATATTGCTTCTTACCTATAAAGCCTTAAATAGTCTAGCTCCTGTTTATCTAACCAACCTCTTGTCTCGCTACAATCCAACCCGCTCTTTAAGATCTCAAAACTCAGGGCTTCTTGTAGTACCTAGAATAGCAAAATCGAGTAAAGGAGGTCGAGCCTTCTCATTTATGGCCCCTAAACTCTGGAATAGCCTTCCTGATAATGTCCGAGGCTCAGACACGCTCTCACTCTTCAAAACTAGATTAAAGACCTATCTTTTTAGCAAAGCATACACTCAGTGCATTACTTAGCGGTATGACGCATGATGTGCCCCACACACGATTTTGCTTCTTGTTTATATACACTATGAACAGCAGCTACGCTAATTATTCTCCTTATTCTTTATTTCCACCTGGGGGTACTCATCTCGAGACCCTCAGACTATGCAGTGCCACTGATGCGATCCAAGACCAGCGACGAGACGATCCCAAGGTTTCTGGACCAGCCCGTATCCTGAGCTGCTGCTGTGGTGGTCATGATGGAGAGCATAAAACTGATTCCTGTGATGCTCCAAGGACAGACGTGTCTTCGCTGAGGTCAAGCTACTGCGCCTAGACTGCAGCTCTGCACAAGACGTTTGGCCATAGGAGAAATGGTCGTGGCCAACTGAGCCTGGTTTCTCTCAAGGTTTTTTTAATTCTTCACTTTCGCCAATTGGTGAAGTTTTTTCCTCGCCGCTGTCGCCACTGGCTTGCATGGTTCGGAATCTGTAGAGCTGCGCATCGATGGAATTGCTCTTCAGTGTTTGGACTCTCAGTAGTGATTATTAAACCACACTGAACTGAGCTAAACTGAACTAAACTTAAACACTGAAAACTGAACTGACACTGTTTCAATTCACTATAAACTTCCATGTGAAGCTGCTTTGACACAATCTACATTGTATAAGCGCTATACAAATAAAGATGAATTGAATTGAATTAAATAAGCGATTTAATGTTTCAAAAACCCTTAACCTATGTGTGTTATTGGGGATGTTTTCATCAACTCTGGAGAGATTTGAAGTGTTAATTTGGCCACAACATTCTCTGTTTCAGCAAATAGCATGATTTCTGGTGACAAATCTTATTTTGACACATATTTTGGAAAAAAGTTTTTCACAAATTCAACAATACATGCAAACTGACTACCCTTTCATTATGTTGGTGACTATTTTTGCCCCATTGACTTCCATTATAATGACATTTTTTGATCGTAAAGCCATGACAGCATATAATCATGTATTCTTGATTGTTGCTGGTTTTTTCCTAGTTGGGATAAGGGTACATTGACCTTTTTTTTACTGTTGATCATCAGTTGCAGTGAAAAAATGCATAGTTTCTAGATAAAAATTATTTGGTTATATGGAGTATTGTGTGTGTGTGTGAGCGTGAAAGTGTTAGAGAGACATTTGCGCACTTACCTTGAAATGTTTGAGAAAATAAAAAAATAAACAGCTCAGCTTTCAGAACATAGTAAACATAGTAAGCGTATTAATGCACACACACTATAATTTGCTGTCAGAAACTTTTTTGCCTCTAAAGAGATAAAGCTGCTAACTGATGATCAACAGTAAAAATGAAAAGTTTTACCTCTTCCCAACAAGACAAACCACCAACAATCAACAATGCATTATTAATTGGTGTCACTGATTTGCAATCAAAACATGCTGTTATAATGGAAGTCAATAGGGCACAGACAACCATGAACATAACGAAAGGGTTGTCAATTTGAACAGTACACAAGGGTTAAAAATCTATTTATTCTATTACAATAATGACGTGATATCATAATTAAATATTTTTTACATATGAATTATTACATGTTTAAACTGTTTTTATATTATATTCTTTTCACAGATTGAAATTCTGGGTTGTGGCAACTAGACAGCTTCTTTTCTGCATATCAATATATAGTGAATTATAATATAGTGAATTATTTATGGAAACCTACTGTATTTCCTTACAATGTGAAAGAGCCTACGACATCTGCATAGTAGAAGGTATCAATCTATCACTGTTCTAACTAAATTCTATATTACTTTAAGTCAGCTTACATATTATCACTGTGATCAAATGTGAACTGTGTTTAATGAAAGGCAAATAAACCTTCTTGAGTTCTGCCAGCTTCAATGCCTTTTCGATATTCTGAGTATCACATATCGGTTATTTCAACAAAAACTTTTATATATATGGAACAAAGGGCATTTTATATGCCAGAACAGGTTCAAGTACATTACCCCACCACTGCTTTCATCACCTGCCCTGGGCTAAGTACAATAGATTTTGGACCAAAGTGATGCAAGTTATCGATGACTTTGCGGAAGAATAAACAGCCCTCATTTTGCTTGCTTACCTTGTGATATCGGGAGGTGTTTCAGGTCGCAGGGTGACATTTGTGTTTACTCAATTTCCTGAAGTCCAGAGATGTCTCCAGGCCAATTCAAGCACAGGTCCTTGCAATTTGCCTGGCTCCAGACTTTAAGACAAGCTGTCTGGGCACGTCAAGCTTGGTAAACCCCTGTCAATGTAAAATGAAACCTTCCCTCAGGGCTGTGAAGGAAATATGCTGCCACATGAATATATATTTTTTACAAGGCACAATGAGCATATCAGCATGAGCATCTGAATATTATATGTTCAAAAACGTTATATTTAAACATATCACAATCCTATGCTCGAAAATAAATTGTAATTATTGCACTGAAATAACACTTATCCAGAAAGCTAATGGCATAATTTTTAAAGTCACATAAGATACACTTTAATTATCCAATAAAAATGCAATATGTTCGGTCATATTACATATGCAGAGTTCGTCATCCTACTGGAAATGGCAAGGCCTGTAAAGGGCAGTGTCTACATTTAGGATGAGAGTGACTTAAATGCTAAACACTCTCGTTCTTCAAATAAAAAAAGCAATTCTATAATAAAAAATTTCCAGAATAAGGCCCAACTGGGATACCAGTATATCAATATTTTGCTTATGCAATGACCCTAACAGATTGTATCTGGTTGGCAAAGAATTTCTACATCAAAATTACTAAAAAGCTTATGTTTAAATGCTGAAATAATATGGTAAACAAGTCTTTTGCAATGACTGGCGTCACACAAAACAATAAAAGTTAGTTTTACGTCCAGTCAGGAATATAAAACGATATATGAATATCTGCTCCATGGGCCGGACTAGATAACCCCCCCCCCCCCCCCCCCCCCCCCCCCACCTCAGCTTCTCAAATAAAAGCTTTAATGTGACAGCTGATTGATTCAACTGCATGGACGGTTTCCATTCGGTCCACCAATGTTCTGAAATGAACAAGTGCCGCTGACGAAGAAGCTGAAGGAGCAGCAAGAATATTTAAGGTGAGATTTTATTTTCTTTGACATGCAGCACCTGAATATTTCTAACAGGTCACTCTTAGTTATGCAGTTCATCAGTCCTTGAATTAGGAATAAAGAATGAAAACAAATGTTGCATTAATGATCGTTATCATTCATCTCGGAAAACTTCTGCATAATTTCATTACCACAATGGGAATTGAGTTGCACCTTTACAAAGAGGGAAAAACCATTAAGGGTGATTTGTTACATCACAAATTTTAGGATAAACACATATTTAAGTGGTTGTTTAAGGTTGATCACTGCTATGAGAATCACTCCCATCCACTTCATCTTTCGAATTAGAATGTTACTTAGAAAGTAAATAGGTTTCTAATTGTAATGTCAGGGTTTCTACAGGTTTCATCAAGTCAAATTCAAGACTATGAATGAAATTTCAGACTTAAAGCTAAACTCTAAGGATTTTTTTCTAATGACCAAGTTAAAACATTTAAAAAAATTAAAAACAGATGTTATTGTAAGGAAGATAATTAAGTCACATGTTTATAAATAGAGTTGGTGAATAGAGTTAATAAATAAGAGCTAATAAACTAACTTTTGCTAAAACTTTTATTGAGATGGAATGACAGTGATTGGATGGGTGTTGGCCCGATTGGGTAGCTTTACATAGACATAGAAAAATTAAGACCTGTTTAAAATGATTTAAGACTTACAACACAATATTTCAGTGAATTTAAGACTTTTTAAAGCCTAAAGTTTAGATAAAAAAATTTAAGAAATTTTAAGACCCCTCGGATACCATGAATGTATTGTGGAAATGTTTACAATTCTTTCAAAATTAGAATTCATGCAAAAAAAATGAAAGTCTTGTTTTACAAAATATCCATATATCTTGAAAAAAAAACGTTTAGCATTTAGTTGAGAAGCTAAATTAAGATAATACTAGTGCTGTACAATATTGGAAAAATCTGACACTTAGATATATTTAGTTTTACTGTGATATGTATTGCAATATGTATATAATTTCACCAGATGATTTGAATAGCTCGATTTGGAAAGATTCCATTCACTTATAGATAAACTGAGATGGTCAAGTAATTTTCTTCTTGAAGTGAATCTGCATAAATTATAATAAATTACAAGCAAAAAATAAATAAATAAACAGTGCTTTATGGTTTTCTGGAGAGTATAACAGTATTCAAATACAGAAATTTAACAATGTAAAATAGCATAACCATCATTGTATGAATAGTATAAAAATATATATTTAATAATATATTTTAATCTTAATAAATAATATAATTCTGTGATATGACTAATGCAGATACACACCTTGTTTTAATATATAATATTTCTATGACAATTTTATATAAAAAATAATATATCTTGTAATAAATCTTTTTGTTATAGTATTGTACTATAACATAAAATGTAACAATATTGAACAGGCTATAATTGTATTTCTGAATTTAGATTAATTAATTTACTTAACCATATTTTATTTAAAAATATACATAGCGAGAAACATAGGGTCTCGGTCATAGGGCTGGCCAATATGGCAAAAATGCAATATTTATTTTCCAAATTGAACAATAATGATATATATTTCAATGTCAGTTGTCAATGCTTTCAGATTCAAAAGAGTATCCCAACAAGGACTGAAGCCACAAATTAGAGGCTATATTTATACAGCATAACCTATTTTATGCAGCCTAACCTATTTTAACCGAAATTTCTAATATCAACACACTTCTAGATTCCCATTGTTGCACATTTATGCTGTGTGATTGGCCCTTAGACCATTCATTCATTCATTTTCTTTTTGGCTTTGTCCTTTTATTAATCTGGGGTTGTCACAGCGGAATGAACCGCCAACTTATCCAGCACGTTTTATGCAGCGGATTCCCTTCCAGCTGCATTCTATCACTGGGAAACATCTACACACCCTTATTCACACACATACACTACGGACAATTTAGCTTACCCAATTCACCTATACCACATGTATTTGGATTTGTGGGGGAAACTGGAGTACCTGGAGGAAACTCACGCGAACATGGGGAGAACATGCAAACTCCACACAGAAATGCCAACTGAGCCGGGGCTCGAACCAGTGACCTTCTTGCTGTGAGGCGATTGTGCTACCCACTGCGCCACCGTGCTGCCCGCCTTTATATCCCGAGCTTATCATTGTTAGCGACTTATATTTTGTTGCGATTATTAATGTCATTAAACATTAATTCTCTGGATGGATGGATGGATGGATGGATGGATGGATGGATGGATGGATGG
>CAIGQZ010007154.1:19793568-19813277 GCA_903798205.1 Danio tinwini | reverse complement strand
GATGGATGGATGGATGGATGGATGGATGGATGGATGGATGGATGGATTGTTAAAGACAAACAGATGGACAGATATATATGTATTTGCTTTCGTAGATCTTTTATCTGTTTCAGCTGACTTTATTGTCTGCAAAAGAGAGACAAAATGCCAGCCAGACATAGAGATATAAGGAGATGCTTTTAGATATAGACTGTACAGCTTGACTCTAGAACTCTCAAGATCAATTGACAAATAGTCTGGAAAAATGAGCAATCTGAACGGAGGTTAGGACCCCAGATCCTCATCATCCCAGCCTTATGGTGGAGGGCCTTTGCTTTAGCCGCTAAAGAAAGTCATTTAAAATCTGCCTCTTTTTCCTCAGCAAAACACTGTTCCTAAACATCTGAAGATTTCTTTTTTGTGTGTGCTAGGCCGTTTTGGAGGCACACATAATTTTGTTTTGTTCTCGTGTGATCTGTCAAATGCTGGATAACTGTTTCTTTCCCCTTTGGCCTTGTAAAAGCATTGCTGAGGATCCAGTGAATCTTGGAATGCCATTAAGTGTTTTACTGCCAGTCTAGTATTACGCCATGTGTGATATGTATGAAATCAAATTCTTAATATATCTTAACTAGTTAACTTTTGGAAGGTCGTGGCCTGATGAGTCTTCTTGAGGGCCATTAGAAGCAAGTAAGAGGGAGTAGGGGAACACTTCAGTGATACTTGCTTTAATTACTTAATCTATCCTTTTTGAAAAACAGGAAATGTAGTAATACTGTTAGAGGAACATTTACATTTCTATCAATAATATTCACCAAAATAGAGATCTGCAAACTGACCTTACTTTTGTTTTAACAATTATTCATTAATTTTCCTTCAGTTTAGTCCCTTATTTATCAGTGGTCGACACAGTGGAATGAACCACCAACTGTTCTGACATATGTTTTACGCAGCAGATACCCTTCTAGCCGCAACCCAGAACTGGAAAACAACCTTACACTCTCACATTCACACACACACATTCATGCACTATGGCCAATTTAGTTAATTCACTAACTATTCATTTTATTGCCTGTCTTTGGACCGTGGTGGAAACAGGAGCACCTGGGAGAACATGCAAACTCCAAACAGAAATGCCAACTGGCCAAGCCGGGACTCGAACCAGCGACCTTCTTGCTGTGAGGCAATGGTGCTAACCACTGAGCCACCGTGCTGCCCTTTTAACATTGAATTATTTTTATATTAAAAAAGAATAAGAAAAAAGTTTATATGTTATTAGAAGAATATCCTAGATAAGGTATACCAGGGGCATGTACAAATCACCATTGTTTGAGGAACCCCTATCCTGAAATATGATACTTATGTATACTTATTTGATACTGATATTTCTACTAGATGCTATGTTTCTATCTAATACACTACCTGACAAAAGTCTTGATCAATCCCTTTGTAAGAGCAACAAATAATAACTTGACTTCAACTTGATCATTTGGTAAAGTGGCAGAAGGTAGATTTGTCTGATGAATCATCTATTAAACTGCATCCCAATCATCACAAATACTGCAGATCTATTGAAACCCGCATGGACCCAAGATTCTCTCAGAAATCAGTCAAATTTGGTGAAGGAAAAATCATAGTTTGGGGTTACATTCAGTATGCGAGAGATCTGCAGAGTGGATGGCAACATCAACAGCCTGAGGTATCAAGACATTTGTGCTGCCCATTACATTACAAACCACAGGAGAGGGCAAATTCTTCAGCAGGATAGCGCTCCTTCTCATACTTCTGCCTCCACATCAAAGTTTCTGAAAGCAAAGAAGATCAAGGAGCTCCAGGATTGGCCAGCACAGTCACCAGACATGAACATTATCGAGCATGTCTGGGGTAAGATGGAGGCGGCATTGAAGAGAATCCAAAGAATCTTGATGAAGTCTGAGAGTTCTGCAAGAACGCTTTTTTTGCCATTCCAGATGACTTTATTAATACGTTATTTGAGTCACTGCAGATTAATAAAATATTAATTATTTTTCCACTGCAGCATGACTTTATATTCTAGTGTATACTAGGGTTGGCTGATGTCAACCAATTTGGCATCGTACAATGTCTAATGTCAAACATCACGATGGACGATGACATCGTTGTAGGCTTTGGTGAATTAATTATTCATGAATAATTCATTAATTATTTGTAGCCTACCTTTTCAACTACCTGACCTGCATGGTCTTTGTTTTACCCATAACCAAATCATAAATAAATGAAGATAAGTTACACACAAATTACCACCTATCAATCACTTTTTCCGTGGGACTGGCATGAATAGGCAGAGTGATCAGTGTCATCGACAAATAGCTTAGACAAACTTTGTCTGTAAAAACCAACAGTATCTAAGGTTTTCGCTAAAATGACTAAGTACAAGCATGAAAGCGAAAGACTGAAACAATGTACTGACGCTGTGACACGTTACCTGACAGATTCAAAAGACCGAAGAGTCGTTAGATGGAAACAAGATTAATTAAATATCCTGTTTAACAACTATAGCGAGATGTGATCCAGCAGTATATCCTTGATAAACTGTCCAACGTGCACTGCTCTCTGGGGTTTTGTGCTCAATGCACCCGCTGACTGCTGGAGCTCAGACGCACGCATACACTACAGCATGACAGAGTGTGTGTGTGGTCAAGTGATGTGCGTTTTTAGCGATAAAGTGTGGAAGGAGGGCTTTTCAGAAAATCTAGATGAAACGCCAGTGTGGACATGGATCATTTTCTTCTAAAATGCCATATTAAAACTAAGACGTATCAGTGTAAACGGGGCCTAAGTGTGTATTATTCGCGAATGGGTTGCTGCTGCGATGGGGGCGGGATGGAGGATCGCTATGCCGACTCAGCATTGTGATGTCTATCGGCCATTGCCGATGGATGATGGCATCGTCTATCGACTCAACCCTATTCTATACTGTAAATTATTTCTGTTAAGTGACAAGACTTTTGTCTAAGCAAAGTCAGACCTTACTGTCCTAATTAAACAATCAAATATGAAGGCATGATCATGTTTTATTTTGGTAAAATAAACGTAAACTAGAGGCCTTTGCTTTTCATATAAGCCACGTCTGATACCAAGTAATCAACTAGTAGTCAAGTTATTATTTGCTGTTCCTAAAACTTGGAAATGCGACAAGACTTTTGTCAGATCGTGTATATTATTTGGGAAAAATAAAACTATAATTTTAAGTTTTACTACTACTCATAGTTTTGTAATTTTTTTTACACATTTTTCATAAATTTTCCATTTATTTTTGTATTTTAAATATATATTTATTAATTATTTCAGAATATATATCACACTTCAGTGTGAGATTTATCAAACAAAGCAGTCTTTTGGTGCATCAAGCACAGTAATTATTACTGTCTGAACACTTCAATAGTTAAGCAAAGAATTACATTTTTTCAAAACAAACACATTTATACTCCACTTTGTGTCCTCAACCACATCGCTTTGATGTTACTTTCCTAACAACTTTCTTCTTTTAATATTACAACTTTCATCTCATAATGTTAGCCTTTTATATAATTGCTTTTACTTTCAAAACACTAACTTCTAGTTAGTGTGTGAATGAGGTCATTTGCAAGTTTCATAAATACAGATTCTGTATAACAGTATTCTAAGGCCAATGGGTTTCCAGACTGCATTTTTAAACCTTTATGTGTTATTCATATACAGCTTAAAGTCTTAAAGTGACAACTGGGATATATTCCAAAGATGCCACAACCTGCAGAAGAGATTCCTGTTGGTCAGGGTAAGTTATATTAGGAAAAAACAACAACATAATTGCATCGATTCCCATGTAAAGACTAAATAACAGTAATGAATACATGCATATACAGCTGAAGTCAAAATTATTAGCCTGCCTGTGTTTTTTTTTTCCTTTGTAAAATAATTCCCACTGGTTTTACAGAGCTAGGAATTTTTCACAGTATATATAATATTTTTTCTTCTGTGGAAAGTGAGATTTGTTTGATTACAGCTACAATAAAAGCATATTAGACACCTTAACCAACATTTTGTTTAGATTGTCTACAGAACAAATCATTGTTATTTAATGATTTGCCTAATTAACCTAGTTAAGCTTTTAAATTGCACTTTAAGCTGAATACTAGTATCTTCAAAAATATGTAATTGTACTGTCATCATGGCGCAAATAAAATAAAGCAGTTATTAGAAATTAGTTAATAAAACTATTATGTTTAGAAACGTGTTGGAAAAAAGAAGAAAAAAAAACTAAAATTGGGAGAAATAATATACGAGAGGGCTAACAATTTAGCAGGGCTAATAATGCTGACATCAACTGTACATGCATTCTTATATTTTGGACAAAAGTATTTAGGTCTAGGCCTACGAAAGCTAGCACTACAAAATCAAATTATCTGAATCAAATTACCACCATCAAGTGAGCTGCCAAGAGAACAGTCTGTTTTTTTATTTACTTTTAACACATATATTATAAATGCACCTTCAGGCCTAAAACATTTAGGTAGTGTTAGCTTATAGTTCATTTCGATATAGCCCCTCATTACCTTTGGTTTGGACTTCAGGGGAACATTGCCCTCATGTGGTTAAACAAAATAAATATCAATCATGAAGGTAGTGCATCTTTCAAAATACAACTGCCATTTTATATGTTGGTGTCTTTAATTACTAATGCAAACCATTTAGCATTGAATAAATGGACGATTAATGCACATATCTTTCAGTGGAGATCAAGAAGAGATCCAGAGTGCCTGGTGTTATGATCACCCAGTATGTCAAGGAACTGCCACGTGGAAAATCTACACCCGATTTCACCAGGAAACCAATTGCCTTGACAGTACAAGAAGGTAGCAATAATACCAACATAATAATAAAAATAATAGTTGTTATTATTTGTAGTATAAGTGTTGCAAGTTATAAAGTATCACCCCCACCCAAAGAATACTTTTATACATTATTTAAAAAGAGTTGCTCAGTTGTAATGCATTTATAATACAATTGATAAATAGTCCAAATCGCCTACTCTGTGAATTTGTTTAAACATTTATGTGTTAGCTGATCAGTCATTTAGCTATAATGAAAAAGCAATAGCTTCAGGTAGTATATCCTTCATAAGCATAAAACTCAGACATGATGAATGGTTTGCTTTTTTTTAAACTCTAGGCAAGGTGGCCCTTTTCAAAGCGGTTGTGAATGGAGATCCAGCACCGACTGTAACATGGGCTCGCAACAAGGGTGACACTACTGATCCAGAACAATATAAGCCACGTTATGATGAAAGGAACAGAGAACATGTTTTAGAAGTAAATAAAACTAATATTTTAATCTGAAATTACAAGATTATTCAGTAAAATATATTGTGATGATGGATACATTTACATTCTTGTTTAATTAGTTTTTTTTAAAAAACAACAGATACCAAATGTGCAAGTAAATCAGGCAGATACGTACAAATGTTTTGCTACAAATACATTTGGACAAGCAGTGTGCACTGCTACGCTTAGCGTATTTGCAGGTAGGCAACAAATTAATTTGACAAAGTGCAATATTCAAGAACATAAAACTCTCTTTAACATGTATATTCAATGTGTAAAAAAGGCAATTAGATCTGTCATGCAAGTGCTAATTTCTTCCATCTTTCAGTTGGATTCAAGAAAAAGCAAACTGATGCATCCTCAAACAAAGGTGAATATACTGTAATTATCCTGTAATCATAAATGAATGCAAAGAGTTTTTTATACGTTCCATTGATAATGTACAATATTTACTTTTTTCTGTTAAGATGGTGAAGCCAATGATCCTGAGGACTTTAGAAAAATGCTAAAAAAGACCAAGTAATTGTTTTCTTCAAGGGAGCAAAGTGTCTCTTGCAAATCAAAGTTGCCTTTTCTCTCATTTTGGAAATCTGTTCATCTAGAATTGTCAAGAAGAGAAAAGAAGAACCCAAGAAAGAGGGAGAAATTGATCCAAAGTTCTGGGATGTGATGTTAAATGCCAAAAAATCTGATTATGAGCGAATCTGTCATGAATTTGGAGTCACTGACTATCGGTGGATGCTGAAACAGCTTAACTTAAAGAAAAAGGAAAAGGAGGATGAACAAGCAAAGGTAAAGTCAAGAGTTTAGCCATTTGATGTTCATGTATAACATTGGGTTATCTAGTTAGAGGTCATACTGCTTTAGTGATATTGCTTTTTTTATTTATTTAATAATTTCTAATAGAACTTAAATTACTCACTTTTTTAACTCTTATTCATTTTGCATCTTACAGGTGGTTGAAAATGTTGACAACAAGAAGCCGATTGAAGTAAAGACAAGTGGCAGAGCTGAATTTGAGTTTGATATGAGGATTAGGGACACAAACAGTAAAATTTATATGTACAAAGTAAGTTTATAAGTTTTTACACTGATAGTGAACAATGTCATGTAGCACAAAAAAAGCACAACCAAATCTTTTTTTCAGAATGGTGAAATGCTTGATTATGGAGATGGCTCCGATGATTCTTGTAAACACAATATGAAGAAAACTGGTGATAAGTATTTGTTTAGCATCAACAATCTTGGCTTAAATGATGGTGGACTATACCAAGTTGATGTTGATGATGTCAACATCATCACAACAAAATTAGAAGGTAAGCATTTCATTTTTAGATTACTTAAGCACTTTTTGGCTTCAGGGTTTCTACAGATTTTATCAAGTCAAAGTCAGTATCAAGTCAGACTCTTTAAGACCTTTTTTAAGACCATTTTAAGACCATAATAAATTTTATTTCACACAAGGCTAAATGCTAATGATTTTTCTAATGGTTAAAACCTTAAAAAAACATTAAAAATTGTATTGTATGAAAGACAATTTAAACCATATTAATAAGTAAAAAGAGTTGATAAATAAAGGCTTCTTAAAACTTTTATTGAAATATATTGTTAGTGATTGGATAGGTGTTGACCCAAATGGATATATCTTTACATAGCCATACTGTAGGAAAATGAAGACCCGTTTAATATGATTTAAGTCCTACAACACAATAATTCAGTGGATTTGGGACTTTTTAAATGCCTAAAATTAATTACTTTTTGACATTTAAGTCATTAGAAGACTTTTTAAGACTTCACAGATATCCTGGGATTTTCAATTAACATATAGTATGTGCACCATTAAGGTGTAATCATACTGTATTTGTTGTACTAATAATTTCTTCACAGTTCCTGATGTGGAATTTGACGGCAAGCTAAAAGATGTTAAAGTGGTTGAGGGTCAGGATGCAGTGTTTGAGGGTGTTTTTTCTGGCCCTGTACCACAAATCACCTGGTGTGTCAATGACATCTCCGTTGAGCATGGAGACAAGTACAATATCACAGTCTCCGAAGACAATCTCACCCACAGATTAGTAGTAAAGAACTGCAAAAAAAATGACAATTGTGTGTACACAGCTATTGCTGGGATTAAATCATCCAGGGCTACACTTGTTGTTAATGGTAAGTCTTCAAGGAGAAGCAAGTAATACGCTAACACATTCTTTCAAGATACCTCAGTATAAGATAATATTCTGTTATTGTTTATTGTTTGTTATGCACTATGCAACAACAGAGGATCCTAATACCAGGGGGAAAGGTCAAGATGGTGCAGGGGATGGAGCAGATGATTTTGCAAGATGTCTGGCAGATGAACAGGCCAGAATACAGAGAGAAAAAGAAGAAGCAGCCAGGAGGAGCAAGGGTGCAGATGGGAGAGGTGATGGAGCGGATGGCCATGATGGAAAGCATGGTCATGGTGATTCAACAGATGGTCGTGGTGGTGGAGCGGATGGCCATAGAGGACTTGGCTTGGGAGACAAAAGAGATGTGTCAGGAAAGTATGGACAAGGAGGAGACAGTACAATTGGAAGTGGTAAAAATGGAAAGAGTACTGGAATGGGTTTAGGAGAAGATGGATTGAGTAGCCAATCAGCCGTGGTTGGATCTGGTGCAGATGGTGCAGGTACAATATATATTTTATTAAATGTCCATTTCTTATTTTTCAATTTACAATAACAAGTGAAGTTAATTTAATGCATTCAAATACATTCATTTCAGATGATAAAGTGCACTTTGCAAGTGGGTTAACAGACAAAAATGCCCTCCGTGGCAAACATGCAGAGCTGGTGTGCAAACTTAGTACAGACAAAATTGATGGAGTGTGGTATAAAGATGGAAACAAGGTATGTTTATGTATAATTACAGTGATATCACTGACTGGTAAACCTGAGTTTTATATTTATTTATATTTTTGCCTAATCAGTTGACTTCCAAAGATGGAGTGTTGATCTCTAAGGATGGTTGCACACATAAGCTCATTGTCAAGAATTGCAAAGATTCTGATGCAGGTCTATATCATTTTGGGGTAAATGGTTGCAAGACAGAGGCGATGGTCAGAGTTGGAGGTAATTACATAAAATTTGATCTATCTTTTATTTGTCTAAACATAAAGAGAAGACTGCCTGTTTGGTGTTACAATAACCTTTTCTGCTGTACACTGCATGTGTATTTGCCAGATCTTCCAGAATTCGACCTTGATGCTTTAGGAAAGTTCTCCAACCCTGTAATAGTGAAAGCAGGCCAGAGTGCATCATTTAAGATGTCATTTTCCCCACAACCTTCGCTGGAGATAAAATGGTTTAAAAATGGCTCTGAGCTTCTTGATGGAGGTTCAGTGAAAGTGGTGAAGGAATCAAACCACAGTCGTCTTCAAATCAAAGACTGTCTGCGATCAGATACTGGCCAAATCCAAATTAAGTTAAAGAACCTTTTTGGTTCTATTGAAGCTTTATCAAGTCTGACTGTGCTGGGTAAATATAAAATATCAAATTTAACTGTTAAAAAAAAAAAAAAACAGCTGACTGTTTTAAACGACACACATCTTTGCCTTTCACAGACAAGCCAGGTCCGCCTCGAGGCCCAGTAGAAGTGAATGAAACCGCATCATCAGTCCTCGAACTGAAATGGAATCCTCCAAAGGATGAAGGTGGCTCAGCAGTGACCAACTATATAATTGAGCAGCTACAGGATGGACAGAATACCTGGCAAAAGGTTGGGGATATTTCAGCTAGCCATCTTAACTTCAGAGATAGAAGTGTGTCCCTTGGCAAGAGGTACATCTATCGCATCTATGCTGAAAATCCTGAGGGCATCAGTGAGGCACTGGAGACTGAAAAAATCATGGCTGGCTCTTTAAGTAAACTTTTTAAGCCCTTACAAGATTAATTTTTTAATACAGGGGTACTTATATCATGTAATATTTATATTAATTATGTTGGTAGTGTTCCCTGGTCCACCATCCCGGCCAAAGGTGATCAGTGCTTTCAAAAACTGTATTAACCTATCATGGACTCCACCAAAGAAAGATGGAGGGAATAAAATCTTGGGGTACCAGATAGAAAAACGCAAGAAAGATACAAACCAGTGGGTGACTCTGAATCCAGTTAAGGATCCTATCAAAGGTAATCCAAACTGAATCAAAGGTTATAATTCCAACTCTACACTGTAAAAATGTTGAGTCCTAAAAACAACTGCTAGATGCATCAATAAATGACCACTATCTCAAATTCTTACAGGACTGACGTATGGAGTAAAAAATGTGTCTGAGGGGTCAGAATATGAGTTCAGAGTAATTGCCATTAATGCATCTGGAGCTGGGGAACCCAGCACTTCCTCTGAAATGGTCTGCGCTAAAAACCCCAACAGTAAGAAACAATGTGAAATATAAACAATATCTGAAATGAGGTCAAACACATTTTCTGATTTTCAACTATTTTCAGTGAAGCCCCATTTCAAAGATCCTGAAGATTTTATGGTTGTGAGATCAGGAAATTCAATCAGAATCAAAATTAACTATGAGGTAAGAAATCCACATCTATATAATTTACATATCCTTTGCCTCAGTCCAGTCAATTTTCTTCAAAGGATTTTTTTTATATCCTGCACACAGGCCGCTCCACTGCCAGACATTAAGTGGCTTAAGAATGGTGAACCTGTATCTCCCTGGAACAAGATAATTCATGATGATGGCACCTGTACGCTCATTGTCCCCTCCTCAAAGTATTCAGATTCTGGTGTCTATACCATTGTGGCTAAAAACTCAAGTGGGCAAGCCAGCTTTGACATAGAAGTCAGAGTAGCAGGTAAGGTCATGCCACTGTTGTATGTGATGTAAAAAATGTAATCACACATTAATTTTTTTTTTTCAGAAAAGAATCCAAATATATATAAACAAGTCACCTTTAACAGCATACAAAGAAATACTTGAACATTTGGGTTGTGGCATTACAGGATCTAAACATCAATGTTTTGTACATCAGCGTACTCCAATTTATATCCTTGTATGTAATTTTTGATGCTTTAAAGTCTGCACGAACTAGAAGTTGCTGAGACTTTTTTTCAGTATGCTGATGTACTTTCAGCTGAAATGGAATATTGAGTAGGACGTGCTTTCTGTTTGCCCATCATTCTCTTGTAACAAACTAACAGTAGGGGGGTTAAGAATATTGTGGCTGAACTATCAAATAGACATCCACAGAGAATGACCGACACAAGGGTTGGGCAATGTCGAACAATTTGGCATCGTACAATGTCTAATGTCAAACATTGCAATGGACGATGGCATCGTCGTCGTAGGTGGTGGTGAATTAATTATTTATGAATAATTAATTAATTCATAACAAATTATTTGTAGCCTTCTATTTCAAATACCTGACCTGCATGGTCTTTGTTTTACCCATAACCAATTGTATGATAATGTAATAATGCATGAATAGGCAGAGTGATCTGTGTCATTATAATGGTGTCAGCAAACTTGGTTTGTTTGGTTGCCTGGAGCTTAGACGTGCGAATATGCGATATTGGCTCAGTGATGTCTATCGGCAATGATGATGGCATCGCCTATCGACCCAATCCTATCCGCCACTCCAAACATGGAAGCAAACGGCCAGACTTTGATTGAAGATTAAGAAAACAAAAAAACATTTTCAGTGGATTATTTCATATTTCATGTGGATTAACTTGCACCAATTAACTGTTCACCTAAAGAATAGCAATGTGCGCTAGCAAAATAAACATAGCAAATTTTGATTTCACAATTAACTTACAACAACCCTGAAAATAAAATGCATCAGAGAAACAGAGTTAATCTTAAGTAAAACAACTATTGCATAAATATTCCTTTCACTATAGAATCATTCTTCTTTTTGTGATTTTAGATGAACCCAAGCCTCCAGGACCAGTGGAGTTAGAACAGCTGGTTTTTGGTAAAGTCATTATCAGATGGTTGCCATCTCCAGACCATGACAGAGATGACAGACTGCAATACATGGTGGAGGAACAAAACTCCAACAGCCGCATTTGGCGCACAATAGCTGACCACCTTCTCTGTACAACCTACACTACCACCATACAACCAGGTCGAGAATATCACTTCAGAATCTATGCAAAAAATGACATGGGACTTTCTGATCCTTCAGATTCACCAACGTGGGGTGTAAACAGCAATAAAGGTGCATACTGTAACAAGATTGCTACCATTCTAGGCTGCTGTATTGCACAACATTAAATACTTACATTCTTTCTTTTCTTCTTGTCAACTAGTTCTAACACCCTCAACTGTGCCACCTATGGTAACTTTAGAAAAGCCACCATCAATCCTGGTTCCACTGAAACTCCACTCTCCGCCAAAAGGATACCAATGCAACATGACATGTGCTGTACGTGGCTGGCCCAGCCCATATATTGCATGGTACCATAATGGGATTTGCATCAACTCCGACAACAACTACTACATCACAAATGCATTTGGCGTCTGCTCAATGTACATCCTCAGAGTCCGGCCCGAAGATAGTGGCGAGTACAAAGTGGTAGCGGTCAACTCACTTGGCAGAGCAGAGTGTTCTTCGACATTAAAAGTGAAAGGTATGACAGCTGCGGTGATCATTTCTAGGCTTGAAAAGCATTTACCACAGTCACCTGATTTGCATGCTGGTTTGTCCTTTGTGAACGAGTCACGTTGCTAATAATTTGGAACATGATTACGTAATGCAAATGGCTAGATTGGTCTACAACCCATGCCAGAGCCTGTCAAAAAGTGACCCAGAGGGCAAATATGGACCGTCAATCATTTTTATGCAGTCACAGATTGATTTAGACAAATTAGCTGCACCGCTTGATGGATTAGAGCGCTTTCTGTATTCAAATCTCTATGGTGAGTTCAGAAGCACTCAGCAGTCTGCAATTAAAAATAGAGAACTAAAACTAATTGAAGAAGACATATTAAACTACTGTCCACTGTATGCACCTTTTAATAAAGCTAAGAATGCTGTGTATATGTGCATTCATTGCAACTTTCTGTATGTCTTTTTTTTTTTTAAATGAAGCAACACAAAATTATGCTTGGGTAGACTGAAACTTGCTTAAAGTATGTTTAAGTCTTGAAAATGAAAGTCAGGCCAATGCATTCATTATACATTATATTATACACTCACTGGACACTTTATTAGGTACACCTTACTAGTAGCGGGTTGGACCCCGTTTTGCCTTCAGAACTGCCTTAATCCTTAGATCCTTCGTGGCATAGATTTAACAAGGTACTGGAATTATTCCTCATAGATTTTGGTCCTTATTGATATGATAGCATCACGCAGCTGCTGCAGATTTGTTGGCTGTACATCCATGGTGAGAATCTTTCGTTCCACCACATCCCAAAGGTGTTCTATTGGATTGAGATCTGGTGACTGTGGAGGCCATTTAAGTATAGTGAATGCATTGTCACGTTCAAGAAACCAGTCTGAGATGATTCACGATTTATGACATGGCGCGTTATCCTGCTGGAACTAGCCATCAGAACAAGATTGGTACACTGTGGTCATAAAGGGATGGACATGGTCAGCAACAATACTCAGGTAGGCTGTGGCGTTGACACAATGCTCAATTGGTAATAATGAGCCCAAAGTGTGCCAAGAAAATATCCCCCACAGCATTACACCACCACCACCAGCCTGAACCGTTAAGAGAGGATGGATCCATGCTTTCATGTTGTTGACGTCAAATTCTGACCCTACCAACCGAATGTCGCAACAAAAATCGAGACTCATAAGACCAGGCAACGTTTTTCCAATCCTCTATTGTCCAATTCTGGTGAGCCTGTGTGAACTGTAGCCTCAGTTTCCTGTTCTTAGCTGACAGAAGTGGCACCCAATGTGGTCTTCTGCTGCTGTAGCCCATCTGCCTCAAGGTTTGATGTGTTATGCATTCAGAGATGCTCTTCTGCATTTGCGCCCTGTGTAAACCCTAGAGATGGTTGTGCATGAACATCCCAGTATATCAGCAGTTTCTGAAATACTCAGACCAGTCCGTCAGGCACCAACAACCATGCCACATTCAAAGTCACTTAAATCACCTTTCTTCCCCATTCTGATGCGCCGTTTGAACTGCAGCAGATCGTCTTGACCATGTCTAAATGCCTAAACGCATTGGGTTGCTGCCATGTGATTGGCTGATTACAAATTTGTGTTAATGAGCAGTTGGACAAAACCTAATAAAGTGGCCGGTGAATATATATGTAACACTGCAAATAAGAATGCTTTAGCATTTTCTACAAATGTATTTTGTTCCATTTGGGTTTTACAAGGAAGTCAAGTTTAACACAAAAACAAATATAAATCAACATATCTTGTTTGTAAAGACTAGTAATTAATTTTTTTTCTCTCTGGTCTATATTTCAGATTGATCTTCCCCCTGTTGGATGTGCCAGCTTCTGCCACAACTAATTTCATGCATAAATTTTAAGTGAGGGCAGTAAGTGCATGAATATAAATGAAGACAACTGTGGGAGGTTGCAACTGAAGACATATATAATTTGCTACACTATGTGATGTGTAGAACTTGAAAAAAAGACAAATACTTGGAATGTATGTGAACTTTTCAATATACAAATAAACATTCTCAAAAGCATTCTTTCAAGCATTATTATTTGAGACTTTTCATGGCACCTTGGATAAAGGTATGAGCCAGTTGAACTCTACTGGATGTTCTTCTTGGAAATGGTTGAAAGAGCCTCACAGACATGTAAATCGCACACATCGTCAGGCCTTATTCTTCTCAATAAAATTACAAAAACTCCTACAAAACATGCAGCACTGAGATGTACAGTGACATTTAGGTTTATAATGTGAGAACATGGAATTGTTTCAAATTGCAACATGAATAGTTCCAGTCGCAGCATGGATCCTTGCATAACCAGCTCTAATGTCAGCAGGCATCCCTGACTTCTTAGAGATTGAAACTGAAACCACTATCAAAAGGCAGATATGTAGTACATAGCCTAGATATATGATTTTAACAGAACCTAAAATATAACTGAGATTTTTAAAATATATTTTAATGCATACACTAAATTAACAACATTACTGTAAAACTAAACAGTAACAAATGCAACAAATAGGCTTTACATAGGCTGCACTAAGCTCTATATGTTAGGAGGGACTTCAATCATTTATTCATTTTCCTTTGGCTTATTGCCTTTATTCATCCACAGCTGAATGAACCGCCAACTTATCCAGCATGTTTTACACAACGCATGCCCTTCAAGCTGCAACCCAGTACTAGGAAACGTTCATACATACTCATTCACACACGGCCAATATAGTTTATTCAATTCACCTATTCCGCATACATGTCTTTGTGCTGTGAGAGAAACCCACGAGAACATGGGGAGAACATGCAAACTCCACACAGAAACGTCAACTGACCCAGCCGGGAATAGGAGGGACTTAAAGAGGAGATATTTGTAGATTCTTATTTAAAGGTCTAGTTTTCTAATTTTAGAATATTCTGGCTACTAATTATCTCGAGTTAATGTGTTGAGACGGAGCCTTGACATCCACGTCGCCACAAACTCACTTCAGTAACATTAGGCTACTTAATTAGCTATAGCTAGATATTAAAGCTAGATATAAAAACTCACCTGAAACCAACACTGTCTTGACGATCCTATGACTGTACAAACACGTCACGTACTCGACACTGGCATTTCTCGTTAAGAAGCATAGTGTTTGTCGCAAAACATTTGCAGCGACCAAGAGCTCTTAGATTTACCGCGCTTGTCTCAACTTTAAGGATCGCGCATGCGCTTTAACAGCTTTGCGCCATAAAGATTTGTGTAGTACGTCGTCAGCAGAACAAATAAAACACAGGCAGGAAGGAGAAGGTATGTCTCAGGAAGATTAACGATAATAGTTAAAAGAGAGATGTAAAACTGCTTTTATCATGACAATCATTAAAGCTATACTATCAAATCTCCTCATCATAAACTTTTATGGTCTATACAAACCATGCAGCTCCCCTGATTTTGCTTTGCATTAATGATCAAGTGTCTGCTTAATCAGAAGTTAACATCCTTGCATGAAAAATATTAAGAACGAAAATAAGAGAAACCATCACAGACACAAAAGATCTACTGTTTTCCACTATAATGCATTAAATTCACACACCCAAACACACACACACACAGTCACACAGCAAAAATTAACCATTAAAACCGTACATTTTAATTAGGGCCTGGCAATAAATCGTTTCAGCATCGATATCGCTATGTGTGTGTCTGCAATAGTCACATCACAAGATATGCAATGTTTAGTTGGGATTATAATTGATCATCACAACCATTAAGAAGGGTGATGTGGTGGCGCAGTGGGTAGCGCTGTCGCCTCACAGCAAAAAGGTCGCTGGTTCGGGCCTCGGCTGAATCAATTGGCATATGCGTGGAGTTTGCATGTTCTTCCCGTGTTGGGGTGGTTTTCCGGGTATCCAAAGTCCAAAGACATCCAGTATAGGTGAATTGGGTAAGCTTATTTGGCTGTAGTGAATGGGACATGTTAGCCTAAATACAACCACAAAGTAAGTCTTCTTTTTTTCGGTAAAAGCTTTTAAAAGCAAACACAAGTTGGTGTTACCAATTAATGTCATATTATGCCATTTTTGCCACATAATAATTTCATGACAAGTTGTGTTATGCCAGCCATTTAACAAACGACACCCACTATCAGACTAACCTGAAGTGCTAAATGCTAACTCTTTTTGGGCTAGAAAATATGTCATCCCTGCAGTCTTCTGTTAGCATTAGAATTTACTATCAGTATTATTGTTAGTTCCAAACAATTAGCTTATATATGGGTTTTATTGGGGCGGCACAGTGACTCAGTGGTTAGCACTGTCGCCAGTAAGATGGTTGCTAGTTCAAGTCCTGGCTGGGCCAGTTGGCATTTCTGTGTGGAGTTTTATATGTTCTCCCTGTGTTCATGTGGATTTCCTCCAGGTGCTCCGGTTTCTCTCACAATCCAAAGACATGCTCTATAGGTGAATTGAATAAACTGAATTGACCGTAGTGTATGAGATGTGTTTGTGAATGTTAAGAGTATGGGTGTTTCCAAGTACTGGGTTGTTGCTGGAAGGGGATCCGCTGCATAAAACATATGCTGGAATGGTTGGTGGTTTATTCCGCTGTGGCGACCTCTGAAATAGAGGCTAAGCAAGGAAAATGAATGAATGAATGAATGTGTTTTATTGGGCCCACATAATGTGTCCACTGGACACATTGAGCTGCTCTGTCTGGGCATGTAAACCATGAGCATGATCAGCTCCTGTGCATGTGAAATGCCACCTGCTATCTACCTAGAAGATAAGTCATAATATCAATCGATTTAGTATGTCATTGTGCTACAAATAACATGTCCTATTAACACAAGAATTTAACATAGTCTCTTATATCTGAAGGAACATTGCCAGACAAAATATATTAAATTGCTAAGATGGGTGCTATATTCCAACATCACTTATCTTATTTCTAATTTTACAGACCCTGATGTAAGGTCATTCCACGTGGTGTTAGATGTTGTAACTAACAACCAGATCAAATACTGTGATAAAGTATAAATGAGGTGATGTTACATCTTCCTGGCAAAACAATCATCATCAACGCAACTTGAATGTCACTTTCCCTATTTACAGAATAAGTATGACCATGGACCATGGACCCATCCCTTTGCTGTTGTAAAGCTCACCAAAATAACAGATTTAATGTGACAGCTAATAAGACTGTAGTGCTTGAGAGGTTTCAATTTGGCCCACTGCTGTTTTATTGCTGAACAAAATAGAGAGACTGCAATAAATTGTGGGAGTCGAACACGGTTGTGTTTGACAGAGCAAGTTAGCTACACGTGAAGGTGAGTTGCTTATGTTTGTTTCTTTTAACACTTTCTTTTTTAAGATAAAAGTGTTAAATATATAATACTACTCAGCAAATATTAGTAGTAAATAATATTTCAAAAAATGGATTTCAGTTGTGGCTTGGTACGTGGAAGATACTCAACAATTGATATAGATATATATACTCTAAATTAAGATGGTACTTTTGCTGTGATGCTGAAAAGTGTTTTAGATACTGTCAAACCATGTTAAAATGCTTTCTTCTATATGCATAACTGACAAAGTAAAAGACAACAGCCTGAATTTAATGTAGCAAAAGGTCTGTAATAATATGAAACACTTTGAACTTTGCGGAACAGGTTGCAAGTCAAAATACCATTTACGTCTACATAGTTACATAGTGGTTCTACATTATACATGTTATTATTTTAATTAGCATTTTAAATACAAATCACACTACTACAGTGTTATTGCTCTGGTAGCACATCTCTAAAAAGTTTATGAGGTATGTGACCTATCAAAAGTGAAGGGGTAAATACTAGCCCTGTGCTTGTAAACTCATTGGTAAAGCTCCCGTGTGATCCTGTGAACATCAGTGTGCTGTTAAAGAGATTTCATGTCAGTCTTGTGTTACTTTGCATGCAAAATGTATAATATCACCTCTTAATATATCTTTGGTTCATTGATTTCACAACTAGTACAATTTTTACCCATTGGCATTATATAATGAATTTCCCATGTGGTTAAAGGGATAGTTGACCCAAAAAAGAAAATTCTGCCATCATTCACGATTCACGAACCCTTCACTTATTCAAAATCTATTGGACTTTCTTTCTTCTGTTGAACACAGAATAAGATATTTTGAACAATGCTGCTAGCTGGCACCCAATGAAATCCATTTCCTACAATGGAAGTCGATGTGTGCCAGCAACCACAATTGTTCAGAATACATCCAACAAACAAAAGGAATAATATTTTCAACGAAAGAAAGAAATCCATAAAGGTTTAAACCAAACGAGGGAGAGTAAACGATGAGGTCATTTTCATTTTTTGGGTGAACTATCCCTTTAAGAAACATGTAAGAGCATATAGTTTACAAAGACTTTGACAGTGTTTTCTACAGAGGCTGCACTACTTGAGTTTTATTATCTTGTTAAGGGTGCATTTATGGCACAGCGGTTGATTTCCACGAAGTAGGGACATATAGCTGTCTGATAGTGTTTCATATTCCACATATGAGCCCTTCATCAATGCTTCCAAGAGTACTTGACTAACAAGAAAATAAAAAACTGAGTTAATAATATGAATTTAATAAGATGAATGCAGGTAAAGTGGGACACTTTTTCTGATAATTTGTCATTGCCATTTCTAGGGGACCACCCTATTGACAATTCATTCCTTTCATTCCGAAAGGGTAATTTACCAAGCATTACAGCAAACTGGATCAGTCCTACATATGCTCAGTTCCACTAATTTAATTTGATTTTGTTATGTTGTCTTAATTCTGCTTGAAATTATGTCAGAACTAAAGAAACCATTTTGTGCCATTCTGTTTTAATTATTGTGTTGTTGTTTTTTTTTTATATGTATTATTTTTTTAGATTAAAGTGTTGACTTTGGCCGTATTATTCTTAACCACACCCCTCTTACCGTTAGTTTGCTATGAGGGAATGATGTGTGAGGAAAAAAAGCATCGCCCCCTAGTCAACATTCTATTTCAGTTGCAATTCAAGTGCGTCAACTGAAATAAGTCTCATTAGTTTTTGATTAACGCAGATTTTAAATGGGATTACGCTCAAATGTCCCACTTTAATCTGTGCTTCTCCTATAAATTGTAATAATTACATATGCAGTTTATTTTTTCCCTTCTCTTCTTGTTTTTTCAAGACATTGCAACAATTACAAATTCTGCACTAAAGGCAAATCCATCATCTTGAAGATGCCAAAGCCAACAGGAAAAACAGGCGGTAAGTAAACAAAATGTCAGCCATGACATGACAACTGACAGAATCCTCAGACGCATTTATTTTAGTTTTGCATCATTCCGTCACCCACGGTCTTATCAGTTTAGTAGATGTCAGGATCAGTAAGGACTGTTTTCATGATCAAGGCTGTGACAAAACATCGCCATCATGTGGTCAACAACAATTTCACAGCTTTACACTAAAGATCACGCAACACCAAGCAAGCATGCCATGCACATTCATTAATGTGAAATTCGTTACATTAAAATGCCTTTTCATGCTTGATCGCCTTTACTCAGGGTAGTTTTTGTGTTCTGATATTGTAGTAGCTATTAGGAAGAGATCCCGAGTGCCTGGTGTTATGGTCACACAGTATGTCGAGGAACTTCCGCCTGGATGTACTACGCCTGATTTTGTCAGAAAACCCATAGCATTAACTATTCAGGAAGGTAATCATTGTCTATCTGTCTGTCTGTCTGTCTGTCTGTCTGTCTGTCTGTCTGTCTGTCTGTCT
>CAIGQZ010007154.1:19770420-19793558 GCA_903798205.1 Danio tinwini | reverse complement strand
TCTGTCTGTCTGTCTGTCTGTCTGTCTGTCTGTCTGTCTGTCTATCTATCTATCTATCTATCTATCTATCTATCTATCTATCTCTGTCTGTCTGTCAGTATCCATCCATCTAACCATCCCTCCATCCATTTATCCTTGACTGTAATACATTATTTAATTCTGAATTTGTTTTCCAGGCAAACTGGCCTTTTTTAAAGCTGTTGTTAATGGATGTCCAGTTCCAGAAGTTACATGGGGACGAAACAAGGAAGAGATCTCCAATTCAACCAAATATGTTACACGATTTGATGATAAGAATGAAGAATATATTTTGGAGGTGAAATGCAATTTTCAGCTGAAGTACGATGTTATAATCTGTTTAATTTTATTTGAATGGTTTTAAGTCATACCGCAACTATCAATTCATCCAGGTTGAAAATAAAGAAAATTTGACATTCCTCATAACTTATTTATAATCCACATAATTTCTATTTTTATTTTCCTTGACAGCATTTGGTGTTTACGTTATTTCTATTACAGATACCAAATGTAGATTCAGATCAAGCAGACACATACAAGTGTTTTGCTATAAATCAGTTTGGAAAAGCTATTTGCACTGCTGCACTGAATGTTATTGAGGGTAAGAAATCCATCATGTTAATTCCAACTTAATGTTCTGTTAGTCTTCTATATTATATATAATATAAAAATGCCATATCACATATAGGGCTAATTCAATCTGTTTTTCATCGTTTCAGTTGGATTCAAGAAAAGAAAGCCAGGTATGTACAGTATGTGGCTCAGAGCTAATGATGCTTGAAATTAGATAAACAGTATGATAATATTAGAAGGTCTGTTTTCTGTTAAAGAGCATTCAAAGTGTCGAAATGACTTCAAAAATGTCTAATTTGTTTTTCAGCCCCCAAAAGTGACCCAGATGACTTCAGAAAAATGCTGAAAAAAACGTAATGCATCACTTCATCATATAGATGTTTTATATGGTGCAATAAATATCAAATGATCAGGGAAAGAGAAATCAAATGAGGCAGGTTAGGGTTAGTTGTTACAGCTAATTTGTTCCAGGGTTTATATGTTTGATTTTGGTTGTTGCTGTAATTGCTTTCTATAAAAAGCAGACAATAAAACATTGCATGTGAATTGAACACTGGGGCATGTTGTCACACTATCTGTGACATTGGACCACAAAACCAGTCATAAGCATACCTTTTCAGAAATTGAGTATTATACATCACCTAAAAGGGTAATAAATAAGCTTTCCATTGATGTATACTTTCTTTTAGGATAGGACAATATTCGGCAGGACAATTAAATACAACTATTTAAGTATCTGAGAGTGCAAAACAAATCGAAATTTTGAGAAAATCACCTTTAAAGTTGCCTAAAGTAAGTTCTTACCAATGTATATTATTACTTTATTATATTACTAATCAGAACTAAAATGTCTATACATTTACTGTAAAAAAATGTACAAAATATCTTTATAGAACATGGTCTTTACTTAATACTCTAAGAATTGTTAATATAAAATAAAAAATATATATAATTTTGATCCATGCAGTGAGTTATTGTCTATTCCTAAAAATGTACCTGTGCAACATAAGAATTGGTTTTGTGGTCCAGGGTTTTCGGCTTAGTCCCTTTATTAATTTGGGGTCGCCACAGCAGAATGAACCGCCAACTTATCCAGCATACGTTTTACGCAGTGGATGCCCTTTCAGCTGCAACCCATCACTGGGAAAGATCCATACAGACTCATTCACACACATACACTATGGACAATTTAGCTTAACCAATTCACCTGTACCACATGTCTTTGGATTTGTGGGGGAAACCGGAGCACCCAGAGGAAACCCACACGAACAAGGGAGAACATGCAAACTCCACAAAGAATTGCCAACAGACCCAGCCAAGGCTCGAACCAGAGACCTTCTTGCTGTGAGGCTACCCACTGCACCACCGTGACACCCAGGGTATTTTAGTTAGAAAAAAATTGCTTTATATAACAAACTATTGCTGATAAAGATTATGGGTAAAACAGATATAAAACACAAAACCATTCAGTAAACATCATAAAAGTGATGTAAAAAATACCAAAAGAAAATGAAATGAAAAGAGTGTGTTTACCCGAAAGGTCTTTTTTGATAGGCAATTTCTTTACTAACCAAATCAAGCAGTCTGATCTGTTGCGGCACTTTATTAATTTTAGGGTTGTCAAGAGGAAGCAAGAACAATGTAAAGAGGGAGAAATTGATCCAAGGTTCTGGGAGGTGTTACTGAGCGCGGCCAGGAAAGATTACGAATGTATTTGTCATGAATATGGAGTCACGGACTTCAGGTGGATGCTGAGAAAACTTAACCAGAAGAGGAAGGAAAGAGAGGCAGAGCAGTCCAAGGTTTCTTTTCCCATGAGTTTAAGTTATCTTTTCACCATTGATTATAAATATACACAATATGAAAAGCTCTTCTGCTGAATTTTCTGTCTTCAAGTATGTGGAGAAAGTCCACAGCATGAAACAGATCGAGGTAAAAACTGACGGCACAGCAGAATTTGAGCTGGACATGAAGCTAAAGGACCCTAACAGCAAAATCTTACTCTACAAAGTAAGTGCTTTTATTTGAACGCCTCAGTGTCATCAAAAATCCTTTAATGTACTTTAACGTACTAGCTCTTCACAGGACGGGGAAATGCTTGACTACGGAGATGGAATGGATGATACTGCAAAACATAATATGCAACAATTTGGTGAAACATACTTGTTCAGCATTAGAGACCTTGGCCCAGAGGATGCTGGCTTATATCAAGTGGATGTAGAGGATGCAAACATGTTCTCAACTTCTCTAGCATGTAAGTAATACCAAATGGTTTTTTAAAGACCCATTTTCATAAGACTGTTATGAGGTGTTTAACAGTAATCAGAATCTTAAATTCTTGAAAGTTTATATATATATATATATATATATATATATATATATATAAACCTATGTACATTTATATGTATGTCTTTCTGCTATGTATCATATCATCTTTAGATCAAATTACAAAACACTAATTACTGCTTGTGCAAAGCGTTTGTAGTGTAGTGTCTATGGACAGGACAGTAAATTTGATGTTATTCTCTTTTCTGGCTGCCATTATTAGTCTCATACAATTTTCTCTTTTTCCAAAAGTCTTGATAACACCCTTGTGTAGTTTTTATTTTATTATTTCAGCAAATAGTATTGTAAACAAATGATTTGTTGTACTCTTCCATTCACTGCACTCTAAATTTACCCAACTATGAGGACTTTCTGCTATTGAGAAACCCAGAAATGTGAAAAGGGTTGATTATGGGTCATTAATATTGTAGTAACTTTAATTGTAACACATTTTTATAAGTGGTGCTGTGAAATTGTGCAGCACCAATCTTTCACAGGGGTGTGAGCAAAAATGTAATTCATATGAATTAGCTACTAATTTGCTGAATAATCACAAACTGGCTTAAAACCGAGCACTAAAAATTTAATTAAGCAGCATTTGCATGACACTACACTGTAAAAAAATCTTACTGACTTAACTTTTTTAGTTCAATCAAATTAACTTTTAGAGTTATCTCAACTTACATCAATTAAACTGACTAAAAACATTGAGTTAAACTTTGTATAACTTGTATAAAAATATATAACTGAAACCTGATTTACTTATTAAAATAAGTTAAAGCAACATAAAAATATTTTTGTCATTAAATGTTTTACAGTGTATATTTATCACTGGTTGATGAGCTATTTCTTCTGCTTAATATCTGACTCAAATTCATTTTTATTTGTAATATATTCTCTTTGAATTGTTTTTACCTTCAGTGCCTGATGTGGAGTTTAACAGGACTCTGAAAGACATGAAAGTGGCAGAAGGGCAGGACGCAGTGTTTGAGTGTGCCTTATTGGACCCTGTCCCACAAATCACCTGGTGCGTCAATGATGTCTCTGTGGAGCATGGAGATAAATATGATATCACAGTGTCGGAAGACCAGCAAGTGCACAAACTAGCAGTGAAAAACTGTACAAAAAATGACAAGGGAGTCTATTCGGCTATTGCTGGTCTCAGATCAAGCCAGGGGACTTTGCTTGTGGAAGGTAGGCTTTCTGATTTATTTTTCCTTAACTGTTGTCCCTCTTTGGGTAATTTCACATGCATTTTAAATCCACAATACACAAAAAAATGCAGGGTTCCCAACACAAATCAAGTAGGTTAACTTAACAAATTGAAGAGGATTAAATATAAAACAGTAAAATTTTTCCAAAAAAATCTCAAGAATTGTGTTGTTTAATGCCATTTTACATAAGTATTTTGAACAAGCAGCAAAATAGTTTTAAGTGTATACCCTTTATTAACAGACAAATGTTTAGAACGATTAAGATTTTTTTTAAAATACAAAAAAAACAATTGAATTATAATTTCTCTCTAAATTTAAATCATAATCTCTCTCTCTTTCTCCCTTCCTCCCCCATTCCCTCCGTTCCCATATATGTAATTTACATAAATCATGATAAAATTCTGATACATTAAACATTTCCATTCTAAATTTCCATTATTATATGTGCTACTTTGTGGGAACTATAATACTGTGGTGTGAAATAGCAAATTACAAATCCTCAAATTACTGTAAATGAGTAGTTTTTCCCAGGAATTGTACTTTTTCTAAGCACATAACAACCTCAAGGCATGTGGGCTTTATAAATGCAGCAAACATGTACAGTGTGGAAGCATTAAAAGTGTCCAAGAAGACACTAAATTATTACACGCAATGACTGAGAGACTGTTAAGATGATGATGATGATGATGAAGATAATAATAATAGTTCATTAAATTTATATAACACTTTTCTGGACACTAAAAGCACTTTACACATTGGGGAAATCTCCTCATCCACCACTAGTGTGCAGCATCCACATGGATGACGTAACGGCAGCCATATTACACTAGAGACAGGAGAGGTGGTGATGAAGCCAATTATGATAATGGGATGGTTAGGAGGCCATAATGGACAGAGGCCAGTGGGCAAATTTACACTTTTCAAAGGACATCCTAAGATTTTTTTTTTTACCTCGGTTTAACGTCTCATCCGAAAGATGGCACTCACTGAGCAGTATAGAGTCACTTCACTATTCTGGGGCGTTAGGACCCACACAGACCGTAGGTTGAGCACCCCCTGCTGACTTCACTAACACCACTTATGGCAGCAACCTACAGTAGCTTTCCCATGTGATCTTCCATCCAGGTACTGATCAGGCGCAGCCCTGTTTAGCTTTAGTGGGCGACCATTTGAGAGCTGCAGAGAGCTAGCTGCCTGCAGGACATGTACTGTATAAGGACTGAAATCACCAAATGGTCTTAAAGAAATCACTGAATTAACCCTAATGTTACGTTTTCATACACAAATGCACAAATAGCATGCAAACACATTAAATTTTCACATCGTAATACTCGCTACCCTTGAGTACTTTTAAAAGGGTTACTCTTTACTCACACTTTGTAATATTAGTAATATTTTAGTAATACTTACAGCAGATACTTTTACTCTAATCGCACTACATTTTTTGGCAAGTAATGGTACTTTTAATTGAGCATGACTTTTTAGTACTGTCTCCACCACTGCCATAATACATTACATTCATTAGGTAAATAATAAAATTAAGAAATGAATGCAATGATGGATTAAAACTGACTGACACTGATATTAATTTCTGTGTTTTATATTATTCAAAGAAAGCTTTAAAAAATACTTTTAAACATTTTTGTACTTTTTTTAAACAAGATTTATTTTGCCTGATCACTGTACTTTAGGTGTATTTTATAACTGCTACTGTTTCCAGATGATCCTAAAGCCTGTGGTAAAAGTGATGCAGATGAACTAGCCAAGCATTTCACTGAGGAGAAAGCCAGACTGCAAAGGGAAAACGATGAAGCAGTCAGGAGGGCACAGGCTGAGCGAGATGAAGCGACCAGAAAGGCCAAGAAAGAGCAAGACGAGGCAGCCAGGAGAGCCCAAGCTGAAAGAGAAGAAGCTGCCAGGAGGGCACAGGCTGACCAGGATGAAGCCAACAGGAAGGCTCAAGAGGAGCAAGATGAGGTAGCCAGGAGGGCCCAAGCTGAAAGAAATGAAGCTGCCACGAGGGCCAAGGGTGACCAGGATGAAGCTGCCAGAAAGGCTCAAGAGGAGCAAGATGAGGAGGCCAGGAGGTCCCAAGTTAAAAGAGATGAAGCGGCCTGGAGAGCTCAGGCTGAACGAGATGAAGTAGCCAGGAGGGCACAGGCCGAACAAGAAGCGACTGAAACAAGGGCAGCCATGATGGCAAAGACAGAAGGACAAAATGGCAGTGGAGGATCAATCCTGGGAGATGTCAATGAAGGTGATGGATCAGGGATAAAAAATGGAGGAGACAGGACTAAGAAAAATAGAAAAGGAGATGGTTTAGAAGATGTAGATGGTTCAAGTGAAGATGGATCAAATAAGAAGCACAAAAAATGTGCAAGAAACTGTGAACTGGTTCTTAACTGCATCACAGGTACGTGATCGTCTGAAAAATCACATCATATTATGTCATAAATTCCTCTGTGCTGAGATTGTATAATTAGACACATTTCCTCCAGAACATGGCGTCCACTTCCTGAAAGGCTTGTCAGATGCTGCTGTCAACATTGGAGAATCAGCAGAGTTAGAGTGCAAACTTAGCAGTGAAGATAGCACTGGATTATGGTACAAAGATGGCAAAAAGGTTAGAATGTACAATCATATATTACATTTATCCAATTTTGTTATGTAATATCCATGACAAATGTTACTTTTTTTCATCAGCTGGTGTCTGTGGATGGAATTACAGTTGTTAAAAATGGGGCTCACCATAAACTAATCATCCACAACTGCCAAGAAGGAGACGCTGGGAAATACAAGTTTGAGGCTGAAGGACGTAAATCAGAGGCTTTATTAACTGTTGAAGGTAGGCTTGTTTTTTGCATGCCAGCCTAATTTTGACAGTGAAATCCATAAATGTTCAGATTGCAAAAAAAAAAGGTATAATAGATTCATTAAATGAGTACGGAAACCATAAGACAATGATGTATGGATATTTAGTCCAAAAAAAAAAAAAAACTCTACAACCCTGTTGTTTTTTTTATAGGAAAGCAATTACAAAATATTGCTTCTTCCTTTAGATCCACCCAAAATTGATGCAGATGACTTGGGTAAATTCTCAGAACCAGTTATTGTGAAAGCAGGAGAAAATGCTTCCTTCAAGCTGCCATTTACAGCAAAAGAGCCAATGAGGATTCAGTGGTTTAAAGGGGACAAAGAGCTGCTGGAGGGTCACGGAGTCAGGATTGAAAAGTCTTCAGCTCACAGTAGCATACTTCTTACTAAGTGTCAGCGCAAAGACACCGGACAGATCAAAATCAAAATCAAAAATGAATTTGCCACCATGGAGGCAGTATCACAACTCCTAGTACTTGGTATGTAATGCAAATTTTGTTTTTTTGTTTTTTGTTAAAAGTAAAAAAAAAAAAAAAATTTTGTTAAAAGTATTTCATACACAAAAATACATCAAATGTGTTGTGAAACAGAAGAATATTCTGTTAAAAGAATATTAACTTCACATACATCCTTCAAAACCCAGAGGCAAAGCTTTTTAAGCTCTTATTGCTGTTTGCATGCTAAATTAATGATGACAAGTTGAAATTCATATAAAATATGCATATAAAATATACATTTTGTCCTGGTTTCCTTTGCATTCACACTGTCATTTTAAAGGTTGAGTCTTAAGGCATAAACAACAACAAAAAATACATTAATGACATCAATTTTGCAACAGAACACACTACAATAATGGTGTGTACTGAGATAAACACCCTTGGAAAGGGTACCCAAAAAGTGGTACAGTATGGTTCACTTTTTGGTACCTTTTGAAAGTGGAAACGGACAAAAAAGCAAACTGAAATGTACTGTACCGAACCATACCGCTCAGTGGAAACTGGCCATTATTGTTTGAGTTCTCATTAAACACCATAGGCACTATCATACATCCGACGCAGTAAGGCGCAAGACGTGTTTGGCATAAATTGTTGCTATTTTCAGACCAGTGCAACCCTAATTTTTCCATTTTGGGCCATGTTGTTTAAATAGCAAATCTATTTGCACCACTTTTGGCTCGTTTCCACTGACTGGTACGGTACGGGTCGGTATGGGTCGGTATGCTTTTATGGCCGTTTCCACTGTCAAAAGGCGTACCGAACTGTACCATACCCCTTTTTCGCCACCCTTTCGAAAGGGTACCAAACACTAGAAAGGGTACCAAAAGGGTCCCAAAGGTGGAGCTAGACGTGCAGCTGAACGCTATTAGTTTACAGAGATATATCACGAGCTTACGCAACAAGCCAGAACACAGCCGAGAAACTATATATACATATAATAACGAGTCCTGTTCGATCTGGGCTCAAACAAACCTTGTTGTTGTCTTGATGAACAGCCACAAAACCAAAAAGAAGAGCAGATTTTACCCTGTGCCCCGTAGTTTTTTTACGAGCCAGTCTGAAGCGCTAGTGGTTTTGCTTTTTTGCTTGTGCTCGTCGCGCTTCTTTATTTGAAATAACAAACTTCTTGAGCTGATGATAATAACATGCGCTTGATTATTGACGTGCTTTTGAAACCTGATCCTGTCAAAAACTGACAAATGCGAGAGTGACGCGCGAAAAAAAAAAAAGGAGAAGCCAGAAAAAAAGGAGCACATTATCATTACAGCAAACGTGAACAAACTGCCATGTTTAACTATTATCATCACCTTTTGGACTATTATGAACTCAGAATGATGGAATTACTTTCTAACAAGAGGCTACACGTGCTGCCGAAGATTACAGACGCATTTAATCATGAGAGGTCTGCACTGACTGGGCTCTTTTTTCTAAATGTCTGCTGTGTGTAGTTTTTCTGTAAGTGGTAACATATCGGAGACTGTAATGGTCTGTATGTGTTTATATATGTTGCATTTATTTATTTATTTTATATAATTACAGACGTTACACTAGGGTATTTTGCACTGTCATTGATCTGCAGTTATAATCAACTGATGTTCATAGAAAAGTTAGTAATAAACATTTATACACAAGTATTTGTGTGTGTAAAGCCTCTGTTTTGTGAGAAGTGCTTCTCATATGATATGTGAGCGACTCGTACAGCTTTACTTTTACTTTTCTCAAGCAAAAATGACGTTGACTGCAACTTTCTGTCGTACACCACGCCCACCAAAAGAGTACCATTGGTACCCTTTTAGCAGTGGAAACGCAAGCCTAATAAAGGTGACCTGTACCGTACTGTACTGTACCAGTCAGTGGAAACGAGCCATTTGTGGACTGTAGGTGTTACAGTCTAGAAAGGAGGTGTGTTAAGGCACATTGTTGGCGTGTTGCTGTTTTGAGGAACTAAAATAGACTGTGCAATTGACCAGCTGAAAGCAGGTCTAAAGTCCAGCGCAGAGCATGTTAGTTGTGCGCCTTAAACTCTTACACATTGTTTAATACATACAGGATGTGCGGCAATACGCAAATATCTTTACAAATGAAAAAGAATTAAAGAATTTAAATATTACAAAAATTGCTATTTACTACACAAACATAAAAACCACTGCCTCCATGCCTTCTTATTAGCAGCTTATGGCCTTTTTCAGTTTATTCATGACAATGTGCAATTGTATAATTGTTATTATTAGCAGTATCATTATTATATGCATATTTATATTTGTTTAAATAAAAACAAGTTTAGATGTGTCCTCCTATCGGGTTTTGGAGACGTATGCATCACCCTATGGGGCATAAGAATAGGATGTGTGTATGGATATAACTTTTATATTTTTAATAAAGTGACCACACTTTATTATTATTGTTCATTTATTCGTTTGCTGGAAATTAGAACTGAATTTAGAAATAGTTTTAGAACAAATCTTTGTGCTTAAACAAAATCATTATATAAGCAGATGGATGTCTTCAGTGGAATACGTACAACACCGTTTCCTTATCCATGAAAGTAAAGTAGTAAAAATAGAAAGTAAAGAGGCCGAATGGAGTAGGCTTATTTACGCTGTAGATGGTCTGTTTTCTCGCTAGTGTAGCTTTCAGGTTTTCCATTCAGTTTTTCCACTTACATAGTCGCCATGTATATAGCAAATGTGCCATAGCGCGATGCAATTGACTCTTAAATAGAATGGGAGATGAGACTCTGATTGTTTTATTGTGTGTTATGCTCAAAACACATCCATAACTCATTAAGCACAACCCTGTTAGACCATGCGCCGCAATGCAAACCGTATTTTTCAGTCCTTAAAATAGCAAAAGTGGATTCGGACATGCCCCTAATGCCTTCGTGCCATGTACTTTAGACTTTGCGCCTAGAGCGTTAAAAAAGAGCCCCATGCGTTCACACAAATTGCACCAAACATCATTTTAATCAAATCAAACCTGTCAAGTTTGAACATGCTGAAAATATCAAAATACGAATAGAAGAAAAAAAATCTGACCTCAACTATTTGGTTGTTGGATACGTAGTCAACTATTCTACCATTGTGGTACATAACATCTCGATATTTGTTTTTACAGACAGGCCAAGTCCACCACAAGGACCTGTGGAAATTGTAGAAAGCTCCTTGTCTGCTATCGAGTTTAAATGGAGATCCCCGAAGGATGATGGTGGTTGTCCTGTCACTAATTACAACCTGGAGCGTCAACAGCTGGGACGGAACACCTGGACTAAAATTGGAGCCATTCCTGGACAGCCTGCCTACAGAGACACGAACACTGATCGTGGCCGAAAGTACTGCTACAGGATCCGCGCAAAAAACTCAGAGGGCCTCAGTGACGCCATGACAACTAATGACATAGCTGCGGGCACTTTGGGTGAGATTCCTCAAGTTGGTCTATGTTTTCTTAGTCTTCAGAAAAAGGAAATGTGTTTTTAATTTAATAATAAAGGATGTTCTATTCATTCCCAGCATTCCCTGGCTCGCCTGCTCCTCCTAAAGTTGTCAGTGCCTTTAAAGACTGCGTTTATTTGGCCTGGCTTTCTCCCTCCAACACTGGAGGGGGCAATATCATTGGCTACAATGTGGAAAAACGCAAAAAGGGCAGCAATTTTTGGAGTCAAGCAAACCTAAAAGACGAACCAATCAGAGGTCTTAAATTCATTTATTTTCTTGACTAAAATATTCATTTCAAAGGATAGTTCACCCAAAATTCTAATTAACTCACTGTTTACGTTACATTTACATTTAGCTATTTAGCACAGCAATTCTCAACCAGTGGGTCACAGGAGAGCTTTAAACTGCAGCTTAATCTTCCAACTGCTGCATGCCAACTAGGACTACATTCGCAGTTGTATAAAGCAAACCGTCACGCAAATGTAAAGGTAACGATAATTAGAGTTATAATAATCTCACTTCAGTGCCTCACTTCTGCGACTGGTATTCACACAAGTCCGTTTGTATCATATTCACACAAGTCCGTTAATTCACAAACTCTGCATTCTTTCTTTGTGTGAACACTTTAATATAACCACACAGTTGTGTTTTATGACACCTGTACAGGAGAATCTAGCAAGACTCTGTGGTGTTCAACTCTTCACTGTTCCTCACAGTATATTATTCACTCCAATAATATACAGCTGCAAACCCAACCTCCTTCGGATTGATGTTTCAACAGATTTACTGTGTTTTTACTGTATATTGTATTACATATCTTTGTTAAATTTTAATGGATATAGATAGTAGATATTCAGTCAGTCCAATTCAAAGAAGCAGCTGATCTGGGCCCCGAAGTGAAAAAGGTTGAGAACCCCTGATTTAGCAGATGCTTTTGTCCAAAGAGACTTAACATTTACTGTAGAAGGCATTTATTGATTCAATAAAAAGGGGCAATACACCGTTTGTGCTCGAGGTAGGAAATGGGGGGTGGGGGGGGGGGATTTTAGAGAGAAGAGTTTCTACAGGTGGTTTATCAAGCCCACTCACCTGTGTGAAGTACACTTCATAAATGCACAATGTTTTTTTTCCTACTTACCCTCATGTGGTTTAAAATCTTTATGAGTTTTTTTTTCTGTTGAACACACACACACACACACACACACACACACACACACACACTGAAAAAAATCAAGCAGTACTTCATCTAATTAAAAATGTAACTTTCATTTCAGTTTAATATTCATTCATTTCTTTTCTTTTATTCCTTTATTAATCAGGGGTCGCCACGCTACATTTTTCATGTAATAAATTGTTAAGTTCAATTATAGTTAAATATAAATGTTTTTTCATTAAGAGCTCAACTAACAAATATGTTATGTTGACTAATGTAAAATGTTAAGGTTAGTCACACAGGCCAGTGCATGTGTATTAAACAAAAACTCAACATTGTAATGACCTGGCCCACAGCACTATAGCCAGGTGCATCATAGGAATTGGTTTAGAGTTAGTTTATGTGCTACATTAGTTAAACACACAAAGTTTATAACAAAACAACTCATGTATTTTGAGTTGGCTTCTGTGATTTAAGTCCAATATTTCCTTTATTTATTTATAAAATATTGGCCATCAATGAGGGTAAATAGTGTGTGAAGGAAGCACCCTGGTGGTATGGCCTGTTATGTTCTGAGCTCAGAATAAAAATGTTAACTAACAGTGCTGCCTCCTAACTGCTTATTCTGGCAGATTGCTGACAACAGAGACGCTCAGGTTTGTGTGGTGTATAGGACACAAGTGTTCTACTTGCTAACTTGCTGTTATGCGCCATGAACACTAGCACCCCGCTAGGCAATTAGATTAATTAATCAGTTTAGTTAGTAGCTCCAGTTGCCCACGTACAGCAATCATTACAATATGCTTTGCACTTTCATGAAAATTTATTTTTATAAAAATTTTTTTTTTTTACTGGCGTCGTGGGTAGCACAATCGCCTCACAGCAAGAAGGTCGCTGGTTTGAGCCTCGGCTGGGTCAGCTCTGTCAACACTTAGTAACTTAGATGTGCTCAAAGGTTTAAATACATATACATATAATAAATAATAGAGATAAAACGGTTAAATTGTGTCACATACCTCTTAAAATTTCTGTACATTCATACCTCCTCAAAGCCAGATTACAGTAAAATCATGTAAATTGACTTTTGCAGCATAAGACGTGCTTTATTAATTGTTTTTTGTATTATCAAGTGTTTAAATGTTTTTAAAGGCACGAAACAGAATTTGTGCTCTCGGGATCTACGTCCCCACCAATATCAAGAGCTAATCTACGCCCTTGGACTAAACTTAAAACAAAATGAATGAATGAATGAATGGCTCAAGTGATCAAATGTAGATGTGAACTTATTAATCTATTTATTTAAATTGGATAAATGAACATTTTATGGGAAATGTTGTTTTGATTAAGTGCATATCTTCTTGTTTAAAACAAAAAGAGAATTTACAACCAATAACCAATTACATGGTTTCCAGCTTTCTTCAAAATATCTTCTTTTGTATTCAACAGAAGAAAGATCCTCAGATGATAAATGATGAGTTTTGGCTGAACTATCCCTTTAATTGAATCAAAGTATTTCTTCTCTAATTACAAATACAATTTTAATGTTTTAATTTATTTTTTAGAGAAGAAGTGTGCAGTAAAAGATGTAATCGAAGGTGTAGAATATGAGTTCAGAGTTTCTGCTGTTAACACATGTGGCCCTGGAGAACCAAGCGGGCCCTCTGAATGCGTGATTGCGAGAGACCCCAAAAGTAAGACCCTATTCCAAAAATATGACCTGTTTGAGTACAACACGTATTCTTGATTTAAAGTCAATATTTCTGATGTTATTGCCTCAGAGCCTCCTGGTAAGGTCAAAGAACTTAAAATAAGCGGATCAAGCTACACCAGCCTGTCTCTGTCCTGGACTAAACCATCAGAAGTCAAAGGTGAGGCAGATGAAGCAAAAGGCTATTTTGTGGAAATCAGGCCTGCAGAGCAACTGGAGTGGAGTCGCTGCAATACAAACGCTGTGAATCAGACCTCCTTTACTGTCTTGGGATTGAAGTCAATGGCTATGTATTGGGTTCAAGTGACTGCCACCAATGAAGGAGGAGAGGGGCTTCCGCAGAGCTTTGACAATTATATTATCGCCATGCCTCCTCCGGGTACAGATTCATATGTATTTAAGTACTTTAGCTTTTAGTTTCACACAGAAGCTATATTAATCTGCCTTTATTTATTTTTTTAGTGAGGCCAAAGTTCACTGACAGAAAAATGAAAAGCTTTATGGTTGTTAAAGCTGGAAACACTGTTCGTGTCAGCGTCGGTTTTGAGGTAGTGTAGCAAAATAATAAACTATAATATCCCATATTTAAACATGGCTAATTCATGTTTATTTCTATATTTTTTGTCCATAGGCCTCTCCCCTCCCAGACATCACATGGCAAAAGGACGGTTTTCCTGTGGGCAAACATGTGACGATTGCCAATTTTGAAAAAGGTTCCCAGCTATTTATATACACATCAGAGCTGTCTGACACTGGCATCTATACAGTCAACGTGAAGAATACGGTGGGCCAGGACACCTTCGCTATTGAAATAAGAGTCAATGGTAATATAACTCTTCAGATTTGTTTCCTATAAAACGTATAACTTGCACACGCATGTTAAAGTGTCCCTATTAATGTTGCTTTGGATTCCTCCTAAAATAGTTTTCATTTGAGGCCAAAAACCGCTTTCATTTTCTTAGCTCTTTTTTACTCACAGTGTCTGAAATGGTTTAAGGATTTAAACACTACCCTTATGAACTCTTCTCTAATTAGTCAAACAGCTCAGTCTGTTTGGCCTAGCCCTTACGGTACATCAGACCAAATTTACATACAGTTGAACTCAGAATTATTAGCCCCCCTGTTTATTTTTTTCCCCCAATTTCTGTTTAACGGAGAGAAGCTTTTTTTCAACACATTTCTAAACATAATCGTTTTAATAACTCATTTCTAATAACTTATTTAGTTTATCTTTGCCATGATAACAGTAAATAATATTTTACTAGATATTTTTCAAGACACTTCTATACAGCTTAAAGTGACATTTAAAGGCTTAACTAAGTTAATTAGGTTAACTAGGCAGGATAGGGTAATTAGGCAAGTTATTGTACAATGATGGTTTGTTCTGTGGACTATCGAAAAAAAATCTAGCTTAAAGGGGCTTATAATTTTGATCTTAAAATGGCTTTTAAAAAATGAAAAACTGCTTTTATTCTAGCCAAAATAAAACAAATAAGACTTTCTCCAGAAGAAAAAATATTATCACACATACTGTGAAAATTTCCCTGCTCTGTTAAACATCACTTGGGAAATATTTAAAAATATATATTCAAAGGGGGGCTAATAATTCTGACTTCAACTGTACATGTACGTTTGTGCTGGAAGTAATCCTGGAATTACTTATTACCATGGCCAGACATGCTCATTTTATTTATTTATTGCAATTTATGTGGAGCATTAGGTAAAAATTCATTTTTTTGCTGAATGGTTTTGAGAGTATAGGAGCTAAAAACTTTATAAAAATGAACAATAATAGAAAAAATAAAAAACTTTTAATTAACTTTTAATTAAAGAAATTTTTGGTTCACAACGCATATCCAATCAGAACAGCTTGTTTACAAAGCTACAGTAAATCTCTCATCCAATATACGTAAATAATAAGAAATGCTATTCATTCATTTTTTGTTTTTTTTTGGCTCAGTCCCTTTATTAATTTGGGGTCGCCAGAGCGGAATGAACTGCCAACTTATTCAGCACATGTTTTACGCAGCGGATGCCCTTCAAGCCACCACTCATCACTGGGAAACATCCATACACTCTCATTCACACACATACACTACGGACAATTTAGCTTACTTAATTCACCTATATCGCATGTCTTTGGACGTGTGGGGCAATTCGAAGCACCTGGAGGAAACCCACGTGGACATGGGGAGAACATGCAAACTCCACACAGATATGCCAACTGACACAGCCGAGCCTCAAACAAGCAACGTTCTTGCTGTGAGGCGACAGCGCTACCCACTGCACCACCGCAAAATGCTATTCATAAACTTTATAATACATAAATCATCTAAACTTTTACAAATTATTGAATAACATTACTAAAAGTGAAAAAAACATATTTATATGCATTTATTTTAGTGAATAGATATACTAAATCATAGGCTCAAAAATGCATTTAGACTCAAAAAAGCTGGAGACACTCTACTTTTTAAAAAGCTGGTTGTTACAACCCAATATTGGGTCAAACATGGACAAATCCAAACAAATGGGTTAAAAAGTCTTTTAAATTTAATTGAAAAAAAAAAAACAATATTGGTTGTGTCAATATTTGACTCAATGTTTGGATACAAACAATAATTGTTTTAGAGTCTAATATGATAATAACTAAAATACTAGCTGTTTATTTTTCCTCATCAGATGACCCTAAGCCTCCAGGTCCAGTGGAACTGGAACAGAATGTCCACGACACTGTGACTCTGTCATGGACTCCATCCCCTGATGAGAAACGAGACAATCATCTACATTACATGGTGATGAAGCGGGACTCTGTCAAGCAGACATGGCGCACAGTGGTCGATCGCTTGTTTAACAACAAATTCACAGTCATTAACATCTTGCCAGGACGAGAGTACACTTTCAGAGTGTTTGCCAAGAATGATATAGGCCTGTCTGAGCCATCAGTGTCTCCTGTTTGGGGAACCACCAAAAAAAGAGGTTTGATTAAATATAAAATGCATATATATATATATCATTTTATATCAATTTCATTTAAAATTGTAAACAAGCAATCCAAAAAATCTATCAAAAAAAAAAAACATTAATACCTGTCAATTTTTTTAAATTAAGATCTATACATCAATTAAAAGCTAAATAAATATGTTTTCCGTTGAAGTATGGTCAGTATTGGGTTAACGCATTACAAATAACATGAGTTACGTAATAATATTACTTTAGGTAACAAGTACTTTAACAAGTATTGTTACTTTAAAAAAATTAAGTAATAATATTTGAGTTACTTTTTAAAAAATATAACTTGAGTTACTTTTTAGCTTAATTAATTTGCTTTAAAAAAATTGTTTGCTGAATTAAATTTGGTGTAATCACATTGAATCACACTCAATGAGAAAATGAGCTCTCCACAGGAACAGAGAGAAACCAAGATGGCAGAGCATTTCTGTAATGGAGGTATTCTCATTATTTTAAACACATGGAAGAAAAAGGGATTGACTCAATGGACAGTAATTTAGAACTAATAAGACAAAAACAGCAAACACATTGCTTTAAACTTTAATTAATCTGTATATAAAGCATGTATAGTGGACATTCTCAGAATGTCACATTATTCTTTTTTTTTTTCTTTCTTTAAAGGTAAATGAAGGTGTAGGTTGTTCAGTGTGTCGTTAAATGCAGATCTCCTCGATTTAATAAAAGAAGAAGAATACCCTGCAAATCCCTGCAAAACCTACAAAATACCCTGAAAAAGTAACTCAAAAGTAACAACCCATTACTTTCCATAAAAAGTAACTAAGTAATGCAACTAGTTACTTTTTGGGGGAGTAAATCAATATTGTAATGCTTTACTTTCAAAAGTAACTTTTCACAACACTGTTTGATTTGTTGGGATAGGACACATTTTGGCAGAGATACAATTATTGAAAAAAATCTGGAATCTGAGGTTTTAAAAAAATTTTATATTAATAAATTTGCCTTTAAAGTTGTCTAAATTAGGTTCAAAAAATTAAGTTACAGTAGAAAATCTCTAAATAATCTTTAGGGAATGTAATCATTAAAAGATATTCCAATGATTTTTTTAAATATATAATTTTGACTCGATCGTCACAATAGCGCAGTGAGTAGCACAAACGACTCACAGCAACAAGGTCACCGGTTCGAGCCCCGGCAGGGTCAGTTGGCGTTTATGTGTGGAATTTGCATGTTCTCCCCATGTTTGCGTGGGTTTCCTTCAGCTGCTCCGTTTTCTCCACAAGTCCAAAGACATGCACTATAGGTGAATTGAGTAAGCTAAATTGTCCGTAGTGTATGTATGCGAATAGGAGTGTATGGGTGTTTCCCAGTGATGGGTTGCAGCTGGAAGGACATCCGCTGCATAAAACATATGCTGGATAAGTTAGCGGTTCATTCCGCTGCGGTGACCCTAGATTAATAAAGGGATTAAGCCGAAAAGAAAATGAATGAATGAATAATTTTGACTCATACAATTTATTTTTTGGTTATTGCCACAAATAAACCCATGCAACTTAAGACTTTAGGTTTTGTGGTCCGGGGTCACAATTGGTAATCAGCTACCAAAATAAATAATCGTGAAAACAAATTGCGTTTGGGCGATCAATGATCTAGGCGGCACTAGCACTTGCCTTTAACGGGCACCTTTTCCCAAAGCAATTTACAGAACACTAATTGCAGCGAATTCCTCTGAGAAGCCGGAGATAAGTGTCTTGCTCAAGGGCAGTGATGATAGAAGATCTATGAAACTCTCTTTATGGGTCACCCTTATCCAGGTTTATACCTCTGGGACTTAGTGCTGCTGTCCCTGACATATAGCCACTAAACTAACACCTTGTCGTGTCCTGGAAATGTTGTACCGGTAACGTTGACAGCTGCAGTATAAAGATGGTCTATTACACTGGCTCTGGATCATTTCTTTGCCAGTGATGGTCTGCACTTCATAATCTGCTCGCATCCCTCCAGCTTTTACTGCACCTTCACTTAGACACTATCATGCTCACAGAAGATTGCACACAAGTTATTGTTTGCTATAGTGTAAGGTAGCCAAAAATGAACTGACAACCATTTTTTCCCCTCTCTTCCATTTTCAGAAAAATTCACATACAGCATCCCTGTATCAAAACCCATTAACTTCCAGGCAGCCCCCAAATTTATTGTCCCACTGAAACTCCATGCTGCTTCACCGGGTTATGAGTGCCACATGAGCTGTGCTGTTACAGGCAACCCGACCCCACATATCACCTGGTACCACAACAACATCAGCCTCAACACAAACCCAAACTACTACATCACCAACGTATGTGGGGTTTGTTCCCTGCTGATCCTGAGGGTTGAGCGCAAAGACATTGGAGAGTACAAGGTTGTGGCCGAAAACTCTCTTGGTCATGATGAGAGCGCCACCAAGCTCACAATCAAAGGTATGACCACTGTTTTAGTATTGAAGGTGCTATGTACGTTTTTGACTCTTCTAAAGCATAAAAATACCACAATATGTTTGCAGATATTTAAGAAAAATGCCAAGTGAACAATCTGGTTTATCTGAAAAACAATGCTAAAGTCAGATATTCTACTTTGAAAATGTGCATTACGTGTTACAAATGTGCATTACGGCATATTATCGTTTTTTTTTTTTTACCCACCCACTGCCACATTAGCCAATTATATTACAGCACCCTGGGTTGCCTTTGCGAAAAACCACGTATTTCATTCATTCATTCAGAAAGGCTCTCAAAGCATGCGTCTGTGACTGAAATGCAACCTCCGGTGGACAGTAGCAGACTTTGAAATGAGACGCAGAATCAGAGTTCCACATGAGGTTATTAGTTAGTAAATAGTATGATTGCGAACGTAACCATTGTGAGCAGGTTGCATTGTAATCACGTGTCCCAACAACATGCTACGTAATGAGATTTGCAGTGATAAGCAATCTTGGGCTGTTTGCATCAGACAAAACAAGACAGAAATTTAAATGCAGCCATTCAGAAGCACACAATAGTGCACTCATTCCACTCAAGTTCAACCACTTGGTGTCAAACTTACATACTGCACCTTTAACTGAGCTGTTTAAGGTTAAATTATCATTCATTAGACTTAATGTTTTACCTTTAGACATTTAACTAAATTTTTTTCTGTTGTCATGTCTTACAGAGTAAAGAAGAGAATGTCAAAGAACACAGCTGCTGTTTTGAAATGGATTTCTTAAAAGTGAAATAAAAACTGATGTGATTTTAGGAAAAAGGAATATCTTATCACATGTATGTATTGAACATTATCTATCTATCTATCTATCTATCTATCTATCTATCTATCTATCTATCTATCTATCTATCTATCTATCTATCTATCTATCTATCTAGTTACTTATTATTAAAAGTCTCACGTTATCTTGAAATGTCTCAAAAGAGGCTGTGATGTGTGAAAAATTGAAATGAAAGATCACTGGTATCAACAGTAAGTCTTGGCTCCAGTAAGATATCCAGTCATAAAATTTGTTTTTATCAAATAAAACTGTTTATGCACAAGAGAAATGTCTTGAAACGGTCTTAATTTCAAAATGTTTTGAAGACTCACCATTGAATGGTGTAGCCAAAGTCTTCATATGTCAGCTGAAATCTAGAAATAAAACAAGAATCAGCGTTGAGAATAAAACAGGTGGAAAGCTTTATAAAGTCTGTAGAACTTAATGAAATATGAAATAATAACACTTTTAAATATAAAATGTTTTTAGCAATGCCATAGAAACATTTTGGTGTCCTACAAATCTTTATTTTTTTACTTAGTTTGAAGATTTTTTACTTAGTTTTTTCTTCTTTGTCTGTGTGTGGGTAAAAGATGTTCTTAAAAATTGTTAAGATTCTTTATAGAACCATCAATGGCAAAAAAAATAAATATTTTAAAAGCATTAATTTAAAAACACAGCAACTTACCAATATTTCACAATGTTTTCAATTTTATTTGATTTTAGTATTTTTATTTCTCTATATTTTAATATAATAGACAGCAACTTACTAAATACTGATTCTATAGGCATAATATATAAGCATAGATAAATATATATATATAGATTTAGATCGATTTCTAAGTAAAGGAATTACTTTATATTTTCTCAAACATATACGTGTTACGCAGCGTAGAGACCGCCTCCAATGCGCAACGCCCCCTACTCGCGCTCCTCGTGCTTGAAAGTTCACTTTTGATTGTTCCCCGTCGTTGTGGACCAATACAGCGGTCACCTAATCACTGAATAAATCAGTGAGAGGGGGAGAGTTGCAGGCTACCGTGCAGATCCTCTGCAAAGTCAAGATGACCAAGCGCAAAGGAAAAAGTACTAATAAACAGGACGACAGTTTGCTGCTTTTGGAGACGCCATCCGTAACTCCACCGAGGGGATTTAAAGAATATGCAGTCCCTGCCATTGTTTTCTTTATTTTCGCTGTCGGGGGATCAACAGCACTCTGGTTCTGCTGCCAGCAGCAGCAAACTATCGACAGTCTGACAGAGACGGTCAATGCAATGCAACTCAGGATAACCAAGTTCCAACAGCAGTTGGGAATGGGTAATGCACAGGTATTTGATTTAAGACACTAAAAACTTATTTAACAAATTATAAATATTCCCTGGATATGCATTTTTCTTGTTATGAATTGACTTTGACAATAATAAAGCTAATTGACTTGTTTTTACACATGGAACATTGTGTACCAAAAACTGACCACTTGTGTAAGTGTATGTGTTATGGTGTACATATTAAATTATTTGTAATTATTTCACTGGAAAAAGCTGTTAATACTGACAGATCTGTATCCATGTCTCATGTGCCCTTTCAATATTCCATTTGTTAAACTGTGTCATGTGGCTCACAGGCCATTAATAGTCAGTCTGGACCAGGATCATGTTTCCTTTTGCCATGCTGGCTTGTTTAAAGGACACCAAGCAAATGGAATTCTAACCAATATGTAAAAGGTAACATTTAAATAAACAAGTAAATTATTCTATCTAAAAATGTTTACAGCATTAGATTAATGGCCATATTTGAAATTCAATTGCAAAACCCATTAATTTTCCTTTCACTGGTGGTCATTCTAGAACTTACTTATGCACTTTAAAAAAAAGCAATACGTTTTCACAAACATACTGCGCTGTAAAAGGTGTATGCCATCTCACCATTAACTTTGTTTCTTTTTTTTTATGAGCGAGAATGCAATGTTACCATAAAGTTAAGAAAACTTAGCTTCTTAACTTCTACCCCAAATTTATATAATGTTAGCAATTCAATTTCTATTAAAGGAAATGTCACAACTTTAATTGCCAGCAGCTTGCATAAAATAGGCTCTTTGTGAAAAACACTGTAGGAAATCTTTCCAGGTCATTCATAGCCAGAGGTTAATTGTAACCAGATGGTGTTTTTGGGTACACGTTTACCTTTTTAAAATTGAACTTAAAAACCTCATGATGCTTTAAAATGTTAGTTAGAATGATTTTAATCATTTATTTTAATCACACAACTATTTAAAAGCCTTAATATATATTCAATGCAACATCAATTGCAAAGAGCAATTGTATTTATGTATTCTACATGTACATGAAAATCGACTGAATCATAAAATCACCAACACCACTTAAGTGAGCATCAACAATTAATAAAAATGTACTTTTTAATCCTGCATTATTCACAGTGGCCTTGAACAAGTCTCTACTACACTACAGATGTAATTATAATAACTGATAAATTAAGAGATCATAAACTGGTGATGAAAAGACCAAATTTTGAGCAAAAATACATTATTTCGCCAAAAAAATATGCACAATTGAGGTGGTTTTGGGGAATAATGGGAGATGGAAATGCATTTGCTGAATAAATGCTGACCAAGTGAACATTACCCCCATGTGACCAATCAGCTGTCTCTATTATGCTTGTCTTGTTTATGGTTTGTTGCTTGGTTACCATAACTATACTAAGCCGCTCTAACCACCCACTTTTTTGCGTGGTTAGTTATGTAAAAGTTATGTAACGTTGATAACTTTGCTTTACATTTAGGATGAGTCAATATTCGAAGTGAATCAAAATAGTCCTAGGACATCAAAGTTCAATAGTTTTAGGAAAACTTTGATGAAAGATGATGATCCATTTCATTGGTTGACTACTGTAGATTGACATGATGGTCTAAGCCAGATGTAACAGATGCGGCTGTATTAGACTTTAAAAAAAATGGTTCACCAGCATGGACCACACCACACTTTGAGCTAGACTTTTTTTGTAGGGATGGTAAGGGAACCGTGGCATGAAGGGGAAGGGAAGTAAGAGGATAAACAGTGAACATGTAGGTGGGTTGA
>CAIGQZ010007154.1:19736641-19770410 GCA_903798205.1 Danio tinwini | reverse complement strand
GGGGAAGGGAAGTAAGAGGATAAACAGTGAACATGTAGGTGGGTTGACCAGGCGTCCTAAGATGATGCCCAGAGACTCAGAGTGGGGGTACTATCTTTTTAATATTTTGGTAGACTGATTGGACCCCCGATTTAACCTAGTAGGGAAGAGAGGGTTACAGGATTGTTAATAGGAAGCAAGGAAATAGAGGGTGGGTTCGAGAGAACGAGAAGAACAGTGCTAGAGGTAACTAACGTAACTAATAACCTACTCTATAAAAACTTATTTAAGGAGACAAAGTGAGGTGTGGTTCCACTGCCAAACCTTTGTTTACAAGATAACTCCATTAAATGAGTGAAATGTTGCATACTGATGAGATGAATAATTAAATTCACTGCAATTAAAACATGTTGTCTTTATTTCTAGACTGCCAACGTGGGTGTTTTTGAAGAGCGTCTACAAGCTCTGGAAGAGGCCTACACACAGGCCCAAAAAAAGGCAGATGTTGCACTGGCCACCTCAGAAAAACTCAAATCTACTGATTTCAAAAACCAAGTCTGGTCTCTTCAGACCGAGATGAACACCAAACTTTCTGGACTCCAGCAGGAGTTTGTTTCCATCGCTTCATTGAATGCAGTTGACAAGAATAAATCTGAAGAGATCGAAACACTGAAGCAGAGGCTAAATTCTCTCCTTGCTGCTAACTCTGAGGTAGCCGTTACCATTTCTGGGCTCACTGACACTGTTTTGGTCACCAAATCACGTCTCGACGAGCATGTGTCTGCTGTAGAAAGTCTCACATCTGAGCTGGAGGAACAAAGAGTTGAACTTACAAGCCTGAAGGAATCTTTTGCCAGCAATAAAAAGGCTCTTCAAAGAAACAGACAGGAAGTGATGGACATCAAGTGAGTAAACAAAAAAGCCTAAAGGCCCCAATATACTTCAAGTAAAATCAGAAAAGGAAGTGACGTGATGTCATTTCAAACTAAACCAGTCCAAAGTGTCATTAGTATGACTTTTTTGCTAAACTTTCTGGAAAAGTTTGCTCTGACTGGTAAACATCTTCGAGCTAACGTTGGTCTGTGACAGTAATGTCAAAAATTGAGGTCTCCTGGGACTCTGGCTTCTTTAACAAGAAACTATTTTTCTTTCTCAGAAACTCAGTCAGAACATTCTTGTCAAATTCAGACGTCCAGGAGTATAAACAAACATTGGAGAGTGGTGGTACTGGATGAGAACCAGGCTAGATACTCATAAATAAATAAGTAGATACATAATTAATATTTTATATGTAGGTATGTTTGTACTGTATGTATGTACTCTCAGAAATAAAGGTACGCAAGCTGTCACTGGGGTGGTACCTTTTCAAAACGCACACATTTCTTGAAGGGTCCATATTGGTACCTCAGAAGTATATATTAGTACCTACAAATTTTAAGAGGAACACTTCTGTACTTTTTAGGTACCAATATGTACCCTTAAGGTACTAATATGAACAAAGTTGTACCTTTTGACAAGGTACCACCCCAGCGACAACTTGCGTACCTTTATTTCTGAGAGTGTATGTATGGGTTGTACATTGCCAGGTTGAAATTTATATCATGATTTTGTGTGTACAATACATTTCATACTAGATCTGCACAATCCTAAAATATATGTTAATGTGATAAGCATGCCAGCTTAGAGTACACTGCTAATCAGATATTTCATATTTCTTTTTACCCCTAAGCAAACAATGAAAAAGATCTGCCGGGATTATACTGTACCAGGGCCTTAGGCTTTAAAGCATAGGTCTCAAAGTCAATTCCTGGAGGGTCGTAGCTCTGCACAGTTTTGCTCCAACCCTATCAAACACAGCTGATCCAAATAATCGAGGTGTTCAAAAGAGTCATGAACACTGTCATTAGTTGGATCAGCTGTGTTTGATTGAGGTTGGAGCAAAAGTGTGCAGAGCTGCAGCCCTCCAGGAATTGAGTTTGGGTTGCATAATTGGATTCTATGTAACGTTTAGCGGTTTGGTTTTGTTATGCAAGTAAATGTGATATAGCTTCTTATAATGCATCTTAAATTTGATGTTTCTCTGGCAGGGATGTGCTGCAGATGGAACAGGCAAAAGAATCCCAAGCTCTTGAGGAGCAGCTTATGGCTGTCCGTAGGGGACTGGAAGATCATCAGAAGAGTACTCATAACCTTCACTCTCACCTCGCTGCCCAACTTGAGATTTTTCAGAGTCAGGTACAGTCTTGACTGCTTATTTTATTCTATACATATAATAAATTTTGGCTTTTGGTACATCCTGACATTCTTCATATGTTTTATGTACTGTAGATGTTATCCGAAAGCCAGGAATCAGATTCAGAGGAAGAGATTCCAGAGGAAGAGCAGCAAGCCGAGCAAGTACCAAATCATGAAGAAGTTCCAATCTATGATAAAGTTAAAGTTGAAACCGTCACTACAGAGGAAACTATAGCCAAAGAAATTAATTTTGAAGAAGCAGAGCAACTGGTACAAGAGGTGGAAGAGCCAACTGAGGAGGTTATGGTCCACAAGGAAGAACCCATAGATGAGAATGAAATTCCTGAAGAAGATGAAGTAAAACAAGATGATGAGGTCCCATTCTACCAGGACGAAGAAAAGCCTGACGAGCTGCAGGTATCTGATGAGGAGAAACCAACTGAGGAGGTTCTAGGCCAAGGGGAAGTAGAAGCCATTAAGAAGCAAGATGAAACTGTGGACGAATCCATAACTGAGGAAATTGAGGGCATGGATGGAGATGTGATTGATGAACAAGCAGTACCTAAGGAGGATGTGGTACCTCAGGAAGATGAAGGCATGGATGGAGATGTGATCGATGAACAAGCAGTAACTGAGGAGGATGTGGTACCCGATGAAGATGAAGGCATGAATGGAGATGTAATTGATGAACAAGCAGTAATTGAGGAGGATGTGGTACCCGAGGAAGATGAAGGCATGAATGGAGATGTGATTGATGAACAAGCAGTAATTGAGGAGGATGTGGTACCCGAGGATGTAGAAGCCATGGCTGGAGATGTGATTGATGAACAAGCAGTAGCTGAGGTTCCAGTCCAGTTAGAGGAAGCTGTTTTGGAACAAACAGAAAATGTTCCTGCCACGGAAGTCCCAACTTACACGAAGGAAACTGAAATTGGCACAAGTCTGACCGAGGTTGAAGATGACACCTCAGAAGATCAGATGGTTGAAGGCATCAGCCATGAGGAGATGCTGCAGGAGCCACTAGACAAAACTGAGATGCAGAAACACTTGGTAGAAGTTGAAGATATCCAAGATTCTCAGGTGGAAGAAGAACCTGCTGAGGACTTTGTGGAAGACCTAGATGATAAATACATTTCAGGAAATGAAATTTAATTTACTAAGAGGATAGCAGTACAAAATAAAAGACTTTCTGAGGACTTTAAATGATCCTGTTACCCTGATGAATGATGTGAAACTTCACATGTATTGAAATGTTCCTCAGTCTTACTTTGTACTTGAAAGTGAACTTTGAACCTAGCAGCAATGTTTTTTGTAGCTATATCTCTTCAAGTCTTGAATTGCTCCATTTACACTGAAATGTAGAGTTGGTATTGTTCAGCTAGATTACACATTTAAAGACAGTGTTTTTCATACAGTGGTTTGCCAGCTAACTAACCTCTGGAGTGTCACTTGAATAAAACTGCTTTTTTATGTTTTTACTACTTCCCTATTCCGGCTTCTCTCTCTCTCTCTTCTAGTGTTCAGTTCTCTGATGAAATAAGACACATGCTGTGTGTGCACGTGTGTTGAATGTGTACGTACGTGTGTGTGTGTGTGTGTGTGTGTGTGTGTGTGTGTGTGTGTGTGTGTGTGTGTGTGTGTGTGTGTGCGCGCGTATTTGCAGCTCTTAGGTCAGGGGTTCAGGAATGTGCCACTGATCTTGGACACTGGGGACATGTGTGCCCTATTTGTAACTATAGTTCTGGTTTAGGTTCATCAAATGCCTGAAATATGAGATGTGTACCTTGTGCCCTTCTAAACCAAACCACAATTTATGTTAAAACTTAGCTGCAATAGGGCTGTTCTTCTAAGGCAAGAGATGTTGCCAATTAAGCTTGTACTTGCAGTATTTTGGGCTGTTATGGGGAAAAATAACTAATGACTAATAAGTGACTAATAGATAAGTAATGATAAGGGAAAAATATGAGTAAATACACAAAATTATGATTATTTGTAGGCTATTATTAGTAAAAATCAACTAAAGATGTGCAATGTTATGTGGAGACCTTTAAATTGCATTTTGTGTGCATGTATGTGCACATACATTCACAAACAATACAAATAACAGCACCGTTTTGTTACATTGTGTGGGCTCTGAGACAAGTTACAGAAAATGGGGGGATAATTTTACTTTTACAAAGCGATGCTATATATATATATATATATATATATATATATATATATATATATATTCACATTAGGCATGGAATGATAACCGTTTTCGAGTTTTAGCGCGGTTTGGCAAAGTCAAGGTTTTAAAACTGTCAAAATTTTCTGTTATATCGTTCCTATGGTATATGTAAGTTTTTGTTTTATGTGTTTTGTTTTGTTTTACAACTATTTTACCTAGTTTATTAGGGGAACAGTATCTCCATCAGAAAAGGACCATCCACATCAAAAGCTACTGTTCCAAAATATTTTTTATTTTTCTTCAAATAAAATATATTGCGTTCAATTGGGATTTTTTTTTTACCCAGACATTTAAAAAGAATATATTTTAGAGCAGTGATCGCAATACCGTGATACAGTGATATTTTTATCCAAGGTTGTCATACCGTCAGAATCCCATACCGACCCACATACATACATACATACAGTTTTTTTAACATTTGAAATAAAATAAGAGCAGTAAATTTTGACACTACGCTTCGTAGATTTAGTTAACACTTGGGACTTTTATTTTGAAAGTTAAAGGCCGCTTTTGTAGTCCGCTTCAAAAGTCAGTCCGGCTGTGTTGTGTGATGCGGGACGGTGTGAGAGAGAGGGGTGTACGGTCTCCTCGTGCCTCAATCCTCCCCGCACGGAAACTTATTAATGATATCAGTGGGGTTACAGTCACTTCGGGGGGTTTCTGCAGTCCAAAACAAGCCAGCTCAGCATCTGTTATTGTGGAATGAACGACGAGAAAAGCCCGGATAACGGCAAGCGAAACTCTGGGTATACCAGGTAAAATTAATCACCTAGCAGTCATTGGCTCAGTGACATCGACAAAACAGAAATATTTGAGTTATTCCCTCCTTAATGAGCCAAACATACCCTATTTCCCCTGCCTTCAAGCACTCTGTAAATATGATGTCTGTAAGTTACTGCTTTGATTGTTTCGACTTTTATTGACAGCACACATGCCTAACGCACTTCCTAGTTGAAAAAAGTACTTGAGTTGAGAAGTATATCTGAATTACGACAATTCATTAAACCGTAAGCGAAAGTACTCTGAAGACTTACTACTTCCGCCGAAATTCTGGAGTATCTGATGGGTATTGGACACTTTACTATCCCATCAGGCCACAGGAGAGGATTTATGAATGCAATGATGCAGCTGACGCTGCTCACGTGATCCGTCATTCATATTAATCAAAGTATATCAAACACTGTAATAGAATATCGTTTTTTTAACGAGTAAGTTGCAGTTCAGATGTACCCAGCTAGCAATTTTTAGTTTCCAGAACACTCTGCAAATGTCCTGGATTTCAAAAAGTTATCTGTGTGTTAGCATGGAAAGCGTCTTTACATGAATAGAATCCTCCCTTTAATATAGATCATTGACGATCATTTTAAGTTAGAAAAATAATCTGCTTTCAACTTTCTGAAAAAAGGTAATATATGATTACTTCTTACCAAAATATGATTACTTATGATTCATTATGGTTACCAGAATGTTCTTCTTTGGTTCCAAAATAAATAAACAAATGGGAACCATATAAGAATGTCAGTGATCTATCTGTGTTTGCTGGGTAATACCCATTATAGTAGCTGGTTTTGGCCTAAATAATATTTTTTTAAACGAGTAAGTTGCAGTTCAGATGTAACCAGCTAACAATTTTTAGTTTTCAGGACATTTCCAGAGCGTTCTGGATTTCAAAAGTTCTCTGTGGATTAGCATGGAAAGCTTCTTTACATGAATATAATCTTCTCTCTAATATAGAAGATCATTGATGCTCATTTTAAGTTGTTAGTAAATAAATCTGCTTTCAACATTATGGGAAATGTAACATGATTATTTAAAAGAGAGAAAAAAAGCTAAAAAGACTGTTCCCAGTGTGTTTTATTTGGTTCTACAATAAAACAAATGGAAACCATAAGTGCTAGGTGATCATTCTGTTTGCTGGGTGGTGCCCACTATAATAGCCGGTTTTGGCCTAAATCATTAGAAAATTACAAATTACAAACTAAATAATCCTGGCTCTAAAGAGAACTGGTCATTATTTAATAGATGAGTACATGTCTTTGTACTTGACAGCCAAATTTATTTCTCACTTATCATGATTCATATTTATATGGTGGGCATAATCCTGAATCTTAGACATCTCATTATTGTTTATAAATTCCTTTTACTTTAGCTTGTACTCTTACTATTAAACACAGTGTTAGTGCATCCCTGTATTAGTGTAATTTGTGGACAGAATTTTCATCTTAACAGTCTAATCATGACTCTAAAATCTGATCATGTTTGCTCGAGAACATGACTTATTGAAGACACCCACTAAAATGTCATTCAGTGTAACAATAGCTTATAAAACAAATAATCTTGTCAGGCATATTTAGAACTCACATGATGACATTAAAATTAGTTTGATAAATGCCATCTACTTTAGCTTGTACTCTTATTAGTAAACAGACTGTCAGTGCATCCATAATTTTGTGTAATTTGTTTACACAATTTATCCTACCTGAACAGCTGTCATATTGAGAGGCAACAACAAAGCCATGAATGTCATGCATATTCAGAGCAAGACCCATTTAATGACATATTAAATGACAGCATCTCATTATTTTGAAATATGCCATTTATTTAGCTTGTACTCTTATTAATAAACAGTCTGGAAGTGCATGTCTAATTTAGCGCAGTTTGTTGACAGAATTTGTCTTATCTGAACAATTGTCACATTAGGGTCGACCACAATATCATGAAAGCCTTGTCGGGCATATTTAGAACAAGACTTATTTGAAGACAAATGAATAGGCAGTATCTCATTATTTTGATGAATGACATTTACTTTAGCTTCTAGTCCTATTTTTAAACACACCGGCAGCACATCCCTTATTTTGTGCCATTTGTTGACCGAACTTGAACAACTGTCCTATTAGAGTCTGATTAACATGCTTGACGCGTTTCCGTCGACAGTATTGAGCAAATGCTGGCTGTGAACCCCGGGAAGACGCCCATCAGTCTGCTGCAGGAATATGGAACGCGGATAGGCAAGACTCCAGTGTACGACCTGCTGAAGGCCGAGGGTCAGGCCCACCAGCCCAACTTCACCTTCCGCGTGTCTGTGGGAGACATCAACTGCACCGGCCAGGGTCCCAGCAAGAAAGCTGCCAAGCACAAAGCTGCCGAAGCGGCCCTGAAAATGCTAAAAGGAGGAATGCTGGGAGGAATCGGAGGAAACGGGATGGAGGGAGACGGGTTTGTCGGGATTGAGATGGAGGGAGAATGGTAAATATCAGATTGTGTGTGCTTTCGACAGTGATATACAGAATTAAGTTGGCACACCTGAAAGCATGAACAGTTTCTGTGTGTTTTAGCCCTCAGTCAGAGATGAAATTATCCAGTTCAACACAACAAGCTGAGTGCAATCCAGTTGGAGCATTGCAGGTGAGAGATTCTTGGTGTTCCTGCAGATTTTTAAGTGGTTGATGTAGCAGTTGAAATAACAGGCTTATTTTACAAGTTGTAGGCTCATTTTACATTTTGCATTGAATGCATTCAGCCAATCTCTTGGCCTAGTGGGAGCACTTTTAGCTTAGCTTAGCATAAATCATTGAATTGGATTAGACCATTAGCATCTCGCTCAAATAAAATAAAAAAGACTTTTGCTAATGTTCCTGTTTAAAGCTTGACTATTCTGTTGGTACAATGTGCTAGCTAGGGCTAGCTACAATCTCCCTAGCTGAGGACTATTTTCAGGTCCTACGTAATATCATTGCTCCTGCTGCAGCTATCAAACGTCAGCAATTTTCCTTGATTATTAAGCTATAATAAGAGTAACGTTTCTAGCCATACTGACCTGTAAAATAGCAACTTTTTGTTTTCCATTAACCTTAGTACACAATGAAACTACAGAAGAGTCAAGCTTTAAAATTTTTTTAATTGAGCGAGATGCTAATGGTCTAATCCAATTCAATGATGTATGCTAAGCTAAAAGTGCTTCGCCAGACCCTAAGCCCAGCTGAATGAATTCAAAATTGTAAAACTTAACTTTAACTCTAGGTTACTTGGAAAATTAGCTTATTTCTAAAAAAAAAAGTGGAAGGTTGCCTAAGCTTGCTAAATTTCAACTGATATTAACATGCTTTTAATTTCTCAGCATAATTCTTTTAGGTTAGAAATAAAATAATGACTATCATACATTTTAACCAGAGAAAACACCCACTAAAATATGTGTAATAGTAGTTTATAAAAGAAAAATATTGTTAGGCATGTTTACAACAGGGTCAGTTGGCGTTTCTGTGTGGAGTTTGCATGTTCTCCCTGCGTTCGCGTGGGTTTCCTCCGGGTGCTCCAGTTTCCCCCACAGTCCAAAGACATGCGGTACAGGTGAATTGGGTAGACTAAATTGTCCGTAGTGTATGAGTGTGAATGAGTGTGTGGATGTTTCCCAGAGATGGGTTGCGGCTGAAAGGGCATCCACTGCGTAAAATCGAGCTGGATAAGTTGGCGGTTTATTCCGCTGTGGCGACCCCAGATTAATAAAGGGACTAAGCCGACAAGAAAAGGAATGAATGTTTACAACAAGAATCACTGGATGACATTAAAATATTATGTTTATGGATCAAAGTTCAGCCCCAAAATACTAATTAATGGTCATTTTAAGTCTTTAATCATTCAAATTTTGTACAATGTTGACACTTAGACATTCTGTCTGCTGTAGCTATCGTACGGCAGCAATGTCCATTGATTATTAAGTCGTAATGAGAGTATAGTTCCTAGCCATAGTGACCTGAAAAATAGCAACTTTTACACTTGGTACACAACGTAACTGCAGAAGAGTCAAGCTTTAAAAAGGAAATTGATCAAAAGTCTTTTTTTGAATTTTGAGTGAGATGCTAATGGTCTAATCCAATTCAATGATTTATGCTAAGCTAAGCTAAAAGTGCTCTCGCTAGACCCTGAGCCCTGCTGAATGAATTAAAAGATTGTAAAACTTAACTTTTTAACTCTTGGTTACTTGTGAAATGAGCTTATTTACAAAAAAAGTGGAAGGTTACTTAAGCTTGCTTAATTTCAACTGATATTAACATGCTTTTAATTTCTCAGCATAATTCTTTTAGGTTAAAAATAAAATAATGACTATCATACATTTTAACCAGAGAAAACACCCACTAAAATGAGTGTAATGGTAGATTATAAAAGAAAAATATTGTTAGGCATGTTTTCAACAAGAATCACTGGATGACATTAAAATATTGTTTATGGATCAAAGTCCAGCCCCAAAATACTAATTAATTGTCATTTTGAACCCTTAATCGCTTAAATTTTGTACAATGTTGATACTTGAATATTTGATAAAGTACAGGTCGGAATAATTGTGTATCTGCAAAACTGAGTAAAACAATCATTTGAATAAAAACATCATTTTACCCATAAAAATTGAACACTTGATCTGCAGTTAATTTCCTTTAATTGCAATAATATTGTTGATGTTTCTGGTATTAGCCATATAAAATACAATCACACATAAAATAAGGATTCATTGGTTAAGGTTAATGTATTTACTAACATAAACTTATAATCAACAATAACTTTAAAGCATTAATTAATCATACAGTAGTTCAGCATTTACTGATGAATGATTAAAATCCAAATTCATGCTTGTTTCCATTAGTTAATGCACTGTGAGTTAACATGAACTAACATCAGCAAAGATTAATGCATAACGTTTTCATGTTCACGATAAACACTCTTTGTAATAAAACCATATTGTAAAGTCTTACCAAACTATATTTCTGAATCAGACATCATTAAATATGTGGTTTCTACAGGAACTAGTAGTGCAGAAAGGCTGGCGTTTACCCGAATACACCGTCACTCAAGAATCTGGCCCTGCACATCGCAAAGAGTTTACAATGACCTGCAGGGTGGAAAGATTTGTTGAGATAGGTAAGATTCTGTACTAGTTCTTTTCAAGTATGAAATCTATTCAAAGTCAAACTTACTTTAATTGAGCTGCATTGTGTTAAAGGAAGTGGCACATCAAAAAAGCTTGCTAAAAGAAACGCGGCAGCAAAGATGCTATCTCGTATCCACGATGTGCCGGTGGACATGAGAAGCAGCCACGAGGCTGAAGCAGAAGATGACACCTTCAACATGGTGATTTACTCAGGATTATTATGCTGTGGGTACAGGTTTAGTGTGATTTCAGAAATGTAACCATTAAAATACTCAACAGCAAATTGGTGGCAGACTGGAGGGAGGGAAGTCTAAAGGCCTGGGCTGCACATGGGACTCTCTAAGGAACTCTGCTGGAGAGAAGATCCTGCAGCTGCGCTGTCATCCTCTGGGCCAGTCTGACTCCATTGACTCCAATTTCTGTTCGCTCCTTCGTGAACTCTCTGAAGAACAGCGCTTTGACGTCAGCTACCTGGACATAGGTGAGATACATTTATAAAAATAAAAAAAATCCAGGAAAGGTTTTATTCGTGCTATTATAACCACATAAATTACACTTGGAATGAGAAGCTCCATTTTGACCATATTTGGAAGGGTTGTGAAAATTAAAGTGCTTGTTCATTTTTAGCAGCAATTGATACAAATGAGCATCATGTATATGGACGCTAATATAGCTGACATTTTTATTGTGAATGAGTATTGCTCACATTCTGAAGTTGTATATAAACATGTACTTTTTTTGGGCTTTGTTCATTCAGAGGAGCGCAGTTTGAGTGGCCTATATCAGTGTCTGGTGGAATTATCCACACAGCCTATTACCGTCTGCCATGGATTTGCTTCCAGTCTGGATGCGGCTCGTGCCAGTGCTGCCCACAATGCCCTGCAGTACCTCAAGATCATGGCAGGAGGGAAATAAGGCACAGAAACTGCTAACCTGTTACTTTACTTTTCTCCTTTTTTTGCTCCCCGGTGGAAAATTGGACATTTATCAGGTGAGTTTAAGCTTACCTGTTTTTTTGTTTGACGCAGTAGGTGTACTTTAATGATCTGCTGCTACCAGATGTGAATCCAATTGGAGGACGTACTGATTGCTTACATTTCTCCTTAAATTTGACGCCTGAAGCGTGTATCTCGTTCCTCAGTGCATCCAAAGAAAGGCAGGGGGACTCTGTTAATTTGAAACTCGAGGACAAGGGTGTCACATACAGTTAAAACATTCTCAAAATCATTCATGTCTCAACAAATACCCAAACTTTGCCCTGAAAACTTCAAAATCTGCCTATTGTTTTTTTTTTCTTTTAAATTATGATCTTGTTAATTGCTCTGTTGAACTCGATCATTATTTTTAACTGTGTAAATGTTTGACTTTTGTACACTGCATTTTATTTTAAATGAAGTTATTTTTTTGGCATTAGTTTTGCCTCATGGAATTTATGAAATGTAATTATATTTTTCCTCATGGCCATTAAACCTGGAATAATAACATAGACCAGACGGTTTGTGATAATTATCTACCTCTGTGTATGTGTTTCTGCCTCTTCATCACTTCATCCGGAGTATATAAGACCAACAAAGTATATCTGTTGACTCTGACAACTAATTTGTACTAAATTTGTGAATCTGTAATCTAGTGGGTATTTTATCTTGAACAATAAACTTTTGAAATGGACGCTCTTGTATACTGATTTGGGCAAACTGGTCATTTAGCAAATTCTTTATCCTAGATTATTTGTAGTAATAGAATGTATTTAAATGTCCTAACTACACCTCAAGAGGGCAGTATTGTTGGTATTAAACTGCTACACTTAGCGGCCACTTTATTAGGTACTGTCCAACTGGTCGTTAATGCAAATTTCTAATCAGCCAATCACATGGCATCAACTCAATGCATTTAGGCATGGTCAAGACGATCTGCTGCAGTTCAAACTGAGCATCAGAATGGGGGAGAAAGGTGATTTAAGCGACTTTGAACGTGGCATGGTTGTTGGTGCCAGACGGGCTGGTCTGAGTATTTCTGCTGATCTACTGGGATTTTCATGCGCAACCATCTCTAGGGTTTACAGAGAATGTCCAAAGACCACACCAGGTGCCACTTCTGTCAGCTAAGAACAGGAAACTGAGGCTATCACACAGGCTCACTGAAAAACGTTGCCTGCTCTGATGAATCTAGATTTCTGCTGGTAGGGTCAGAATTTGGCGTCAACACCATAATCATAAGCATGGATCCATCTTGCCTTGTATCAACGGTTCATGCTGGTGGTGGTGTAATGGTGCGGGGGATATTTTTTGGCACACTTTGGGCCCATTAGTACCAGTTGAGCATCGAGTCAACGCCACAGCCTACCTGAGTATTATTGCTGACCATGTCCATCCCTTTATGACCACAGTGTACCCATCTTCTGATGGCTACTTCCAGCAGGATAACGCACCATGTCATAAAGCGTAGATCATCTCAGACTGGATTTTTAAATATGACAATGAGTTCACTGTACTCAAATGGACTCCACAGTCACCAGATCTCAATCCAATAGAGCACCTTTGGGATGTGGTGGAACGGGAGATTCATATTATGGATGTGCAGCAGTCAATCTGCAGTAACTGCGGATCATGTCATGTCAACCATGTCAATATGGACCAAAATCTCTGAGGAATATATCTAGTACCTTGTTGAATCTATGCCACAAAGGATTAAGGCAGTTCTGAAGGCAAAAAGGGGTCCAACCTGATACTTGTAAGGTGTACAATAAGCCTGAAGCTGAGCATATAAAGCGAGTGTTTTATAAATAAAAGTTTTGCATTTAAATCTGTAATGTTGGGTCCTCAACCATTCTATAAACTCCATAATTTAAATAAATTATTTATTACCATTGTAGAATGACAAAAACAATACATACTGCAGTTCATTTGTAAAGAATAACGCCAGAAAGTGCACATAGTGAGAAGCCTATTACAAACAAAATCAAATCCTGATGTTAATTTTCATGACATTAGGCTTTTGTTTCACATATTAAAAGCAACATGTAAGTAGCATTCATTAGTTTGTGTTTACACTTGGCCGGTTTGACTCAACTGATACACTGGTGTAAATGCTCTGCTAGTGAAGTTCATCTGAACAAGAAAGATTGTTGTCATCCGTAACTTGCCACATGTGTTTTTGAAGCATGCTTTAGTAATGTGCTTGAACTAATCAGGCTTTCACAATGGCACATTTAATACACTCCCAGGTTAATTTGGCTTATGTGAGCTCTTCTGTGTACCCGTAAACTATAACCAAGCCTGGCCTTTTGTGCAATTCATGCAAACTCCGGCACGATTTACTTCTTGTGAACCCATTTAAACTTGTGTATCATCCAGGCAATGGAACCAATTGTGAAAACCCGAAGTGTATTATTTTCTTTTGGTCTGAAGTGCACCGATTAAAAAAGTGTGAACACCCTAAATGGCCGATCATACCAAGCACAATAACGATAAAGACAATAACATTCTAAAAATCATACTGAATGTAAAACAACAGCAGAGTTCACACCACAACTATAACGACAAAGAGATATAGAAAATCAATATTGTTAAAATCAGTTTCAGAGCTAATAAACAATGAGTTCACGCCATTTGAAGCCACACACGACACTGTGGAGAAGCTCACTTCTTGATGATACACTCTGTTAAATAATTATTCTTAGATATTGACTATGAAGAAAACAATTGTTATATTATGGGAAAGAATGATTAAAAAAGGAGGCATTTATGTAAGCCAGGCTGGCAAATTATAAAAAAAAAAATATATAAATAAAAATACCTCAAATATCCAAGGCTAGTTTCAGCGTCTTTGTGTGCAATCCTTTGAAAATGCTAGAGAAAATAGGTAGTTGTTTTTATTCCGCTACACTGAATACCATCACTAAGTTTGTTTTATTAGATTAATCATTTAATCATTCATTTTAGTTCCTTATATATCACTGATCCCCACAGCGGAATGAACCGCCACCTATTCCAGCATATGTTTTACGCAGCGAATGCCCTTCCAGCTGCAACACAGTACCGGGAAACACCCATACACTCACGCATTCTTACATGCACTCATATACTACAGCCAATTTAGGTAATCCAATTCACCTATAACACGTTTTTGGACTGTAAATCCAGAGCACCCGGAAGAAACCCACACCAACACGAGGAGAACATTCAAACGCCACACAGAAATGCCAACTGATGCAGCCGGGACTTGAACCAGCGACCTTCTTGCTGTGAGGCAACAGTGCTAACCACTAAGCCACTGTGCCACCTTAGATTAATCATTTTGTACTAGTAGCTTCAGATGTTCTAGTAGCACATCGCGGACATCCGCTGGTTACAGAAGGTTAATGCCAAATGAAAAGAAAAGAAACAGATTTGTATCATTCATAAGTGTGGACGTAAGTATAAGTATTGTTAAATTAATATTTATAGCTATCATGCTTGGTGCGAACAGGCCTCAATACAGTACATGCTCCTGGTTCTATTCAGAAGTTGCTATTAAGTTAACCCAATCAATTCCTTATGGATAAAACCACTCAAACACCATTCCATGTTGACCTGAACAGCATTAGTAGACATGCCCTGTGCTTCTTCATTAGTCCAAGTTCTGATGATACGTTTGCTCCAGGCTGGAATGGGAATGTTGTGCTTCCTCTTCTACATATCCACTGCTGTCTGACTGAAAACTGTCCCCTCTGAGAGGCAACGCTGGGGAAAAACAATTAACACATGAGAAAACTGCTGAAAAACACACATTTCAGTAACACTTTAAAATAGCAGTCCATAGTTAATATATAACATGAACAAACTACAGTATTAGTAATAAATGTATTACAATATTTATTCATCTTTGTTAATGTTAGCTAATGGTATTTTAGTTAAAGGGCACCTATTTTACCTCTTTTTTTTTAAGATTTAAGATAAGTCATTTGTGTCTCCAGAATGTGTAAAGCTTCAGCTCAAAGCACCTATCAGATTATTTATTATAGCTTTCAGAACATTGGAATTTTCTGCCTTCAACACTATGTAGCTGTTATTGTACGCCTGTGCCTTTAATGCTCCTCGCCCACCGTTCCCATGTGCCTGTCAAAGTGTGCCTCAATCTCCAGTATGGCTGCGTCAGATAAACAGCACAATGACAGACAGAAAGGAAGCAGATCTCACGTAACGCTTGTGAGAAATATTACAGTAAGAACCTTTCCAATGATTATTTGATGTATTTGTAGTGAAGTTAATAAGTCGATGAGAACGATGAGTCATAAACAATGCCGTTACAAAGTTCACGCGCACACACAGCACTTGCGTTTAAACTTGCCAAGTTGTCCAAATAGCTTACAAAAGATGATTTTCATCATAGGTGCCATTTAATTATTTTTAGTTCATGTTAATTCACAGTGCATTAACCAACATTAAGCACAATTTTGGATTTTAATAATCCATTAGTTAATGTTAAACTATGATAATAAATGCTTTACAAGATTATTCCAACTTAATGAACGCATTAAGTATCATTAACTAATGGACCATTATTCTAAAGTGTTACCCACATTTCTGATTCTGTGAACAACAACGATAATGTGCTGATTTTATTGAGATATCCTGTTAGGTTATTTCCCTGAAACGTTTCAGCAATAACACAGACAAAATCAGCTGGACTTGCGTTCTACTGCATGCGATTGTGTTTTTAACAAGTCGTCTCAACACCTCCCTTTCTCACCACATTAACACATGCTGCTTTCTGTTAATTTGCTAAAGCCATTGTGTGAATTTTTGCTGATAACGCTGCCTGGCTGTTTAACTGCTGTTCGGCTGAATAGTTTTTACTAAACTGATATAGAATTAGTCAAATTAGTGGCTGAAATTTGCCTCATGAATTCTAACCGTGTCAAAGGCTACTGGTGTTACTTACATTTGTTATGCTGTGGTGAGACGGATAATGTGACAGCGGAGCAGAATTCTGATGAAGTGGCTTCCTCTTCTTCTGCACTATGAACCTGAATGAAAAACCCAATGCTTAGTGAACACAGTTCAAAACTATGCACAGATACATTTTTACACAGTTGAAGGGATAATGCAAAGTGGATTTTTTCACTAAGCTCAGTGTGCAAATTATACATTTATGATCGGGGGGTCAACATTTTTGGTAATGTTAGTTTGTGTAATACATGCTTCAGTGGATCAAATGTGTGTGTTTATTTAAATTACATCTAATTCATTCAAAATGTATTAGAGTTTTCAGTCTTTTGTGGGATGGGTTATTTAGCGTATTCTGACCTGATTAGCTATGCTAGCAAACAATGCATCTAATTTGACGTTACTTTTAGGCAATATGTACAAATAAACACCTATTTTATGAGAAAACATATATCCATGTCTTGTGAACTTTTACAGTGTCTATAGGTGCTTTAAATCTGCTGGTTTCATACTGTTAAATGACTTATTTCCTCGCATGGACTGATTAGCGCAATTACGCAATCCTAATGGTATGAACTGTTATGGGGTGGTCAAAAGGAAGCCTAATATTTTAATTATTAACACTATTATTTAAAATACAGATCAGGTTTACTTTTTTCTTAGTTTCAGGGGGAATCGAGCCTCAATCAGGAGGATCAATTACCCCCACAATCAAAAGATGAATTGGGGAAGCTAAATTGTTCGAAGTGTATGTGAATGAGGTGTAGGGTTGTAGTTATGGGGCACAGCTTCAAGGGCATCCGCTGCCTAAAGCATATGGTCAAAAAGTTGGCAGTTCATTCCGCTGTGGCGACACCAAATTAATAAAGGAACTAAGCCGAAAAGAAAATGAATAAATGAGGAATGTAAAGTCATTTATTTATTGGAGAATATGGTGTATTTTTTTAACCAACTGCCTTAATGCTAGGTGCTAATGCTATGAAATTGCTAAGGTGCGCCTCGCCATTTTTAAAAACAGAGTTAAGTCAAATAATCCAATCTAAAAACTAAAAGTCATTTATTTATTGGGGAATATAGTGTGTTTATGCCTGAAGCACATAAATACATAAAGTTGGTGAGATATACACTCGCTGAGCACATTATTAGGCTATGTACTCTTTGCTAGTATTTCTTTGGACCCACTTTTGCCTATCTTTATTATTTATGGTAAAGATTCAACAATGTACTGGAAAAATTTCTTAGAGAGTCTGACATATCCATATTAGCATACTAGCAATGCACAATTAGCAAATTGTGCTAATAAAAACTTTTACAACACCAGAAGCCTAATAGTTTCCTGTTTACTGTTTTTAGCTGTCAGGAATATCACTGTGTTCTTCTGATGCTATAGCTCATCTGCTTCAAGTTTTAAAGTGTTGTGTGTTCAGAGATGCTCTTCTGCAGACCTCGGTTGAAACAAGTGGTTATTAAAATGACTGTTACCTTTTCATCAGCTCAGTCTGAACATTCTCCACTGGCCTTTAGCATTTTAAACAACAAAGCTGCCATATACTGTATATTTTCTATTTTCCTGACCATTCTCTGTAAACTCTAGAAATGGCTGTATTTGAAAACCTTTGTAGATCAGCAGTTTACAAACTTCTTAGATTAACATACAGGACTATAAACAATGCCACATTAAAATAACTTTAGTCACCTTCCTCTTTCATTCTGATGCTTAATTTGAAATTCATTATAGATTTGTCTTTGAGTACATGCCTAAATGTACAGAGTTGCTGTCATTTGATTGGCTGATTAGACATTTAAATTAGCCAGTGATTCTAATAAAGTGGCTGATGAATGGAAACCAGAATCTACAAAAGGGCAGTCTACTTTCTGTGTTCTACAGGACAACATGAGGGTTAGTAAATGTTTACAAGATACTTATTTTAGGTTGAATTGTTCCGCACTGGTCTCAATCTCAATTCCCAGAGGGCAACAGATCTGCACAGCTTAGCTTTAACCACCTCCAACTCACACCTGCTTAATAGTCTCTAGTAGTCTTGAACACCTTGATTGGCTGGATCAGCTGTGTTTGATTAGAGTTGGAGCAAAACTGTGCAGAGCTGCGGCCCTCCAGGAATCGAGTTTGAGACCTGTGCTTTATGGTTTGGGGGTTTGTTCATATCTCTGCACTAAAGTATGAGAAACAGTATTGACAACAATCTTAAAACATGGCAATGAGCCACATCTATGCAGAGGTGGAACACAGAGAAGAAGTTTGGAGGAGTTATTCTTTTGTAATACTTTGTTAATGACGGCTAATGGGAGAATCTGTGAGGCCAAGCATTTGCTCTTATGTAAAAAAAAAGATAAGAGATAACAAACCTCTTCCAGCTCAAAGGAGTTGCCTTGTTTGTTCAGGTTTGGTGGTTTTACTGGCCTTAAATAGCTGTTGATGTTGGATGAACACTGCTCCTGTGTGTTGGGGAAGGTGGTGTCATCCTCCCATCCAGTGATGGTGATCTGACATAATGACTTGGGTGTGTTCATAGCATTGGATTGTCTTACAGAGGGTTTATTAGTTGCCTGGTGTGCAAATGGTGAGTCTTTGGCATCCACATTATTTGTGTATATGCAACGATAAGGTGCCTGTTTCACATATTCAACAACCTGAGGGCAAATGACATCATGGGTAATGATAGGAACAGGTTCCACATTAACTCTAGATCTGTTCATGTGAACAGAATCAACATTACAACCTTTGGACTTCTTGTCTATGTCCGTTTTTGGCTCCAGGCATGGTGTACACTCTTCTAATCTGTGTCTGTGCTTGTGTACATTTTCACTTGTCATCCCAGATAGTGACTCACAAGGTATAGGCTTGGAGCAATCAGTCCTTTCAGTGTTTTCTTCACAAGTCCTATCATTAATTTCTGTCTTGCTGTTTATAAACCAATCCAGGTTTTGTTCAAAATCATCTATTTCCATTTGAAGGCATAAATCTTGCTCGGTGTCATCATTATTATTTTCTGCACTCTTTTCCACAACACCTGAGAGACTACTTTTACGCTTACGGGGTGAGTTGTTTGGAGGCGTAGAGTCCGAACCGCGGGATCCTGTGTACAAGCACATCTTGGAGATAGTGTCTTTTAGTCTTTCAACAGGGGAGCGTGGTTCACTGCGGACACTGGTTCGAGACCTGGACCTCTCCACAATTGGGGAGGTGAAGGTTAACTGGGGAGGTGCGAGCTTTTGAAGTGGCGTTCGGGACACATGGGAGTACAACGAGTAGAAGGCGTTGGCCATTGCCGTCAATGCTTCTACTTGTCGGAAACGACCTGCATGAGAACCAGAGATGAAGGTGAGCAAATGTGCAAAAATCCCTCTGAAGTTGTAAAAAAAGAAACATTCTGTAATTTCAGTTCCACTTTATATTAAGTGCCCTTAATTAAAGTATGTACTTACACTGAAATTTCACCTAAACCCGTCCTTAAACCTACCCATACCACCAAACCTGCCCCTAACCCAACCCGTATCCCACCAGAAGTGTTCTTCAATAAATTAAGTACATTGTATTTATTTTTTGATGCAAGTACCTAGTAGTTAAGACCACTTAATATAAAGTGGGAGCTTAATTTCTTACTTGCTAATGAGAGACAGGGGTCTTCCTGACGTATTCTTGAGAGCTGGGATTCGAGGAACAAGCGGAAGTTAATGCCTCGGAGCTGGGACGGAAAGTTGAAGAACCGGACTGGGATGCGGGCGGTCACTTGGGGTTCCTCGCAACCAAACCCCAACTGGAAAAGGGTTTCTTCAGCATCTTCTGCACGCATCTGAAGGACCTCAGACAAACTGACAATTTTTGAGATGTCATAAAGGGCAAAAAAATAAGTAAAAGTAAATGAGACTTTAGGTGTAGGTAGACGTGCACAGAATTTACGACCACTGAACCATTCACAAAACACATTTTTAAGCTCCTTTTATGCTTATTTGATGAGTATTTTGCATGATTTTATAACACTTTCAGACACCAACAGGAGTAAAGTACACCACCTGACAAAAGTATTGTCGCCTATCCAAGTTTTAGAAACAAATTACAACTTAACTTCTAGTTGATCATTTGGTATCAGAAGTGGCTTATATAAAAGGCAAATACCTCTAGATTATGATAATTTTACCAAAATAAAATAATTTTTAATTATTTAATTAGGACAGTAAAGTCTGACTTTGCTTAGACAAAAGTCTTGTCACTTAACAGAAATAATTTACAGTATAGAAGGACTGCATCCATACATCTCTGCAATGACTCAAATAACTTATCAATAAAGTCATCTGGAATGCCAAAGAAAGTGTTCTAGCAGGACTCCCAGAGTTTATCAAGATTCTTTGGATTCATCTTCAATGCCTCCTCATTCATCTTACCCCAGACATGCTCAATAATGTCTGGTGACTGGGCTGGCCAATCCTGGAGCACCTTGACCTTCTTTGCTTTCAGGAACTTTGATGTGGAGGCTAAAGTATGAGGAGCGCTATCTGCTGAAGTATTTACCCTCTCCTGTTGTTTGTAATGTAATGGGCAGCACAAATGTCTTGGTTTGTAATGTAATGGGCAGCACAAATGTCTTGATGCCTCTGTTAATGTGGCTGTTAATGTTTCAATCCACTCTGCAGATCTCTCGCACGCCTCCATACTGAATGTAACCCCAAACCATGATTTTTCCCTCACCAAACTTGACTGATTTTTGTGAAAATCTTGGGTCATCTACAGTATTTGTGATGATTGGGATGTAGTTCGACAGATGACTCATAGGAAAAATCGACCTTCTGCCACTTTTCCAAATGATCAACTAGAAGTCAGGTTATTAATTGATAATCTTACAACTGGTATCGATATGATAAGACTTTTATCAGGTACTATATGTCAATCCAAGAGTTCTTGTTTATTTTAGAAATAAACAACGCAGAAAAATGTAAAAAGATCAGCATTTTCATTTTCACTAACCAAAGGAAGCCACATATTCCATGTAACAGGTTATTAGCACTATGTCATCTTACTGTCATGCTAATTATAATTTGACTTCCTTAGATGGACAAATTAATCTTGAGCATGAAAGCAAAGTGTGCTTTGTTTTCCGCCATGAGTGAATATTTATTCAACAAGACAGTTAAGCTCATTATTATTTAGTCTACCTCACCCATGACCTTACCTGGAAACGGTCCTGGCAGTAGTGGTTGAGAAAGTGCTGGAGGCAACACTTTGACCCATGCTGTACAATGGCAGGTTAAGCTTCTGTTGGGGTGTGCTGTTGATACACAAACAGTTCTTGTAAATACAACAATTGAAAGGATTTAGAAGCATAAATCAGTAATTCTGAGCCAGAGAACGAAGGTAATGGTACAACAAATTCAACTTAATCTCTTACCTAAATTGTTGCGCATTGGAGGATGCATATAATCCAGTGGCTAGGAGATATGAGAAAAGGAAACAAACGCTGATGTTTATTAACTTTAAGAGATAAGAGAGAGGGAGAGTGTCAAAAAAGTCAAACAAAATCCTAAAATTGAGACAAAATACAAGAAAGCACAACATTAGAGCAAATTTAAGCTTTACATCACATTAAAAAAAACATTTTTAAAATATATTCAGATAAAATAACTATTTTTGCTGTATTTTTTAGCAATTAAACAACTCAGGGAAGCATAAGGGACTTCATAAATACAAAAAACATATATATCTACAGAGCCTAAACTTTAAAACTGAAGTGTGGCTATAAATAATAAGCACACTTTTTATTTTTTGTGCTTCTGTAGGACACATTTAGTAATGCTTATTAAATATCTATGTGCATCTGCCCTTGTGCTTGTGCTTCTGGATGTAAACATGCTGTATTTGACCTGATAATTATACTCTTAAACATAAAAGCAGTGCTGCTTCATACAGTATATAACCACAATCATCAGAGCCATTATAAGATTATTGACGAAAATGAGGATCAACAAAAAGCTTAAAAAGAGGCAGAAGGGTCTAGCACAAAATGTAATTTTATTAGCATTTATTTATTATCTGCAGACACGGGCTATAATACCAGGGGGCTTGTTAACGAAGTAAAGTTTATTAATAGATTTCAGCAAATGTGAAACTGTTATTCATTGAGCTAGCACTTTTAGTATCTATAATAAGTAGTGTTTGTTCAAGGTGATGTCTGTGTTCTTTCATGTCAACACACTGGAAAGACTTCAACACTGCTTTAGTTTGTTGGCTTAAAATATGCTACCGACTTCTAAAAAATGCTAGCAACTCAATAAAACATGCTAGTGACATCAGGGGCGCCTGCAGGATTTTATTCTAAGGTACGCACATATCCAGCACCGTCCTGCCCCATACCTTATTCTTATTTCAATCTTAAAAAACAGATGCTTGCTGTCAAAGGCTACATTATTTAAGGGCATTCATTACGACGTTGATAGGATCAAACTTATGTTTCCTTTTTAATATTAAGATATTTTCTTTGAAATCTAAATGTATATTTTCTGCCAGGGTTGCTTAAACAGTCCCTCACATGAACTTGCCGCGAATGAGACGGAGAAAATGAAAGCACATCAGCACCAGGGAAAAATCTGATGCTCAAGACGTAATTTTTAAAATTGAACATGTTAAAAAAATAGCAAATATATGACAGAGGTTTGTGATACAACAATTACAGTGAAGCGTTAATTAAATCCTTACTTTCCACTGAACGAAACAAGTGGACAGGCTCAAGCAAAAAATATAATTCGTATATTTTTGTTGAAAAAATATCTTTATGAAACGAATTTAGTTTTCTATAATTTGTATCTTAATTTTAATTTTATCTAGTAGATAACTGCTTTAAAACAAGTCCGCTATAAGCTTCAGCGCCAAAACATGAACTTGGTTTGTTAAAAAATATAATATTCATTCATTCGTTTTCTTTTCGGTTTAGTCCCTTTATTAATCTAGGGTCACCACAGCGGAATGAACCGCCAACTTATCCATCATATGTTTTACGCAGCTGATGCCCTTCCAGCCACAACCCATCACTGGGAAACACCCACACTTATTCACACACACACACACACACACACACACACACACACACATACACTATGGTCAATTTTTTTGCATAACCAATTCACCTGTACCACATGTTTTTGGACTTGTGGGGGAAACCGGAGCACCCGTAGTAAACCCATGCGAATATAAGGAGAACATGCAAACTCCAAACAGACATGCCAACTGACCTCAGCTGAGGCTCGAACCAGTGACCTTCTTGCTGTGAGGTGAACGTGCTACCCATTGTTTCAGAGAAGCCTATATTAAACTGTTTACACAGTTAATGACAAAACCATTAAATGCGCCGGTGTATTACAATTGAACTCATTTAATCAAGTTATTTGAATAAGCAGGACAGGCGTTTACAAAGTATTTGTAGCAGCACTGAATGTGTTCCCAGATTAGCTAAGAAGAACAAACTCGGTTGGAGGGGTGAGAGAACTCAGAATATCGTTGTGAGAATGAAGATGTCTGCAAATTTGTGCCAGTCTGTTAGTTAAAACTGTTTTAAACACCTTGAATGGTAGCGGTTCCATTAGAGGAGGCTGGGCAGCTGGATCTAAATCGTCCAATAAAAGAGACACAGGCTTGGTGCTGATGAGACTGTGGTCTCCACTTCGTGTGAGGGAGCAATATTACTCATTTTGAACCTTGTTTTAAACAATAGCTATCTGAATTGTAATTTTTAGTATGTGAAAAAACTGCCAGCAAAACTAAAGCCAATAGATTTCTTTATCCATCTCTCACCAAGCAAGTACATAAAGACTTTAAAACACACAAATGCACACCTTTATTTATTATCATTCTTTCTTGCTTTGTCAATATATCGTACTGTAAACTGTTTAATTATCAGTTTAAATAATGTAAAAAAAAAAAAATAATAAATAAATAAAGGCATTAATTTGCGCACTCTCGTGGTAGGTACGCACAGTGCATACAGCTGTATGGCTGCAGGCGCCACTGAGTAACATGATAGCAATGTGGTAAAGATGCAAACAACATGGGTTTATGCTAAAGCATGTTAGCAACATGTTAAAACTGAAACTATGGCTATTTCTCAATATGCGTTCTTCAGCGGTCTTGCTTTCTCGTGTTCTCATGTAACGTCATCATCAGCTGCCAAAGTTCAGTTCCAATACTCAAGAACGGAGGACGCGTTAAACTTCCCGGATGTGTTCTTGATATCGAGGATGCATGGATGCAGACTTGAGCACTGAACTCCCTCGAGAATTCCCAGAAGTCATTGCGACTGAAGGTGGGAAGCGCAGCATTTTATATAGATTTATTATTAAAGTTCAGAGATATAAGTTATTTACCTCAGGAGTTTCCCTAATTGAATCGGCGAATATAAACATTACCATGGACATCTAAATAAAGGAATAAACACATTAAGGGTGTTTATTTGCTAAAATTCATATTGAAATCTGTTTTATTTATATTGTGCAACATATATTTATAATGTTTTTATCCATATATACCCTGCTGAAAACAACAGCATATGCTGGTAAGGTGTTTTGATGCTGGTATGCTGGTCTTGCTGGTTTCAGTGCTGGTTTTGCTGCTCTCAATGCTGGTTTTGCTGGTCTCGATGCTGGTCTTGCTAGTTTCAGTGCTGGTCTTGCTGGTTTCAATGCTGGTTTTGCTGGTCTTGTTTCTGGTCTTGCTGGTTTCAGTGCTGGTCTCAATGTTGGTCTTGCTGGCCTGAGTGCTGGTCCTGACCAACATTGAGACCAGCAGGACCAGCATTGAGACCAGCATTAAAACCAGTAAGACCAGCATCAAGACCAGCAAAACCAGCATTGAAACCAGCAAGACCAGCATACCAGCATCAAAACATACCTTACCAGCCTATGCTGTTTTTTCAGCAGGGTAGTATATATTTAAAATAGGGGAAAAACAATAAATGGTTGTATGATTGCTGTAATGTTTAAATAATTTTCCATTTAAAACATGTGAAGGTCATGCGACCATCAGGAAGAACGCAGCATCTCATTCCTCACAGGACGCGTTCTCTGTTCTAGCGGTCTCCTGAGTTTGTTCTTCCGAGGACACCTGTCAAGACCGGTTTCCACAAGAACGCAAGTCCGTTCTCTGCGTTCTTGGAATTGAGAAACAGCCATTGTTAGGAACCTTTCAGCAATGTGCTCAAACATGCTAACAACATGCTAATGATGTGCAGAAGCAAAGCTATCAATGTTAGCATAAACTGTAGTGACCATCTCAAAAAGAATATCAATGTAAACAGCTTACAACAGAAATACAGTCTGCTTGATAGACTACACAACTACTATTTCAAGTATTTTCTACTACTTTTCCTAACTGAACCCTTTCTGTCAGTCAAAATCAAAATGTCTTCTGGCTAACTTTTTAGCTAGCTACAGTAATTATAGCTGAGTTACAGTTGCTATTGTGTAGCATCTACTCACCTTCTGCTCCCAGAATTAGATCATCCTCAAAGCTGACGCCTGTCCTCAAAGAGCCTGTAGACACATTTCCCAATGTTATTAAGATTTAGACATTTAGCAAAGGTGTGCTTCATTGGCTATTATCCCCAATAAACGCTCACTGGTAAGAATATAAACAGTACACAGAAATTAAAAATACATAAAAAATTGAACTGTTGAACATTAAGAGTAGTTTTATATGACGGCCTTTTTTTTCTTTATTAGGTTATTTTTATAAATAATAAGGTAGAGGGTGGCGCTGCGGTGGCGCAGTGGATAGCGCTGTCGCCTCACAGCAAGACGGGCTCTAATTTGCATTTTCTTCTCGTGTTGGCGTGGGTTTCTTCCGGGTGCTCCGGTTTCCCCCACAAATCCAAAGATGCCCTATTGGTGAATTGGGTATGCTTAAATGTCCATAGTGTATGTGTGTGAATGAGTGTGTATGGGTGTTTCCCATTGATGGGTTGCAGATGGAAGGGCATCCGCTGCATAAAACATATGCTGAACAAGTTGGCGATTCATTCTGCTGTGGCGACCCCTGACATTCATACACTGTAAACATTTTTTTAAGGCAGTACAAAAAAAACATAATCCTTACGTCTTTTCGTTTTTTTCTTGTGTACTCAACTTTTAAAAACATCAGTTGCACTGACCTAAAATGTCTTAAGTTGAGTAAACAAAAACCTCTTTTGGAAATTGGTACTAAGAAATAAAAAGATAAGTTACAAATGAACAATAATTTTAAACTACCTTACTATTATTGCAATTGTATTTTGTTGTTGTTGTTAATAATAATGACATTATTGTTATTATTAGTGTTACTATTATTTTCGTCCGTGTTGTTAGGGTTATAAATACTGCAACCTTTATTTTTTCAAGTGAGGAGGTCTGAGATTAACTTAACTTAAAGTAACAAGTTGGCAGAAGCTTTTTTGGGTAAACTTGCAAAGTTTTGCTCACAAAACTAATCTTTTTAACTTAATGTTAACTTAAGTTAAAAAATAATAAATAAATGTAATAATAATATTAATTAATAATAATAATTAATAATAATAATTATTATTATTATAATACAAAGAAAAATGTATATATTTTGATATACTGTAGGTGTCTCCTCATAATTTTTAAGAAAAGGCTTCCAGACTTTCAGGAACTGTTGTGGCTTTTGTTTTATTGCAAAACAAAACTTTTTCATTCTAAAAGAGCCTGTAAAAAATCAAAAACCCATTGCTAATAAGAAGGCGGAACTGCTGAATTCCAATTTATAAGATCAAGTCGTTAATAAGTTGCAAAGGCTTAAATCATCATTCATTGATTAATTTTCCTTCGGCTAAGTCCCTTTAGTCATCAGGGGTCGCCACAGCGGAATGAACTGCCAACTATTCCAGCATATGTTTTACACAGCGAATGCCCTTACAGCTGCAACCCAGTATTGGGAAACATTCATACACACACATACATTATGGCCAAATTAGTTTATTCAATTCACCTATAGCGCATGTCTTTGGACTGAGAGGGAAACCGGAGCACCCGGAGGAAACCCATGCCAACACATGGAGAACTTGCAACTCCACACAGAAATGTCAACTGACCCACCAACCTTCTTGCTGTGAGGAGACAGTGCTAATCACTGAGCCACCGTGTCACCCCCCCTTCATTTTCTTTTCGGCTTTATTAATCTGAGGTCGCCACAGCAGAATGAACCGCTAACTCATCCAGCATATGCTTTACGCAGCGGATGCCCTTCCAGCCACAAAACATCACTGGGAAACATCCACACTCATTCACACACACACACCCATACACTATGGTCAGTTTTAGCATACTCAATTCACATGTACCACATGTCTTTGGACTGTGGGGGAAACCGCAGTATATTACATTTTATTCTAAAATCATCATGTAAAATGGGAAACGTGCACTGATTCTGTGTAGGCCCACTCATTGCATATATAAAAATGCAGCATATAAAATAAACACTCTCTAAAGAAAGTTTTAATCATAATCGAAACATTTAGCTTGCACTCAACCTACCTGCTAGGTGAATGCTTTTGGCAGGGCTGGCTTCACTCCTACAGATAAGACGGAAAAGAGAAAAATAAATGAAACAAAAACAAAAAAATCACTTTTATCAAGTCTGAATCAGCAAAGGTGTGTGGGCGGGCTGCGGCATGCTGTAAAACACTGCGTCGAAAATAGAAACTCACACAGGACATCTTTCAATTCTGGTGGTAGAACATACTGGTAGTACATACATTTAACTAATGTCAGGATGATAGAATATTGGATATTTTGCTGCTCGTCACAGAGATATTACTCACTGTGTGGATTCTGTTCTGTCACGTCTGACTACTGCTGCTGCTCCAAATGTGATTTGCTTCAGTAATCTCTTCAGTCACGACTATTGATAATATAGCACGCCTCAAGCCTTTAGTGCTTTTATAAAACAGTTACCACACAATAGATAGAAACATTACTTGCATATGAAATGCAAAATATACAGTTGAAGTCTTTTTTTTTTCACCCAAATGATGTTTAACAAAGCAAAGAAATCTTTCACCGTATTTCCTATAATATTTTTTTCTTCTGGAGAAAGTCTTATTTGTTTTATTTCAGCTAGAATAAAAGCAGTTTTTAATTTCTTTAAAAACATTAAGGTCAATAGTATTAGCCCCCTTAAGCTATATATTTTTTCAATTGTCTACAAAACAAATCATTGTTATACAATGATTTGCCTAATTACCCTAACCTGCCCAATTAACCTAGTTAAGCCTTTAGTTGTCACTTAAAGCTGAATACTAGTATCTTGAAAAATATCTAGTCAAATATTATGTACTGTCATCATGGCAGAGATAAAAGAATCAGTTAGTAAAATGTATGAATTATGTTTAGAAATTTGTTAGAAAAATCTTCTTCCCATTAAACAGAAATTGTGGATAAAATATACAGGGGGTTAATAATTTAGAAGGGCTAATAATTCAGAAGGGCTAATAATTCAGAAGGGCTAATAATTCAGAAGGGCTAATAATTCTTACTTTAACTGTATGTGTAATGATCTTGTAACGGTTCATGCAAAGCCTTTTTAAAAATTTGTTTTGTTTTCTAAAGTCCACTTATAATGGTATCAAGTAATAATAGGCCATTTTATGTTCTGTTTTTAGATTAATTAGCAGTGGTGGAAAGAGTACTGAAAAATCATACTTAGAAAAAAAGTACTATTACTTGCCCAAAAATGTAGTGTGAGTAAAAGTATCTGTTGTAAATATTACTCAAAGTATAAGTAAAAGGTGGGCCTTTTAAAATTACTCAAAAGTAGTGAGAGTGGCGAGTATTACGCTGTAAAAAGCTAATGCATTTACATCTAACTTGTGAATGTGTAAAACGTAACATTCTGTAGTGCATTTAATTATTGCCCAGCAGGCACACAATGTCATATGACGTTAATATTAGATTAGATTTAGGTTGTGAGTTCAGGTGACCAAAATTTAATGTCTAGTCAGCGTCTAAGGACAACGTTATTTTGATGTCCAACAACAACGTCAAAAGACGTTGATGTTTGATTGATTTTTGGTTGTGTTAAAAAGAGACCAAAATCCAACATCAAGCAAACATCTTAAACCAACCTCATATTGATGTCAAATACTAACATTTATTTGTCAGGTATGACAACAAAAATCCAACATCTGACAGACGTCATTGTTGTAACTCCCACACAATGTCAAGCTGTAACATTATTAGATATTGATATTTGGTTGATTTTAGGATAGACACTGACGTCGACCTGACCTCATGTTGGTGTCTTGTGCTTGCTGGTTGTTTAAGGTCATTTCGGTCATCATACAGTAAACATCCATCTTCTTATCAGTGACATGCATCTAAACAGTCTCTGGGTCAATGTGTGTAAAGATTTTGGACATCTTCTAGGACACTTTTAATGCTTCCAAACAGTTTGCTGCAATTAAAAAAAGCCATGTCTTGAGGTAGTTCATTAGGATGCAATTTACCTTCTATGTGCGATTTGATTGAACAGAAATCACAAGACTGAAGAAAAAATAGAGTAGTGACTGCAGGTTGAAGGAAAATAGTAGAGTAAAAGTACCAATGGTGCACAAAGGGAGAGTAAAAGTACACATTTTTAAAACTATTTAGTAAATTTACAATTCCTGAGAAAAACTACTCAATTACTGTAGCTTGAGTATTTGTGATTTGTTACAATTAAAAGCTTACAGGATGTTTTATAGTATAACCCCCCATATGTAAAAATATTTAGGGAATTTAAATGTGCCAGTTCATAACCCCTTTAAGTGAAATCCTGACTTCCATCTCCTTCCACTAGAAAAATAGTCCCTGTCAGTGACAGTAAAGGGTAATATAATGTTTCTAAATGTAACATACCTCAATTAATGTAGCCTACAACAACATAAAAGAGACTGGAAATGTTCTAGTGTGCTTTAATAAATGATATTGCCTCACATTTGACTTATTTCTAGTTTAAACCAAACAGGTTATAGTCACTTAATAGGAAGGATCATTAAACGGGTTACACAATAAAAGGGTATTTCACCCAATAATGAAAATTCTGTCATCATTTACTCATCCTTAACTTGTTTCAAACCTTTATGAATTTATTTCTTCTGTTAGGCACAAAAGAAGTCATTTTGAAGAAAACTAGAAACCTATAACCATTGACTTCCATGGTAATTGTCTTTCTTACTATGGATGTCAATGGTTACAGGTTTCCAGCTTGCTTTAAAATATCTTCTTTTGTGTTCAAGAGAAGATACTGATGAAGGTTTATAACCACTTGAGGGTGAGTTTTTGGGGGAACTGTCCCTTTAAGGTTCTATTAGTTAATATATTTACTAACATAAAAAATAACTAACAGTACATTTATTGCAGTATATCTATAAATCTTTGGTAAGATTACTAAATGAAAATATAATTGTTTATTGTTAGCGCTTCTTAACTTGCGTCTATTAACTAATGTTAACAAGCACAACTTCTGATTTGAATAATGCATTATTAAATGTTGAATAAATGCTTTACAATTACTGTTCATTCTTATTAGAACCTTATTGTAAAGTATGCCCAAGACTTTATAAAACTTTAAGTGATATGTACTTTGTATTTCGGAAACTGCTGGCTTTATACACAATAGGCATGGGCGGGTATAAGATTCTGACGGTATGATAACCTTGGATAAATTATCATGGTTTCACTGTATTGTGATTACTGCTCTAAAATATATTCTTTTTAAATGTCTGGGTAAAATATAACAACTTTTTTCCTCTTTGAAAACAATATATTTGGAGCAGTAAACATGTCAGGCTGAATAATTCAAAAGAATCATTGACTTCTGCTATCTTCATTAGTTTCAAAAACACAGATTTCATTACAATTTAAAACAGCATCTTTGGATATCCTTTCTGCTGGAGATACTGTCGTCTTACAGTTTTTCTCAGTCGCTTTGGTGCATTTCTATTATTCTATTCTATATCCATTTCTATTTACATTTGCACAACAGTTAATGCATTTCTCAAAACAATTAGTCATTTGTGCACATCATAGTAGCAGTTTCTCATTCCTTCCAGCAAATTGCAAATGCTTTTGGACATGCATCAACTGCTTTCATACAACTCTCTGCTGTTTGTAACAATATCATTTGCTTATGTCATGTCAGTCAAAATTAACTAAACTTGTGGATGCTGAATAGTCATTCCATATAAAACTAATAGTCCTCATTTCATTACTTGAGTCATTACATACAAAAATGTTGAACTAGTTGTCAAAATCTGTCAAGCTCATTTTATTTAAAAACATTTAATCTTTTTTTTTCTAAAAATATCTTCTAACTTGAACAATTTCATGAATGATTTACAGACCTGAGTATGTTGTAGGTTCAGTTCCAATATGTACTGCAGTATTGTTTACAGTTGTGCACAGCTCTACCCAAAGGAAGCTTGTTTGTTGTAAAAAAAAGGGTTTATTTATTCTTTTCCACAATGCTGAGAATAAATTTGAATTGTAAAGAGCATCTGCAGTAAAAATGTGAAACATACATATTCAGTGTCTTGTACTCAGATACCTCACTAAATACAGTAATGTCTAACTTTACTGTAGTTTTCAAATGGCTGTGCAAATAGTACTGTATAGTGCGGTCTTGAGCATTTTCAGAAAGTGTCACCAAAATCTGACTTATGCATTGGTCCTAATGAAAACATGACAAAGCCATTTGACTGTCTTGTTCATAAACATTGGTGTCAGGACTTTTCATTTTGATGACACTGACACTTTCATTGACATAAATACTTGCTTTTGAGGAATGAGCTCTCCATTTTGAGCAAGTGACACGCTTTTGCAGGTTATCAACTAGGTTTTGCAGCTTGTACTAATTGTTTTGAGAAATGCATTAACTGTTGTGCCAATGCAAATAGTGTTGTGAGAAATGCACCAAAGCGACTGAGGAAAACTGTTAAAAAAAAAAAAAAAAAAAAAACGTGAATACGAAATCTTACACATATCTTAGGAATGGTATAGCAGAAAATTTTGACGGCGTAAAAACCTTGACTTTTCCAAACTGTGGTATACCTTGAAAATGGTTATCGTCCCATGCCTTATACACAACTGTATGTATCACTTGCATGAGGAGATTTTCTAAAACAGGTCTCAAAATTAATAATGAATGACTCCTCATTATTAATTATACCTCATACTTCATTATATAATCCATAATAAAAAGTTAAAATTACTAAAATACATTATGAATACAACCTATTTGACAGTTCACAGATTTTTAAAATTATTTTAAAGATGTAAGAATAGTGATACAAAGATCTGTTTAGTGAAGTAGTGCTCAAAATCATGCTTTATTATAAATAAAATATAACTATGAGCTTATAATTTGCAAGCTCTGCAAAAAAAGCTAAAGTCAATAGAATTAATGCTAAATGTGCATTTGATTCTAAAATGTTATTTCCTAGTAGAATGTAATAAAACGTCTGGTCACTTAAAATTTTATAAACACATTTTTAGTTTGTTTTCAAATCCCAAAAACTAACAATGGCCCTATTAATACTTGTTTACTCCTAAACCTAACAGTACTTATACACATTAGCATCAAATGTAGGAACATTATGTAGCTACATATAAATAGTCCTGTATTAGGCCCCTTTATATAAAATGTGGCCAGTTTGTTTATACTTATTCTTTGAAATTCTTTTGCAAAGACTTTCTAACGCTTTTCTTGCACCTGAAGAAACTTGCAAAGCTTCAAAACAGTGAGAAACAATAACAATAATCTCAAGTTATTCTGCCATTTCCTGATACAGAAATGGAAAACTTGTAAACACAATGTCCCTCTATAGTCTATAAATGGAGCAAAACAATGTAGCTCAAATATTTCACACAGCAAGCATTCAGGTGAAGGTGTTTTGCGAAAACAAGGTCCTTCACCCTCAAAGACTAATGTTATTTTTAACCTGTGTGACCTTAAAAAGAAAGCATTTGCGGTTTTCCACTCATTTGTTGTTATTGAATTACAACTGACACGCAATGACTGTCTTTTATAGAAAGCGTTCAGACCCACAAACACTCACCCACAACCTTGGAGCCAGCTTTCAATCTTTCCTGCAGAGCATCCTGTGGAAACAAAATAAAGACGCACATAGTGATCTGAGTCGTCTGTTTGAGAATGGGTGTGTGTGTGTGTGTGTGTGTGAGAGAGAAAAAGAAAGAGAGAGAGAGAAAGAGATATGAGAGGTGTAAATGAGCTTTCTGTTTTGGAAATAGCGTCTATCTGGTCGTGGTGACCATGTACAGTTCATGGTCTGTCTTTTATCTGTTACAGTAGCAGTTATAATACAGTGAGGTTAATTAAGAAATGGCCTAAAGTAGAGGCAATGTAATTTTATTAATGCTTTAAATAACCCCAGATAGATAGATAGATAGATAGATAGATAGATAGATAGATAGATAGATAGA
>CAIGQZ010007154.1:19699509-19722367 GCA_903798205.1 Danio tinwini | reverse complement strand
ATATATATATATATATATGTATCATATATATATCTTACGTTAGAACAAGCCAGATCTAATCCGTTAAGCAAAATTGACGCAGCTCCGTACTCCACACGATAGATGGCGGTATTGCACATTTGTCGAGTCGGCTGACATGGACCAGCTAATCAAGAGGAAGAAAGCTGTTGTCATTTGAAATTTGAAGCGATGTGGATTGCTAGCGCGAGTGCCCTGCAAGGTAAGTGTAATCTGCTTTAATATCATGTTGTTTAGCAATGTTTTTTATTATATGTGCATGTTTTAATATAGTATTGTGCTAATATCAATGCACAGACACCCTTCATTCTGTAAATCTTAGACGAAAATAAAAACGGTATATAGGATTGTTAAAACCTTTTAAACACACAAAATTAAACACTTATTAAAGGGCACCTATGGTGAAAAATCTACTTTTCAAGCTGTTTGGACAGACATATGTGTAGGTATAGTGATATAAACACACTCAGTCCTTTTTTTTCTCAATTTAACAACATAAAAACGGTGGACCAATTGGAGCTGTTTTGAGATCGACCGCAACTTGACGTAGGAGTTCGATCCCCCTGCCCACCAATATTGATTGACAGGTGGCCATTACCATCTCCTCAGTATGTTGTTTCACGTCCGCCATTTTCAGCGTGTGAGTCAAAGTGACGTCACCAAAGAAACACCCTTGCTCTATTTTTAGATGTAAGGCTCATTGGGCTCAACATTCACCACGTTATCGCTCTCCTTGCCGCCAGTGTTTGTAAGTTTTGGTGGGTTTGCATACATGTGTACTTTTCATTGTGTCTTCCTTAAACTTCAGCAGTTTGCATTTCCCGCGGTCACAGAAGCTCCCTGTCATCTTAATTAGGTGCAGCTGGAAAGTGTGAGTGCGCTGCCTCACGTGCTCGTCCCTCCATTGGAAATACTGAACTAACGACGCTCAGCGCCATGCATTTCACATTGTCGCGGATGAAAGTGAGGACCGGGGGGTTTGCTCACTATTCTGCCGTCTAGGTTGCCTCTATGGACGTGCTGGCCCTGCTCAGGACACTGTTCAAATTTCTGCTGCGCCACAGAGCGTTATCTGAATAGTTTCATTTTAAATAACATGCGAATGTGCGCGTCTGGTGTGCCGCGTCATGGCTCTGAGCCGCGCGTCCAGTATATGACGCCCTTTAGTTATAGCCTCAAGCAGGTCGTACACCAGAAGCGCCGCTCGGCGACACGCAGCGTCGCGCCACGCAGCGGCATGCATTTCTGAATTCTAAACATCAGTTTCTAACAGGTGACACACCGCCGCTGCAAGTGTGCGATACTTTTAACTGTCATGTGCGCGCCGTGTCGCGGTGCATCAGGTGTGTGATGCCCTTCAGTCAAAGTTAATTCACTGTGCTTTATTAGTCTCGGTGTAGGCTACAAGCTCGGAGCTTTAAACTAGCACACAGTTGGCTGTAAAACTATACAAAGACACAAATGATTTTGTACTCTCTGCTTGGTTTGTGTCTGAGTCGTACATGTACAGCTGGCTGGTACTCTCACTCATGTTGCTTCTCTCTGTCTGCCTGTCTATTGCAATTAACAAAGCGGGGGAGCTCTTGGCTCTGCCCCCTTGTTAAGTTGGGCGGGAAGTCGAAGCTAATTTTAATGTGAAGCAACCCGCCTCTAAAACAGCAAACTGTGTACACGCCCCCAAAATGACACTTTTTTAACACATTATAATAAAAAATCTGAATTGTGTTTTGAACTGAACCTAAACTGGCACACACAGAAGAACCATAATATTAATATAACATCTTAAAAAAGGGGTAAAATAGGTGCCCTTTAAGCAAAGTTCTGTGATTAGGTGCATTTATTTTGTACATTGCGAGTCGTCTTCATTAAAATGCCTCATGAAGTCAATAAAGTCAGTCATGAGATGAAACTTCTGCAGTTCTAGCTTTTAAAATAATTGTTTACTTGTGATTTCATAACAAAAGAGACTCATTTTTAAACACAAACACCAATTTAATTTCCATTTTTAGTTAGAGCCATTTGTCTCTTACAGTTAACTAATTCAAGCATAGTTTGACAAGACAGCCTCCTCTACTGTGTATGCTGGTATAAGGTTATTGATTTAGATTTAATAAATAAACTTTTTTATGGAAAATGTAATTGTTTTAGTAATATGAGTAACTGTATTTTGACTTGTCACAGTAAATCAAGTATAAAGTAAGCAGTTGGTTGTTTTTATTATAAAGCTTCTCTAATATTTGTAACTATTTGTTTTTCTTCACAGATATTTGAGTTTGACATTTTAGACTAAAACATTTACACTATGGCCTCATTTGCTGCCCATGTACATTTACAAGCTGGAAGAAGCTTTCGACTCGCATCAAACACACAGAATGAAAATTTTAAACAATATTAATGCATTGTTCATATAATTGCTGTTGATATAAAGGAATATTGAATATAACACATTGATACTAAAATAGTTAAAATAAGTGAATAAATAATTTAATTAAAATTGTCTGTGTAAATAAGTAATCAGCCTTAAGCTGTAAACCTGTGGCTAATGTTATTTTTTGTTGATGGGTGATTTTTTTTTTTTCTAGTTTTAATACATAATCATCAAGCGGGATTGTGTTCTGAAGACCTACCTCATTTGAAGAGACTGTACATCTACCTCAATGAAGACTTGTAAAAGAGTATATGGTAAGTGTGTCAACCGGCCCTCTTTTCATAAATGTATTTGTAAAACTCAGTCACAAGACAAATTTAAAACACATGTCAGTATTTTTTTCCCTTTTTAGCTCCAACTTGCTTCAACACACCTGCCTGGAAATTTCTAGTATACCTAGAAAGAGCTTGATTAGCTGGTTTAGGTGTGTTTAATGGGGGTTGGAACTAAAATATGTAGGACACTGGCCTTCCAGGGCTGAGTTTGGACGCCCCTGGTGTAGACGTTCACCCAGAAATTAAAATGTTTATTTATTCATGTCGTGCCAAACATTGATTTGTCTTCGGAGTACAAATTAAGATACTTTAGGTGAAATCTAAGAGCTCTCTCATTCTCTATAGACAGCAATGGTCCCAACTTGTTTAAAGTCCAGAGAAATACCTAAAATCACATGCTTTCAGTTGTTCAATCAGAATATTATCAAGCTACAAAAATTATTTTGAGTGCATGTAAAGCGAAAATAACAGCCTTTGAGTTTCTTTCTTCTGTTGAACACAGAAGAAATTTTGAAGAAAGCCGAATACCTGTAACCATTGACTTCCATTGTGTTTTTTTTTTACAGGTTTTCAGCTTTCTTCAAAATATCTTCTTCTGTGTTTAACAGAAAAAAATCTTTGTTTTTATCTTATTTGTTTTGTCATAACTTTGACATTTTATATATTTATTTTGTATTGTTTAATGTTTTTAATATTGTTAATGTTGCTTTTATTAATAAAAGCTTTTGTTTAATCAGTTTGAATGGATTGGCTTTTTGAGAACCTGTTAATCAAAAATGTTGATATGTATATGTGTATTTTTGTTGTTTATTAAATGTATAAACATAGTCATTCATTAGCTGAAAATGTGATGACTTGTTTATGTTTGGGCTGTACTTAGACGTCTATTAGATTTTCACTGACAGCCCAAATTTAGCCTTGTGTTAGCTTAGACCAAAATTCACCGGCTATTAGACATATATATGTAGTCGTCCATTAGCCATCTAAATGAAGACGTCTAATCTTGGGCTATGCATAGACGTCTATTAGATTTTCACTGACAGCCCAAATTTAGCCGTGATTTAGCCTAGACGTCTAGGCTATGCTTAAACGTCTAATAGACGTCTTTTAAACCAAAAAATGCTTGCTGGGGAATGGTGCACGTCGTATTTGAGGACCGGAAGGGAGACGAGCAATTTCCGGGAGATTATCACTCGTTTGCGGGCATCCGGGAGTCTCTATGCATTTGCGGGAGACTCCCGGAACTTCCGGGAAACTTGGGATGTCTGGAATGACCTCCCGCCCTACTCATAATTCTCTCCTCATATAGCAGTATGCCTATTACATATCCATAAAACACTGTGATATAGCCGGGCTCGGATTGTATCGCTTTCTCATTACAATCGATCCGCTCCAGAGTTCGTTTCAATCGAGCCGAGACTACTTCATCCAGGCGATCTCGGAGTAATTGCTTTGGCGTGGATCTGAGCGCGATTGGCCTGTTCACATATGCCAAACGAACCGCGCTAACTGGGCAAATGTACCAGGTTCCAGAACAAAAGTGTAGGTGTGAAAGCACCCATAAGCAATCTCCACTGTGCTGAACGAGAGCGCTTCTTTTTCTGTTAAACTGAACAGTAGCATCATCGACGTTGTAAGCTCTTGACACGCTTTGGCACGGTTTAAGGAAACTGTACATAATGTGAGTGCACCCTAAAGGGTTAATGGTGCCAACTAATGATCAACAGTAAAAATTACAAATTTGACCTCTTGCCAACAGGGAAAATCACCAACACTTAAGAATGCATGCTCATAAGGTGTCATGGTTTTGCAACAAAAAAAAGTGTTTATAATGGAAGTCAAAGGGGGAAGTCACCAACAGTAAATTAGAAAGAAAAAAAATTAAGATCAATCAAAAACAATGCATCAAAGGCAATGTTGTTTCACATGTCCAAGACTTTGATAAAAGGAAAAAAAATCCACTTTTTATATTGAAAATATGTCATTTTGTGTGTTTTTTTCACCAAATTAGTGACATCATTTATGAATTTGGCAATTAAAGACTTAAATTTTCTGTAATTTCCGAAGCAATTTAATCAGAACTGAGGTTGATTAACAGATTTGTGCAAAAAAAGTATAAAAAATAATAATCTGATGGATTTTTATAGCGGTTTAATTTAGTGGATGTTTTCATCCCTAACATAAATAGTAAATTTGCCCAAAGTGTATTGTTTTTTTTTCTTTTTTAACTCAAAGCATTTTCTCAAAATATGTATCAAAATAAGATTTCATTCTGCTAGCTAAAACACAGAAAAAGTTATGGCCAAATTAAGACTCAAAATCACCCCAGAGTGGATGAAAACATCCCCAACAGTACATACAGGTTAATCAACAACAGCTTGGAATTAACTTTTTTTTTTTTTTTTTTTTTTAAATAGAGCCCTTCAAGATTTTTGTATGTGACATTTGGAGAAGTAATGGATGGACATAAATAAATGGTTCATACAGGTCAAGCAAATATAATTATATTTTAGGCTAACGAAGAAATCATACATGACTAATGTAATTGAGGTCTGCACCACACCTGTAAAAAGTCATCATCAATAATTCCTTAGCTTATGTTATCTTATAGTAGCGTCCGCTCATGTAGTGGAGGACTGCGTCACACTCTTCTGGCTGCTGGAGCTCCTCATGGCACCCGTTCCTGAATGTTTTTTATTTCTCCAGTGCCTCTTACAGCCACAGTGTGATACCGTAAGGCAGCGCTGCATGAGATCCCGGAACAGATGACCAGCAAAAAACATGTAGATCCAGGGGTTACAGCAGCTGTTGAGACTGGCCAGAAGCATTGCGATGATGAACGCCATAGCTGTTTAAAACAAGATGTAAAAAAAAAAGGTTATTAACATCATGAGACCTTGAAATATTACGATTATGCGCCAAGTAATAGAATAGATTCTAACATTTTCGTATCTGCAAAATACTGCATTTTTTCTGAATAGATTTACTGGGTTTATTTTTATTTTGTGTTTTTATAATGTTTTATTTTTATTATTTAATTTGTCTGTATAGATTCTAAAAACAAATATTTATTTGATAACATCAGCATACTATTGGAATTTTTATGAATAGACAAACTTTTTTCATTTTTTTAAATTCTATTTTAATAATTTATTCATTTATTTATGTATTTATGTATTTATTTATTTAGTCTACATAGCTTCCATGAACAAATATATTTCTTTGGCAACTAATTAATATAAAGCTTATACCATACCATTTGTGTTGTATTTTTTATTACAATTTGTTTATTTGTTTGTTTGTTTGTCATTTAATTGAGCTACAAGTTCACATATTTCAATGTAAAACAAGTCTCTGATGTCTTTAAAGTGTGTATGTGAAATTTCAACTCAAAATACCCCACAAAATGTAGCCCTTTTAGGCTTTGATCCAAATTGTGTTTTTTCAAAAGAGGGTGGAGCTATACATGCCTATCATTAATGTCATTAATGGGTGGGGCTTTCCCACTCTGATAACATGTACAAAGGAAAAATGTCAATCAAATTTTTTCTGTTTTTATGACGTGTGATTATAAAAAATATTATTAATTAAATTTGATCATTTAAAGCTGGTTATATTTATACACTGTGAGTAATCCCCTTATAACACTCATTTTTGCGTAATAGGTCCCCTTTAAAACCCTATGCACTGAATTTATAACTTCAGCCTGTTCAGATTCTAACTTCCATACCAGTACCTGCAAGTAATTTCTTAAGTTTTCTTTTTCTTTTTGACCCAAGCATTGATACTGTGTATATTTTTTCTCTGATAGCATCTTAAAAAAAACAAGGATCCTTACATCAAATTCTTGTGAGGACAAATCACTGTACAATCATCTTAGACCACTAAAATCCCAGTCATTTTGTTGACTTTAAATTTAAATGAGATTTTGCTCCCAGCCCTCTTTTCAAAAGAGGGTGGAGCTATACACGCCTATGTGTCACCCTAGCAGCAGCTTCAAAACTCTAATGGCGGATGACTGCTTCTCATTCAGGGCTGTCTATGCTAATGAGGAAGAGATTGTCATTAATGGGCGGGGCTTTCCCACTCTGATGACATGTACAAAGGAAGAATATCAATCAAATTATTGTGAGGACAAATCACTATACAATCATCCTAGAACACTAAAATCTCAGTCATTTTGTTGACTGTCACTTTAAATTTAAATGAGATTTTGCTCCCAGCCCTCTTTTCAAAAGAGGGTGGAGCTATACACGCCTATGTGTCACTCTAGCAACAGTCTCAGTCATTTTGTTGACTGTCGCTTTAAATTTAAATGAGTTTTTGCTCCCAGCCCTCTTTTCAAAAGAGGGTGGAGCTATACACGCCTATGTGTTACCCTAGCAGCAGCTTCAAAACTCTAACGACGGATGACTGCTTCTCACTCAGGGCTGTCTATGCTAATGAGGAAGAGATTGTCATTAATGGGCAGGGCTTTCCCACTTTGATGACATGCACAAAGGAAGAATGTCAAGTTTTTCTGCAGACTGTTTTTATGACGTGTGATTATAAAAAATATAATTAATTCATTTTGACCATTTAAAGCTGGTTATATTTACACACTGTTGCTACACAACTATGAGTAATCCCCTTATAACAGTGATTTTTGCATAATAGGCCCCCTTTAAAACCCTATGCACTGAATCTATAACCTTAGCCTGTTCAGATTCTAACTTCCATTCCAGTGCCTGCAAGTAATTTCTTGAGTTTTCTTTTTGACCCAAGCATTGATACTGTGTATATTTTTTCTCTGATAGCATCTTTAAAAAAACAAGGACCCTGACAACACATTCTTGTGAGGACAAATCACTGTACAATCATCCTAGACCACTAAAATCTCAGTCATTTTCTGTACTCAACCAGTTTCTGATGACATTTTTTACCCAAGGCGAAACTTAAGTGTCATTACTTACTTTTTTTCTGTGTTATTTTATGCCCAATCCGCTGCTCTATAATGACAGGCACCGCATTGTGAAATGAATGAAGAAATTTCTATCTAGCAGCAATGAGTTGGTATTCGAGCCCCGATAGGACCATAATCCATTATAACTCCTACAGCCACAATCTCATTCCCTAATGTGAGAAACTGAAAAATGAAGACTAAAGCCCAAAACTTTTGATAGCATTTCTGAAAATAAATCTTTCTCACGATGCAATCAAACCAAGATTCATATAACTCTTTAGAACAGGGATGGGCAAACTTGATCCTGGAGGGCGGTGTCCCTGCAGACTTGTGCTCCAACCCTAATCAAACACACCTGCCTGCAGCTTTCTAATGATCTTGAAGACACTGATTAGTGTGTTCAGGTGTGTTTGACTAGTGTTGGAGCAAAAGTCTGCAGAGACACCGGCCCTCCAGGATCAAATTTGCCCATGCCTGCTTTAGAACGATTCATGATATTATTGGACAATACATTGAAATGTAAGATCTGTGCTCATTGAAACCTGTGTACTCATTACAAGCTTAATGCTTTGAAACTCCTCACTGAACAGAGACAATAGAGAGTCCCTGTTGGATCAAAATGTGCCCAAAACTGCTAAATAACATCTTTAAAGGTTGCCTAAGTAGTGCGTTGAACCATGCAGCTTTTTAAAATGTGTTTCAACTGATTTCAACTAATTTCAACTGAAACAGAAAGACAGAGCGGGGCAGGCCCTCCCCTTTTTAAATAGCCAATACTGTTTAATGTATCACAGCTCAGACAGTGAGAGTTATTGATATAAAGACAAGTCTAAAAGCCAGTCTAATAGTCTGATACTAAGTCTAACCATTTCTAAACATATCCTCCATATTGCTTTACAATACAAATGGGTTTGATATGTTGGTGGTTTGTACTGACTTTATACACATTATCGCTGAACTTGTGTGTCACACACACACCCAGCAAAACCAGACATCATTTACTCCAACGGAGTAATTGCACATTGAATATTTGCACATTCTGAATCCTATATCCCCAACGCAATCTCAGAGCAATTGGTAACTTTTTAATTTAGTGGCTAATTCGTATAATCTAATTCATACAATTTAGTACGATTGTGTCCTCACAATGAAGGTTGGGTTTAGGGGCAGGGTTGGGTGCCATGGCTTCTTTTTAAAATTGTACATTTTCATACAACTGAATACTTACGTTTTCTCGTGAGATCAGGCTGATATCCCCTATACAGTATACTATGTGCCATTCACCATATAGAAAATAGTCACTCTGTCTATTCTGATCCTTTGTAGGATGTGATCATACAGAAAATGTCATCAAAATCTCTGATCCATATTGGCAAAAGTTATTGTAAGTTTTGAATGCTCACAGTATATATTCTAAAATATATGTCACATTTTGACACACACAGTGGATGACCTCAGATAACCGAATGTCATGAAAATTCATCTGAAACAGGTTGTCATGATGAACTGATAAAAATGGACTGGGTACAGGTGTGCACTTTCTTAAACTAAGCAAACTGCTCAAGTAAAGTAAAAAAAAAAAAGAGTCAATTTTAGAGCTTAAAACTAGTACTGAACTAGTACTGAAAAATCTAACTCTAATAAAAGTAGCAGTACTTACCTGTAAAAAAGTAGTGCAAGTAGAGTTAAAGCTATATTGTGTAAGTAGTCAAGAGTATTAAACCGTGAAAATTGTTCCGCAAATTAAAAATATAGCTTAAATCAGTGCCATTTTCTTTTAAAACGTAAGTATACTTTAAATTAATTGTAATTCACAGACTATAAATTTAAATTCATTTATTCATTCATTTACTTTTCAGCTTAGTCCCTTTATTAATTTGGGGTTGCCACAGCGGACTGAACCGCCAACTTATCCAGCACATGTTTTTTACGCTGCGGATGCCCTTCCAGCCGTAACCCATCACTGGGAAACATCCATACACGCTCATTCATACTCCAGACAATTTAGCCTACCCAATTCACCTATACTGCATGTCTTTGGAGTGTGGGGGAAACCGGGGTACCCGGAGGAAACCCACACGAACGCAGGGAGAACATGCAAACTCCACACAGAAACGCCAACTGACCCAGCCGAGGCTTGAAACAGCGACCTTCCTGCTGTGAGGCGACAGCACTACCTACTGCGCCGACTATAAATTTAAATGTGAGATTAATTTAACGTGAGAACACCACATTAATGTATGCACCTATAATGAGCTGACAGATAGCAGGTTGATGTGTTCACATGTGGAGTGAAATCTGTGACATCCAAGCAGCAAATCCTAGATGTGAGGATATGTTAAAGGTGCAGATGTAAGTTTGACACCCAGTGGTTGAACTAGGTATTCCATCTACATTTAATAATGTTAAAGAGGTTTAATATGTATTAATTAGATTATAAACCTTACAATTTTGTGAATAAGTGCATATTCTGTGCTTCTGAATGGCTGTATTTAAATTTCTGTTGTGTTTTATCTGATACTTACAATGTAACCTGCTCACGTAATGTTTACGTTCATAATATTTATATTATTTGCTAATTAATAACTTCATGTGGAACTCTGAATCTGCATCTCATTTCGGAGTCTGCTACTGTCCACAGGAGGTCGCATTTTGGGGGGCATGCTTCGAGAGGCTTACTGAATGAATGAATAAAATATGTGGTTTTCCAACAAGGCAATCCGGGGTGCTGAAATATAATCGGCGAAAGTGGCAGTGGGCGTGTTAAAAGAACCAAAACAAAGACAGCGTTCCGACACATAGCAGCTATTTTCAAAGCAGAATAACTGACTTTAGCATTGTTTTTCAGATGAACAAGAATGGTCACTTGGCATGTTTTTTAAATATCTGAAAACATATTATGGTACTGTATTTTTATGCTTTAGAGGAGTCAAAAACGTACATACAGCACTTTTAATGCCTAGGTTACGCACTTTGAACACTGACTAAAAAGCAACAAGTGTCCAGCATTACTCTACATGCAATGTGTGCATGTATTTGAAAACGTAACATTCTGTAGTGCATTCAGTTATTGTTTAAGGCCAATTGGTGATTTCGGTCATCATACAATAGACTTCCATCTTCTTCTAATCAGTCACATGCAGTCTAAACAGTCTCTCAGTCTTTGCGTCTAATGATTTTGTGCCTTCTTGGGCACTTTTAATACTTCCCTTATATTTTTGCTGCATTTATAAATCGTCCATGTGTTAAGGTTAGTCTGTATGATGTGATTTTCTATATGCACAATTCAATTGGATGGTAATCGTGGAATTAGTTAATTACTGAAAAATAAAAACAGTGTAGTGACTGCAGGTTGAAGGAAAATAGCAGTAATTTAAGTATATCATTCATTCATTCATTCATTCATTTTCTTTTATAGCTTAGTCCAGGGATGCTCAACCCTGCTCCTGGAGATCAACCTTCCTGCTGAATTCAGCTCCTACCCTGATCAAACACACATGAACTAATTAATTAGAACATGAGAAGCACTTGATAATTACAGGCAGGTGTGTTTGATATGGGCTGCAACTGAAAACTGCAAGAAGGTTGATCTCCAGGAATAGGGTTGAACCTGGCTTAGTCCCTTTATTAATCAGGGGTCACCACAGCGGAATGAACCGCCAACTTTAATTTAAGCATTTATAATTTGTTATTTTACACCAAAGATTATAATCTACCATCTGTGAAATGTTGAATGCAACTGTGTGAGGCACATGAGCATCAGTAAGCAATGATGAAATGATCAATGATGAAAACTTTACGTATCATTTTAATATCGAATTGAATCTCTATTTCCCCTTTTCAGTGCCTCTTTACTGGAACTCCAACGATTTTGAATTGGATTATTTTAAAAACGCCTGCCCTAATATTAGATCATTGTCTTTTATGCTATGCCTTTTAAAGTACAATAGTTCTCATAAGGATAAAGTCCAGACTCTGTGAAGGTATAAATGTCATTTTAATGCAGTGTTTCATAAGAACGACTCTATATTTAGAAAGTCTCTCATTTGTATCTTCTAAACATGATTTTAAAACCTTTGTAATATGTTTAAATTACAATGCAGTCCAAAAGTCTGAGACCAGTAGTGAAAAATACACATTGACTGGGCAAAAAAAAGGAATTATGCAGATAATTAACCCCTTCATGATCACCAAACTTTCTGAGTAATAATATATGATATATGCGTTTGATATATCGTTTGTCAAGATAAATTCATTTGTTGAAACAAATGAATAAATAAATATGTACTAAAATCTTTCCAACTGTGCTAACAGTTGAGCTCAACAGGGCCCTATCGGCCCTATACGCACATCATACACTCTCAGAAATAAAGGTACAGGAGCTGTCACTGGGGTGGTACCCTTTCAAAAGGTACACATTTGTACTTAAATGGTCCATATTGATACCTTAAAAGTATATATTAGTACCTAAAATTACACTTTTGTACTTTTTAGGTACTAATATGCACCCTTGTGGTTTTAATATGGACCTTTAAGGTAAAAATTTGTACCTTTTGAAAAGGTACCACCCCTGTGACAGCTCGCATACCTTTATTTCTGAGAGTGTACGAATAAGCCCCTAAATCAAAAAGTTACGAATTGCCATGAGATCATGTTGGTACTTCAAAATCTTGCTGGAAGTAGTGTACTGTTTTTCGATTACTATGAATTTGAACATACTACACGGCTCGCATATTGTTTTTACTGTTTCTCTCATGGTTTTTATCCTTCACTTACGCCTATTGGTGAAATTCTTTCTCACCGCTCACTCACTGTTGCCACAGGCTTGCATAGTTCAGGACTTGTAGAGCTGCGCAACGATGGATTACTCTTCAGTGTTTGGACTACACTGACCTGAACTGAACTGAACTAAACTAAACTGAACTTAAACTCTGAAAACTGAACTGACACTTTGAATTCACTATAATCTTCTATGTGAAGCTGCTTTGACACAATCCACATTGTAAAAGCGCTATACAAATAAAGATGAATTGAATACTATATAGCAGTGAAGTATGCAATTTCGGAAGCAGCCATCACCTCTAAAAGTATTATTTGTATGTGTTATTTAGGGACATTTTTTATATTAGACTCCCACTACACCCATTCTTGACTGCCTTTGCCATACAGTGCATTCAGCTTCAATTATAATCAATCAATGTCCCTGCATTCGAGTCAACTTTGTTACATCAGTTATAAAAAGGCATAACAATAATGCACCGATAGAAAAAGCATGTGACTTGCCTCAAGTGATGTCACTTCCTCTTCTGGGAAACTCTAGAAGGTATCGAGGCATTATTTTTCTGATTAATTTGTACAAAATGTTTAGGATGCACCAATAATAGATTAATTATTTGTCAACTCTGTTATTCTGCTATTTCTGTGAATTTCTCTTTAACTTTTTACAGACAATAAAATGATTTAAAAATACATCAAATTCAGTTTTAGATATGTCACGTGTTATCTGGTTTTAGACAAAGACTATATAGAATACACAAGACATGTCACTCGAATTCTTTTGAATAGGGAAAAGTGTAACAGTCAATATGGCGAATGAAGCCCCGCCTTCTAGTACAGTAGCCAATCAGCGATCGCTATATGGCTAATAAAGCCCACCTTCTAGTATAGGAGCCAATCAGCAAACGTTATAGAATGACAACTCTCCGGGGAGGGGCTTGGACCAGACGTAAGTTTCTGCAGATTTTGTGTGATACGAACATTTAGAAATGAAACTAAATGGACACTTGTTGTTTAATTTTATTGGTTATTCATGCTGTAAGAGTCTAATTTATCATATGCATTTGTTTATATGGCAAAACATTTCTTTCACCAAAGAACGTCCATGCTGACTCCAAAGGCAGATACTAATAAGATCAGGGCCTGGTGTGTGTACTTTGGGGGTTTTACAATGTGGTCACATGTTGATTGGTCAGTTTGAATGTCTCAGCATTTGGGCTTTAGTCACATGGTAGAAGAAGATACAAAATAGCTGGTAAACTTTGCTCTGTCTCTTTTCCTGGTCTGTTCTTTTTCTGGCTCTGAGCTTTTCCTGCGCTGTCTCTCTCCCACTTACTCTCTTTGTCTCTCTCTCCCTCCCCCTGTCTCTCTCTTTCTTAGGTAACTTTAAATTTACAATTAAGCTGGGTACAATTTATATCATATGTTTTTATCATTTCATGTTTTATCATCTTTTTATACAGTTATTCGTAATTAATTCAGTTGTAACCATAGAGAATTATTAATAAATTAATATTATTAATAAATCATCTCATTTCCAAGTATTTGTGAATTGCTTTTGATTTAACATCAACACTTAATTGCTTCATATTGCAATACAATACAATCACATAATATAAACACTCTCCCACATTTTTAGCTGTTATTACTGCCCTTATTTCCGTTTTTGGTATAAGATTGCAGAAGAATGGTTTGACTAAAACTGTACAGTTTTTTACCATCATGCTGATAACTTTTTAGTCGCTCAGCAGAACTACAGTTTGAACCGCTGTGGTCAAAATACTATTCTACAATGTTATGTAATGTAATCGTAATCTTGGCAAGTAATTTTGAAGAATTTGATGTTTCCCCATTCATACAGAATACCCGAGCATACTGCCTAAGAGGCATTTCAAAGATGGCAGCCAAGTGAAATGACTTGCCTTAAAGGGTTTTGTTTTAGATTAGCATCTGGAACTAAAGCACATAATGATGTAAAATGTCAACTATGTTATTGTCAGGTGGCATGGTGGCTCAGTGGTTAGCACTGTCGCCTCACAGCAAGAAAGTTGCTGGTTTGAGTCCTGGCTGGGTCAGTTGGCATTTCTGTGTGGAGTCTGCATGTTCTCCTCGTGTTGGTGTGGGTTTCCTTCGGGTGCTCTGGTTTCCCCCACACTCCAAAGACATGTGCTATAGGTGAATTGAATAAGCTAAATTAGCTGTAGTATATGCGTTAATGCAAGAGTGTATGGGTGTTTCCCAGAACTGGGTTGCGGCTGGAAAGGCATCTGCTTTGTAAAACATATGCCGGAATAATTGGCGGTTCATTTCGCTGTGGCGACCCCAGATGAATAAGGGACTACGCTAAAAGAAAATGAATGAATGAATGTTATTGTCAACTCTATTAGTGGCTTAACAAGTTTAACATCAGCACTTAAACAGCTATGAGTACCAGAATCAAATGTTACCCTATCTTATTTAAGCAATTTTCATATTTTTTATGTATTCAAAATAGGTCAATTATAAATGTGTTGTATATCATTCCAATTTAAGGAAAAGGAATGGAAAATGCTATATTTGTACCCTATGTAAAATGACCCTTATGTCTGTATCTTTACTGTGGTGATTAATATGTCTCTGGCTTATTTATGAGAATAATTCTTGTAACTCTAATTGATGCAGTGTGCAGCTCTAAAACAACCATGTCTGAAAAGTGTATCCTATGGCTATATTCCAGAATGCAAATAATAATCAGGCCTGAACTGAAAAAAAGCTTAATTTTCACACATGAATTAACCATCAATTGATTAGAACCACACTGAAAGCCTTTGTGCTGGAGTAGATTTTACTGAGTGGTCCTTCTCAGGCTTAAATGACTATTTTTAGGATTAGCATTTCAGGATTAGCAATGTTAAAAACAACCATGCAATGTCACAAAGCTTGTTTATCACTTCATTTTTGGCCGAGATCTATTATTGCTACTGGAAGCGCCATCACAGTTTGACCAAAGTGCATCCACTATTGTTGATTTCTAATTATAACAAATAATTACTTGCCTTCTAGTTGATCATTTGGTATCAGAAATGGCTTATATGAAATGTAAAGGCCTCTAGATTACACTTATTTTACCAAAATAAAACATGATCAAGCCTTGTTTTTTAATTATTTAATTAGGAGAGTAAGGTCTGACTTTGCTTAGACAAAAGTCTTGTCACTTAACAGAAATAATGTACAGTATAGAATGTAAAGTCATGGTGCAGTGGCAAAAGAGTTAATATTGTGTATGACTCCCATGAGCTTGGAGGACTGCACCCATACATCTCTGCAATGACTCACATAACTTATTAATAAAGTCATCTGAAATGGCAAAGTAAGCATTCTTGCAGGACTCCCAGAGTTCATCAAGATTATTTGGATTCATCTTCAATGCCCCCTCCTCCATCTTACCTTAGACACACTCAATAATGTTCATGTCTGGTGACTGGGCTGGCCAATCCGGGAGCACCTTGACCTTCTTTGCTTGCAGGAACTTTGATATGGAGGCTGAAGTTTGAGAAGGAGTGCTATCCTGGAGTAGAGTTTGCCCTCTCCTGTGGTTTGTAATGTAATGGGCAGCACAAATGTCTTAATACCTCAAGCTGTTGCCATCCACTCTGCAGATCTCTTGCACACCCCCATACTGAATGTAACCCCAAACCTTGATTTTCATTCACCAAACTTGACTGATTTCTGTGAGAATATTGGGTCTATGCGGGTTCCAATAGGTCTGCAGTATTTGTGATGATTGGGATGCAGTTCAACTGATGATTCGTCAGAAAAATCCACCTTCTGCCACTTTTCCAAATGATCAACTAGAAGTCAAGTTATTATTTGTTTAGAGTGTTATTATTTGTTAGCTTTGTTGGACAGCTTAATTGTTTTATGTTCAAACAACTTAAAATTGTAAAAACCATTAAGTTAAACTTAATCGATTTGGGTTGGGACGACATAAAGGAATTCTGTGTAACCCAACATTTTTTATAGTGTACACTGTGAAAAATGCAGGGTTCCACACTATTCATTCATGTTGTCCCAACACAAATCAATTAACTTAACAAATGTAAGTGCATTGAACATAAAACAATTAAGTTGTGTTGTTTGAGCTAATTTTACATAAGCAGTTTGAACAAGCAGCAAAATCACTTTTTGAGTGTACGCTGATTCTTTATTTTCTAAACCATCATTGGTTTTCATTATTTTGCAGCTCACTATGCACATATCCTGAAGTAACCTTAATTGCAGCCGTTTTCAACTTAGCTGTGGAGGAGTAATAATGAAGCAGGGTGTAAAGGGAAATGTGCAGCAGATGGATCCCTTCCAGTAGTCTTCATTTGGGCTTTGTGGGCTTGATAACAGCATAGGGCCTCCTCACAAATGATCTTATGAAATTACACGGAAATGATACTCCTTCGTATCCAGTCAGGATAAAGAGGAACCGCTTTGATGTCACGCTACATTTGCTTTACCCAAACCACCTGAGGGTGTTTGAGCTTTGAACCGCTGTTCCAGGACTCTTGTCTTCATCTTTCTCTGTCTCTATTTTACTGTGAGGGATATTTTGGGGTTTGTGCAACAATTGCTGGGCTTTAAATCACTGAATTTAGGAAGAAATGACGAATACAGGACAACTTTCCAATGAAGAGAATAATACACACTGAAGCAAATGACTGGCTTTAGGTACAAATTTTGATTACACATGACTTTACTGTATTTTAAAACATCTTGAAGTATTGCTATATACAGTTGCAATCAAAAATATTCAACCCCCTGATTTATTAGCCCCCCTGTTTATTTTTTCCCCCAATTTCTGTTTAACGGAGAGAAGATTTTTTCAACACATTTCTAAACAATAGTTTTAATAACTCATCTCTAATAACTGATTTATTTTATCTTTGACATGATAACAGTAAATAATATTTGACTAGATATTTTTCAAGACACTTCTATACAGCTTAAAGTGACATTTAAAGGCTTAATTTGGGTAATTAGGTTAACTAGGCAGGTTAGAGTAATTAGGCAAGTTATTGTATAATGATGGTTTGTTCTGTAGACTATGGAAAAAATAAATAGCTTAAAGGGGTTAATAATTTTGACCATAAAATGGGTTTTAAAAATTAAAAACTGCTTTTATTCTAGCCAAAATAAAACAAATAAGACTTTCTCCAGAAGAAAAAAATATATTATCAGACATACTGTGAAAATTTCCTTGTTCTGTTAAACATCATTTGGGAAATATTTAAAAACGAAAAAAAAAATTCAAAGGGGGTTCAATAATTCTGATTATTGAACTGTAATAGATCCCTCATGCTTTGTTTAAACACATAGACTAGAAAGTCGCATAACCACCAGATTACATGGATGTAACTGATGTTTATTGCTGTTTGAGGGCAAGATCTTGATGGGCCTACAAAAATACACAAGACTTTTTCTTTTCCACAAGAATTTTCATGGTTTAGGGTGATTTTAATCCAAGATAAGCAAAGAAAGCATACATTTAGACATAAAAAAATATTGCTTTTTATTTATTTATTGCTACAAAAATGTCACCAAACACTTTCTTGACTTTTCAGCCACAAATCTCCATTAGATCCAGATTTTCCATGACTGTTGGAACAGCTGAACACTATAAAATGTATGGATTCTATTGCATTAGAAATTATCCACCCAAATAATGTTTGTGAAATGTTATGCTTGAACTGTGCATTGTTAAATACACTACCTGACAAAAGTCTTTTTGTTGATCCCAGTTGTAAGAGCAACAAATAATAACTTGACTTCTAGTTGATCATTTTGAAAAGTGTCTGAAAGTAGATTTTTCAGATGAATCATCTGTTGAACTGCATCCCAATCATCACAAATACTGCAGAAGACCTATTGGAACCTTGGACCCAAAATTCTCACAGAAATCAGTCAAATTTGGTGAATCATAGTTTGGAGTTACATTCAGTATGGGGGCATGTGAGAGATCTGCAGAGTGGATGACAACATCAACAGCCAATCAAGACATTTGTGCTGCCCATTACATTACAAACCACATAGAGGGCAAATTCTTTAGCACAATAGCACTCCTTCTCATACTTCAGCCTCCACATCAAAGTTCCTGAAAACAAAGAAGGTCAAGGTGCTCTAGGATTGGCCAGCCCAGTCACCTGACATAAATATTATTGAACATGTCTGGGGTAAGATGAAGGAGGCATTGAAGATGACTCCAAAGAATCTTGATGATCGTCCAAGTTGATGGAAGTCATACACAATATTAATTCTTTTCCACTGCACCATGACTATATATATATATTCTATATTGTACATTATTTTTGTTAAGTGACAGGACTTTTGTCTAAGCCTTTCATATAAGCCACTTCTGATTCTAAGTGATCAACGCTATTATTTGATGTTCCTAAAACTTGGATAGGTGACAAGACTTTTGTCAGGTAGTGTACAATAAAAAACATTAGTAGTACTTTTAATTTGTCTCCATTAATAGCAAAAAAAATAAATAAATTTGGATTTACTATAAAGCACAGTGCAATGCAGAAATTATTATTCTGGTAAAATAATATGAATAATTGTGTCTTGTGTTTTTTGAAAATAAGCCTCTTCTGCTCACCAAAGCTTCAATAAAAATGGATATTACTGCAATAATATTGTAAAAGGGCAGCACGGTGGCGCAGTGGGTAGCACAATCGCCTCACAGCAAGAAGATTGCTGGTCTGAGCCCCGGCTGGGTCAGTTGGCATTTCTGTGTGGAGTTTGTATGTTATTCCCGTGTTCACGTGGGTTTCCTCTGGGTGCTCCGGTTTCCCCCACAAGTCCAAAGACATGTGGTATAGGTGAAGTGGGTAAGCTAAACTGTTCGTAGTGTATGTGTGTGAATGAGTGTGTATGGATGTTTCCCCGTGATGGGTTGCAGCTGGAAGGGCATCTGCTGCATAAAACATATGCTGGAAAAGTTGGCGGTTCATTCCGCTGTGGCGAAGCCAGAATAATAAAGGGACTAAACCGAAAAGAAAATGAATGAATGAAACCTTTATTAATCAGGGGTCGGCACAGCGGAATGAACCGCCAACTTATCCAGCATATGTTTTAAGCAGCAGATGCCCTTCCAGCTGCAACCCAACACTGGGAAACATCCATACACACTCATTCACACACATACACAACAGACAATACCCTTGCTTACCCAATACTAGCTTACCCAATTCACCTACACTGCATGTCTTTTGACTTGTGGGGAAAACCGGAGCACCCGGAGGAAACCCACGTGAACACGGGGAGAGCATGCAAACTCCACACAGAAATGCCAACTGATCCAGCCGAGGCTCGAATCAGCGAACTTCTTGCTGTGAGGCAATCGTGCTACTCACTGCGCCACTGTGACACCCTTTCACACTTCATCTGTGGCAAAATTATTTTGGGACCATATGTAGCAGAGATGTTTTTACAGTGTTTATTTAGACATTTTAACGGGATAGTTCACCCAAGAATTGTATTTCGGTCAATATACTCACCCTTCACTTGTTCCAAACCAGTTTGAATTTCTTTGTTCGTTTGAACACAAAAGAAGATATTCTGAAGTAAGCTGAAAACCTGTAACCATTGACTTTCATTGTATTTGTTTTTCCTATTGATGGATGTCAATGTTTACAGGGTTCCACCATTCTTCAAAATATCTTCTTTTGTGTTTAACAGGAGAAAAAACAACAACCTCAAACTCTTTTTGAACAAGTATAGGGTGAATAAATTATGACTGAATTAAAGTTTTTAGGTGAACTATCCCTTTAAGACCTTAAATTCCAAGGACATCATGCATTACCTTCTCTTGGAGCCATGGCATCCCAAGCGGACCACATCTGAACGAAGAAGAACGGCGTCCAGCAGATGATGTAAGCCATGACGATCACAAACGTCATTTTCACCGTCCTGATCTTGGCCTTGGAGATCAACTTGACGCTGCTGACGCGAGAGAGCGCGGCGCCTTTGGTTGGCCTTGGGGTCAGGGACAGACAGTGGTCGCGCCGGGTCTTCAGTTTAAAGTTCTGCCATATTTTATAACTTATCAGTCCGTAACAGACGCTTAGAATGGCTACAGGGATGATGTAGATGGTGAGACTAATCCATGTAACGTAAGCCTTCGCGCCCCAGGGCTGAACAAAATCCCCCCAGCAGTCGAACACCCCGTCGCCAACTTCTCGGAGAGAGAAAATATACACCTGCGGCAAACTGAACAGCAGGCTTAGAATCCAAGAGGCCAATACGTAAAAACGGTCCTTTCGACGGCGCAGGGAGCGGAGAGGCTGCCATATAGCCAAACATCTGTCGATGGACATCAACACAAGCATGTAAGTGGAGGCGAACATGCCAACCACCTGTAGGTATTTCACCAAACGACACAGAAAGTCTGGTCCATAGAAGCGAAAGGTGATGTCCCAAATGAGTTGTGGGAGGACTTGAAAAACCGCCACCACCAGGTCAGCAATGCTTAAGTGTTTCATAAAGTAATACATCCTCGACTGGCCGTGTTTACTCGTCTGGATGGCCACAAGGACGCACAGGTTTCCGGCGAGCGCCAGCAGCAGAATCAACACCAGCACCGTGACTTCGACTTTAGCCACTTCTTCGTTGCGCTTCAGGGGGTTCACAGTTTGATTCAATGCTCTGCTGTCGTTTCCCCTGCTTGAGTTGGCCCAGGAGTCGTTGATGGGCCAGAGGATCACGTCTTTCAGCAGGCTCTCCATTGTGCGTAAAAAAGCGCGTCCCAGCGCTGCGCTCACTCGCTAAATGTCGTTACACATGAGTGGAATCATGCTGTTAATATTAGCACCATACGTTGATGTTAAAATAAGGTCCAGTTCACTGCAAAACAAAACAAAACAAAAAATTAAGGCCGGTGTTGTGTCGAGAAACGCACCCCTGCCGTAAAATGCACCCCTTTGAAATGTCCATATTAAATAAAATTGATAAATAATATTATTATTATTAATAATAATAATAATAATAATAATAATTATAATAATTATAATAATAATAATACAATTATGACAACTAATGACGGTGACTGAGGTGACTTCCATGAATGAACCCTTCCCCTAGAGAAGATAGGCTATATATTAAATAAAATCGATTTAATTTAAATACAATACTGATAAGATTAAGTAAAGTGAATTGTTGGTTAATGTAATGTAAATTTTATGATTTTTGTTCGTCTAAAGCCCACCAAAAAGCCTAATTTTAGAAACAGGCTCACATCAGTCTATAGCCTAGGCTCCTAGTTAGTATTTTTATTTTTACATTTATTTGTAAACCTAGTGCGTTTTAAAATGCGTTTCACTTCTTGTTCTTGCTCAAAATAAATCATATTACATTTTAATCAATTATGGCCCTTGATAATGTTTGAGAATGCTAATGAAAGTCTATGAAGGGGGTGCATTATACGGCATGGGTGCATTTCTCGCACAACACCAGCAAAACTCACAATTAAGGAATTGTGAGAAATTTGGCTTTAGAATTTTCTTTCAAGACACAAGCGGTTTGTTGCACCACCCATGTTGCCTAGGTGTAAACTGTTAAAATACTTGTAAACAAAGCACCACATTTCTGCGTGAAATATATATAATATGAAAAATAGTCATTTGTTAACGTTCCAACTGGCGAGGAGACTGACAGGACTATCGCGTCCAACTGTTATGGTTACCTATTAAACGTGATTTCTGTTCGCGCGCGTCAGGTGAAAATATGGTTCTGACTAACTTTTGTGGTTAGTTAAATCTTTGAAACGCAAATGTAAAATAAGATCACAATACTCAATCGTAATAAATAAATCGATTAATTATTTAATTAACAAAACAACATGCAATTTAATACAACTTAAATTGTATATAAACCTAAAATATCTAAAATATATATATTATATTTAAACCTTAAAATTTTCTCATATATATAAACATATATTTATTCACCCTTTACTTGTTCCAAACCAGTTTAAATGTCTTTGTTCGTTGAACACAAAAGAAGATATTCTGAAGAAAGCTAAAACCCAAAACCATTAAGTTCCATAGCATTTGTTTTTTCTATCAATTGTCATATATATATTTTCAAATATATATATTAAACACATACCTGAAAATTTCAAGAAAGATCCATTCTGTATGTCCTCCTGGGTCAGACATAAAGTTATAAGTGATGTATGGTAAACTGCAGCGTTGACTTTCTCCTGGGCTCTTGGATACAGCAGCTCTGACTGCACAGACCTCACAGCGGAGCTCAGTTATATGAGACTGAACTGGGTGGATTTATTCTCTCCTGTATTTACACATTTCTACCAATGTGGGGCATTGTGCTGTGTCGGAACATTGAATGCATTTGGTGATGTTTATGAAACAGTAATCAAACGTTTTTGGCACA
>CAIGQZ010007154.1:19686250-19699409 GCA_903798205.1 Danio tinwini | reverse complement strand
TATATATATGTATGTATATACCTCAAATAGCATCTAAACTGTACTACTGGGGCATATTGTCACAAAAGTTAGTAAATCAACAGGCTACAAGACACTGTGGTTTATTAGAATTGATGGTAACTCTTTACAATAAGGTTGTATTAGTTAATGTTAGTTAATGCATTTAACATGACCAAACAATGAACAATACATTTATTACAGTATTTGTTCATGTTAACGTTAGTTAATGAAAATACAGTTGTTTATTGTTAGTTCATGTTAACTAATGTTAACGAGCATGAATATGGATTTTAATAATGCATCAGTAAATTATTAACTATGATTAAATAATGCTGTGCAAGTGTTGTTCATTATTAGTTCACGTTAGTAAATACATTAACTAATGAAACCTTATTGTGAAGTGTGACCGGAATTATATGTAGAACCAATATTAAACCATACCTTTATTTGCACTATTGCCTTAAAAAGGTTACACACAATACATTTATTGAAGGACAAATATATGTATTTATAAAGTTAAATCATTAAATGGCAGAAAGTCCCTGAAATAGACAGTAAACCATTCCTTGTACACTGTTCCTTAGAGTAACATGCCTTATTTGATGGAGTTCAAACAAAACCAGTGACTTTTATTCTATTTATTTATAATAAAGATATTTATTATAAGGCAATACAATGACTCAGTGGTTAGCAGCACTGTCACCTTACAGCAAGAAGGACATTGGTTCGAGTCCAGGCTGGACCAATTGGTTGTTCTGTGTGGAGTTTGATTATGTTCCTGTGTTTGTGTGGGTTTCCTCCGGGTGTTCCGGTTTCCCCCACAGTGAAAAGACATGCGCCATAGGTAATAAAATAATTGAATAAACTAAATTGGCTGTAGTGTATGTGTGTGAATGAGTGTGTATGGATGTTTCCTAATACTGCGTTGCAGCTGGAAGTGGATCCGCTGTGTAAACATATACTGGATAAGTTGCCAGTTTAATCCACCGTGGTGACTCCTGATGAATAAAGGGATTAAGCCCAAGGAAAATCAATGAAAATGCTTATTTATTATAAGATATCTCAGGGCAGTGCTAAACACAGTGGAAGCTTAAATAACTATAACAAGCATCATAAAATCAACATGTGCTACCTGAAACAGAAAACCTTTAAGTTTGGATGCATAACTTCTTTTAGAAATCATATTTTCATGTGAATAAAATCATATAAATTTATACTAATTAGCCACTTTTTTTGACAATACATAAAATAGTAACTTTTCCTCATGAGATTATGCTGGAATATCAATGTATCTCCTCCAAGATAACTTTTTGTGCTACACAATCTGCTGGGTATTGATTGAAGAGAGAATAGCGATGCATTTTCAAAATCTCAGAATCTATTCCTCAAAGTTTTCGACCAAATCTCTAGTGGTAAAAAGCACTTGAGGATATGTGCATGTTTGTATGTAGAAAGTGACTGAGCTTTGCTTTAAGTTCAGACTTGAATAGAAAAATAAGAGTAAATTGTAAAATGCATTTATGTTTCTGGACTTTTATTGCATTCTGTACTACAATAAATATTAATTTAATTTACCACAACATCACCTATGTGGCGTTTTTTTTTACATGGAAAAACTACTCCGGCATTCAATGCCCCATACCAGGAAAGAAGTCTACCAGCTAAAAATAAACCCATTTTAAATGCCATAGATTGAGATAAGAGTCTCAGGACACTGTCTACTTGGATCAGATGTTGCTGCAGCCAGTTCGGGCCACTGATAAAATTTCTAACCAGTCATACATATTGATTTAAATATTCCTGCTGGACAAACCCAAACCAAGATGGACAATCGAGTTGTTTTTTTATTGACACGTAGAAATATTTACTGATTTGATTTGAATTTATAAGAGCAAGAAAAAAATAATATGCGAAAAAATAAACCAATCGGCAATGCAACGAATTACAAATATTTTTCACGTCTATTCTTTATTTAGCATAGAGTGAAAACAATTCAAGGAAAGAAACTGAAAGTTCACATACAACAGCTGCTTTCCTGACAAATGGAGGATGTACCCACCACCCCCGCCTTTTTGTTTTTGTCTACAAATTTATGAAAACATTTTTGTAGAAAAGCTTGTAGGAAAATAGGAATCCAAACAGACTTATTACAAATTGTTTTGCATAGAGTAAATACTGGCAATTGGGATTAATTACAGTAATTATGATGTCACTTGAGCTTTGACAATGATAAGACGTATAATTAAAACTTCTGATTAGCACCACCTGGGATTTCATCATCATTCTAAGAATCCTGCTGTAGAGACCAGCATGAATTTCAAACATTGTGACAATGACTGTTTAAAAAGGGAATAACACATGCCGGTCACAACCAGCTGGCAAACTCTGTTTTTTGTGTGATGTAAGCGTTAACAATGCTTACTGTTTATGTGATGTAAGCTTTAACAATGCTTACTGTAGATGTTATATTCGACTGCACAGCTTCTGAGCAAGTGCTTTCCAATTTTGTCAAAATGACAACAATAGCACTAGATTGAAGTGAAAAAAAAACATGAATGCACAGAAACAGCAAAGAGCATAGTTTATGTTCTACGCAAATAAATACAGTTGTTGCTTGCTTTGATTGTGTGTGTGTGTGTGTGTGTGTGTGTGGATATTGAGTCAGCAGTTATAATTAATCAATTTAAAAGTTTGGGATCAGTGAGAAGATTTAATTATACTGAGATATACATTAAAATGACTGATATTCATTTAATTACATTTTTGGAAACTAAGATTTATGCATTATCTGAAAGATGAATAAGTATAAGCTGTCAATTGAGGGATGGTTTGGAAACACTTTACAATAAGGTTCATTAGTTAATGCATTTACTAACATGAACTAATCATGACCAACACTTATACAGCATTTCTTCATCATAATTCAACATTCATTAATGCATTATTAACATCCAAGTTCATGCTTGTTAACATTAGTTAATGTACAGAGAGTTAACATGAACTAACAATGAACAAATGTATTTTCATTAACTAACATTAACTAACATGAACAAATGCTGCAGTAAATGTATTGTTCATTGTTTGTTCATGTTAGTAAAGGCATTAACTAACATTAACTAATGAACCTTATTGTAAAGTGTGACCGATGGTTTGTTAGGTTAGGATTTGCCTTCAGTGTTGCCAGATATAGCTGTCTTTTTTTTCAGCCCAAAAGCTGTCCAAAAACCACCCAAAATATTAGATTAATATAATATTTTAATTAATTTTAATTTATTTAAATCAAAACAAACACCAGCAGTCACAGAACCACAACATAACCGGATCACATCAAAACACTGCCCCCCTCTTACCAACACACTGCACTTAATATTGGGTATAAATTCATCCTATATGGCATCTTAAAGTCTTTCGAACATAATAAGGTGCTGCTTGTTAATCAGACAATGCTTCTATGTTTGTTCTTGCTGCCAATTGCGGAAAAAAGATTGATAAAAGTGTCATGATAAATTGATGTGAGTTTAACTGCAGGCGCTGCGTGATGCGAGTGCACGCAAAGGAGAGTCCGATTTTGATACAACTTTCCTTCACCTCCTCTTGCGGGTGGGCCCACATGGTTTGTGCTATGCACTGGTCACTACTAAATGAATGGAGTAGGAGCACACAGTTATGTTTTGTCAAATAAGTTGCATTTAAAATTTACGTTTCAAAACCACTCAAATTCTGCCAACCTGCCAATGCCATTTTTTACCCACACAATCAAATTCAAAACCGCCCAATCTGGCAAAACAATCTACATGCTGTATAAAAAAAATTAAATTTAAATTGTCCAAATTAAGTTCTTGCCATGCAAAAAATAAGTTTATATTTTGATATATTTACAATAGGAAATGTACAAAAAAGTAATGGAATGTGGTCTTCAAATTCAAATGATTTTTGACATATAAATAAAAATGCATTATTTTACTCAATGTATTATTGGTCATTTCCACAAATTAACTTGTGAAACAAAGTACAGACACTAGAGTTTGAGTATGCAAAATTTAGTTGAACTGCACTGTGAAAAGGTGTGAGATAAATTAAGATCATGTGACACTGATCAAATAAACAATTTCTTCATATTTTAAGTTTCTTGATTTTCTATTGGTCTTCAGTAAACAGAGGAGACGAAAAGCACCAGGTCCAGATGGTGTTTCACCAGCCTGTCTGAAAACTTGTGCGGACCAACTGGCTCCCATTTTCACACAGATCTTCAACAGATCACTGGTACAGCGCAAAGTTCCATCCTGCTTCAAATGCTCCACCATCATCCCAATACCAAAGAAACCAAAGATCACAGGACTCAATGACTACAGACCTGTTGCCTTAACATCTGTGGCCATGAAGTCATTCGAAAGACTGGTGCTAGCTTATCTGAAGGACATCACTGGACCTTTGCTGGACCCTCTGCAGTTTGCCTATAGAGCAAACCGGTCTGTGGATGATGCAGTCAACATGGGACTGCATTATATCCTAGAACATCTGGACAAACCAGGGAACTACGCAAGGATACTGTTTGTGGACTTCAGTTCTGCCTTTAACACCATCGTCCCATCACTGCTCGAGAACAAACTGACCCAGCTGTCTGTCCCTAGCTCTGTCTGTCAATGGATCACCAGCTTTCTGACAGATAGACAACAGCTAGTCAGAATGGGTAAAATCACATCCGACAGCCGCACCATCAGCACTGGTGCCCCCCAGGGATGTGTTCTCTCCCCACTGCTCTTCTCCCTGTACACAAACGACTGCACTGCAAAAGACCCCTCCATTAAGCTCTTGAAGTTTGCGGATGACACTACTGTTATCGGCCTCATCCGGAACGGTGACGAGTCTGCATACAGACAGGAGGTGGAGCGGCTGGCTTTATGGTGCAGATACAACAACCTGGAGCTGAACACGTTTAAAAAAGTGGAGATGATAGTGGACTTTAGGAGAAACCCCCCTGCACTCCCCCCACTCACCATCATGAACAGCACTGTGGCTGCAGTAGAGTCATTCAGGTTCCTGGGCACCACCATCTCTCAGGATCTGAAGTGGGACATTCACATAGACTCCATTGTAAAGAAAGCCCAGCAGAGACTGTACTTCCTTCGTCAGCTGAGGAAGTTCAACCTGCCACAGGAGCTGCTCGTACAGTTCTACTCAGCTGTCATCCAATCCATCCTCTGCACTTCAATCACCGTCTGGTTCAGCTCAGCTGCCAAAACCGACCTCCGTAGACTACAGCGAATAGTCCAGACTGCTGAACGAATCACTGGCACTACCCTTCCTACACTTCAAGAACTGTACTCTTCCAGAGTGAGTAAAAGGGCTCGTAAAATCACTCTGGATGCCTCACACCCAGCACACTACCTGTTCGAACTGTTACCGTCTGGTCGGCGCTACAGAGCACCAAGCACAAAAACAGCCAGACACAGGAAAAGTTTCATTCCTCAGGCCATCTACCTCATGAACAGTTAAATATTCCCCTACTGTGCAATAAACGTGCAATACTTTCTCATACGCACTTGTACACAGCACCTTATAACCTTTATATTTACAGCATATCTGTACATACAACTCAACATCCAGATCCTTTTGACTAACTGCATCTCTGTTTAATGTTTATTGCCTTTTCTTTCTTGTATTTAATTTTGTGTTGTCACTCGTCACTTTATGTACACTGGAAGCTTCTGTTGCCAAAACAAATTCCTTGTGTGTGTGAAGCACACTTGGCAATAAAACTGATTCTGATTCTGATTCTATTGGCTGTTGAGTTCACCGAGCTTGAACTTTGAAATGCAACGAACGGCATGCGAAAATTGTTGCTCAAGCTTTGTATGCTTGTCGGCATGAAGACTAGATTTGTGGTCCAGGGACACACATTTATATAAAAATAGTAAAAAAAAATCTCTTCAAATACATGCTGTTTTTTTGAACTTCAAAAAATTATCTTGAAAAACATTTCACCACGTAAGAATAGCAGTAAGGATTTCAGCACTGATGTTTCTTGAGCATCATATACTGTATGAAAGATTTAAGGATCCACGATCAGAATGACAAAACCAAATAATAATGAACCCTTTTCACAAGACTGCTATGATGCATTTAACGGTCATCATAATCTTAAATCCTTAAAAGTTTTAAATATTTAGAAATGTACATTTATATGTGTATTATATCATCTTTGTGTCAAATTACAAAAAAAAAACTAATTACAGCTTATGTGAGGTGTTTCTAATGCAGCATCTATGGGGCTGAGAGTAAATTTGATGTTATCCTCTCTTCTGGCTGCCTTATCAGTCTCACACTTTTTTTTTCCTTTTTCTGAAAGACTCGATAACACTATCGTGGAGTTTTTCTTTTAGTATTTCAGCAAATAGGATTGTAAAAAAAATTGTTATACTCTCCAATTCACTGTGCTCTAAGTTTACCAAACCATGACGCCTTAAGAAACCCGTAAATGTGAAAAGGGTCTATATTCAACTTTATTTCCAGACACTAGGTCCACTAGCAACAGAAGAATACGGAACAATAAAAACCAATACAATAAAAAAGACAATGCCAATACTTCCTTAAAAGTGACTGATAATGTACATCAGTAAGCCTAGGGTTTGTCAGCAACATAGAATTCTCAAGTCAACAAATAAACCTATACTTTAAATTGTTCATCAAAGCAGGAAATGCTCAAACCTTTTCAGTACCTTACAGAATAAATCACTTGCACTGCACCATCTAGTTTTTTAAGCAGAATCCTCATACAGCCATTGTATGCAACCTGCAGCATCTCTTTAACTGCCCCACCAAGAAAAAACATTTTTGGATTGCATTTCTTAATTCCTAATGTCGCTAGTTAACACACTCAATGCAAACACATCCCATAATTTCTAAAATATCATCCTCTACCAAATGGTCGATATGTTGGTTTATAGTAAAAGTACAGGAATTAATACATATACTATGAAAAATCCGAAAATATGAAGCATAATACCAATTTATAAAAAAAAAAAGAAACATTTCTGAATACTACATTTTTATATTTATTAATTAATATTTATATTTATTATTTAATTTTTTTATCTTTTGAAGTATGCCATATAATATTTCGAATTCTCCTTTAACACATTTTCTTGGGGAGTTTTTTTAACAATAAAACCAAAATCAAGTGTAGTAGTGCGACAGGATTATGTGTTTGAATTTTTGTAAACCAACAATGCTGTGTAGTGTAAGCCATTATTTAAAACAGTCATTCTTTAAATGACTTTAACAGTCATTATTTAAAACAGTAAAAATATGGTCAACCATTTGGTAGAGCAGGCAGTTAAAGGGTTATAGCCTCTTTTTAAAAATTATGCCACACACGAGCTGTATACAGTATAAAGAACTGTTTCAAAAGTAATAAAGAAATGTTCTACAATATGTTCTAAAGAGGTTTACCTCAACCTGCTTTGCACAAGGTGTATCAGTACATTTTATGTTATTCAATCTTTGACCACCTACATTTTCACCCTATACTTATAACAACTAGAGATGACAACTTCTACTTTGACATTCACATCAAGAAGCTCTAAAACTCAACATTATACTCACTTTGGCTCAGTAAATAAGTCTTTCAGAATGCTAAAAGAACATTTCATAAGATGTTCCCATACAACAGCTGAGACAAATCTGTTTGCTTACATTGCTGGTTAACACCAAGATTTACAAGCATTGTTAGACTAAATCTTGGTACACACAAAAGTGCATGTACTGCAATGTGAATCTGCCTTAGGGGACACAGTTTAGGAAAATCACCCATCTCAGGGGAAAGGAGTCCTTTCCTGTTGATAAAGACACTGAATCTGTGATAGTGCAGCGGTTGTGTGAACCCTTTTGAACCCTTGTCTCTCATTTATCACACAGCTTAAAAAAAAAGTCATATTTGTCAATATTTGTAGAAATAGAGAATTTAAAGCTCGGATGAATACCAAAAATCAGAGAACAAAGCGATTTTTGTATATCCCTGCTGGTTGTCACTGTAGAGAGTGAATTCTGATCAATTTAATGCGTTGTACACACACTGCGCTCTATACGCTGCACAGATGAAAAGGAAACAGACAGGAAAAGCCTACACACAGGATAATTACACCTGTGTGTGGCTGTAATCCACCTTTAGGTTTCTGATAACCGTAATTTGCTTCAACCTCAAACAGCAAACACCTACAAAACAAGAAAGACAGCGTGGTTTACTGAGGCTGTGATTAAACTGCTGCTAGTGTTGATTCATTTCGGCACATTTCGATTAATGAATCCATACGAAATGGTTACAGCCTGACTTCAAAGCATTGGTTGCAATCTTCCATCTGTTCATGACCTTTACAGGCTGGCAAAATCATCTGTGACCCATTGCACTATAGGAACCGCATCTATCAGTACATTCTAAGATGTAATTTAAAGCCAAAAAAATCCAGTTGCACCCCAAAACTGAAGATTTCATCTCCTGAACAAATGTGTATTCCAGTGTGAGATTTATTGGCTGTTAATATTGCAATTATTGTTTTAATGATGTGATTACGCTGATGTTATTGAGTATAGCACTCACTTTGGGGGGAAAATAAATAAATAAAGAAAAAGGAAAAACATCTTGATAATCTGTGTACAAGATGTTTGGTCAGAGGAGAACTGATCGTGCCCAGCTGAGACCGGTTTTTCTTCCTTTACTTTTGTCAATTGGTTTCTTGTCACTGTCGCCACTGACTTGGTTGGTTTAGGACTTGTGGAGCTGCATATTGGTGTATTTGCTCTTGGTTTTTAGCAGTGACATTACAGTGCATCCGGAAAGTATTCATATCGCTTCACTTTTTCCACATTTTTTTATGTTACAGCCTTATTCCAAAATTAATTAAATTAATTTATCTCCTCAAAATTCTACACACAATGCCCCATAATGAAAATGTGAAAAAAGATTTGGTGAAATTGTTGCAAATTTATAAAAAAAAAATAAATAACCTGAAAAATCACATACATAAGTATTCACAGCCTTTGCCGTGAAGCTCTAAATTGAGCTCAGGTACATTCTGTTTCCACTGATCGCTTTTGAGATGTTTCAGCAGCTTAATAGGAGTTCACCTGTGGTAAATTCAGTTGATTGGACATGATTTGAAAAGGCATACACCTGTCTATATAAGGTCAAAGGGTTGACAGTGCATGTCAAAGCACAAACCAAGCATGAAGACAAAAGAATTGTCTGTAGACCTCCAAAACAGGATTGGCTCGAGTCACAAGGCTGGGGAAGGTTACAGAAAAATTTCTGCTGCTCTGAAAGTTCCAATGACCACAGTGGCCTCCATCATCCGTAAGTGGAAGATGTTTGAAACCACCAGGACTCTTCCCTGAGCTGGCCGGCCATCTTAGCTGAGTGATCGAGGGAGAAGGGCATTAGGGCGCACTTACACTATGCTATCCGAACCATGCCCAGGCCCGTTTCCCGGATCGTTTGAGAAGTGTGAGTGCTCTGAATTGGGCTCAGTGTGAGTGCATAGCGCGCCTGAGCCCGAAACTGAAGATGAGACGTGACTTTAAGGGGCTCTTTCATATGGATTTATTAATCATTCTTACTGTTCAATGAACGCAAACTGTCGTAGATTATTAAAGACGCAATCCCCTCACTGCATGACAGCTGCACCTTTAGCAAACCTCCTTATACCTGCAGCACGAGGACTTTATGATTGTTTATGAGTGTCAAAAGTGGCTGATCTGTTCTGCAAAATATTTGACTGCGTGTCACTGGATCCCAAACGACTAAAACAATATAACTAAAGAAATCTCCACTTTGCTGAGCGAGAGCGCTTACTGAACAGCGCATCATCGATGACATAAGCGTGCTCAGGTTTGAATGCAATGTGAGTGCGGGCCATCGGGGAAGACGGTAGGGAGGACAAGCGTACTTCGGCCTGGTTCAAGGCAACTGTACATAGTGTGAGTACGCCCTTAGTCAGGGAGTGACCCAGTGGGCACTCTGTCTGAGCTCCAGCGTTCTTCTGTGGAGAGAGGGGAACCTTACAGAAGGACAACCATCTGTGCAGCAAATTCACCAATCAGGCCTGTATGGTAGAGTGGCCAGACGGAAGCCACTCCTCATCTGGAATTTGCCAAAAGGCATCTGAAGGACTCTCAGACCATAAGAGACAAAATTCTCTGGTCTGATGAGACTAAAATTGAACTCTTTGGAGTGAATGCCAGGCGTTACTTTTGGAGAAAACCAGGCACCGCTCATCAGCAGGCTAATACCATCCCTACAGTGAAGCATGGTGGTGGCAGCATCATGCTGTGGGGATGTTTTTGAGCAGCAGGAACTGGAAGACTAGTCAGGATAGAGGGAAAGATGAATGCAGCATTGTACAAAGACATCCTGAATAAAACCTGCATCAGATGCTTTTGACCTCAGACTGGGGCGACGGTTCATCTTCCAGCAGGACAATGACCCAAAGCACACCACCAAAATATCAATGGAGTGGCTTTACAACAACTCAGTGAATGTTCTTGAGTGGCCCAGCCAGAGTCCAGACCTAAATCTAAAGTCTAAGAAGTACTGCAAAGAGAAATGGGCAACAATTCACAAAGACAGGTGTGACAAGCTTGTGACATCGTATTCAAAAGGACTTGAGACTGTAATTGCTGCCAACGGTGCATCAAAGTATTGAGCAAGGGCTGTGAATACACATGTACATTTACACGTGATTTTTCAGATTATTTTTTTTTTATAAATTTGCAACAATTTCAAAAACTCTTTTTTCACATTGTCATTATGGGGTATTGTGTGTAGAATTTTGAGGAAATAAATAAATTTAAACCATTTTGAAATAAGGCTGTAACATAAAAAATGTGGAAAAAGTAAAGCCCTATGAATACTTTGCGGATGCACTTTACATTACACTGAACTGAACTAAACTGAACTTGTGAAAACTGGACTGAAGCATTTTCAGTTCATCACATTGTCATCTATGTTAAGCTGCTTTGACACAATCAACATTGTAAAAGAGCAATAGAAATAAAGATGAATTGAAAATAAACAGTGCTTTATGTATTTTTCTGAGAAGTCTAATGGTATGTTCACACCAGACGCCAATGAATCGTCAAGTGTAAGTAATTTACACCTTAAGTCAATGCAAAGACACAAATAGACATATTGCAGCGCTATTCAATGAACGAATCTACTGTACAGTTTTTCAGTCTTCCTAAATCACATAAAGCAGCAGTTCCCCACAGGGGGGTCCTGGCCCAGGGGACCTCAGCAAGCTCTGTAAGGGGTCCCGTCATATTTAAAAAAAATTAGCAGTGGACAATTAGGAGAACGATCATGTTGCCTTAGTTCATTTTATCCCCTGCATCCCCAGTCTCACTGATTCGCCTTCAGCAGCTAATAATAATGACCCAAGCATAATGGACCCAGGTGAGGAAGCTCCAAACATTTTGGGTCACATCGCTAGCAATACTGGAAACACGAAATAAATTGGTTTTATTCTATTTTCTTGAAGCAAAGAGTCCCTGACCCAGCCAAAGTGTATTATTTGCACCAAAGTTCTAGCTAACGAATGCATGAGGCTGTCCAAATTAATAGTACATTTGCAGATGACTCATCCCCACTACTACAAGGTGTACCCAATACAACTGGCCTACTAATGTTTTGCTTTTATACTTTACATTAGGCTATTAATTGTGCATAAACATCTATATATAGTAATTAACATACAGTTTGTTTGAAAACAACCTTTTTGTCATACCTACTGCAAACTTATATGAGCGATAATATCATAAAATGTGGAGGTGGCCTTACAATATTTTCTGGGGGAAAAAGGGGTCTCAGGCAAAAAAACGTTGGAACCACTGACATAAAGCACAGCTTCTCTCTCAATAAAAACCATGTTAGCCACTTAGCAATGAAACTAGAGTCTCTGACAGAAGCGCCGTTCATGATGCAAATCCGTGTTTATTGTGAAGTGAATTTGACATGCGAATGAAGCGAGTAAACTCAAATAGTGCGCTTTATTTATGGTAACACCCCATTACTGTGATCAGGTACTGAAATTGAGAAATTAAAGAACAATGCAGATAACATAACTGCAGAAAAAAACGCATAAATATATTTAGTAAAAATAAAAATTGAGTACTTTTCGTTCTTTCTTACATCTGAATTTTTTACATTTTCATAGATTATTCACAAAGTAGCAAAAACATATGCAAAAGATACACTTTTACTGTGTTATGTTTAAACTTTGCAATTTATTACCAAAACCTCTTGTTACAGATCCACACTTTACACATCCTGTGAATGCACACATCACAATGTCAATGCAATGAAATGATATATTGTTAAGCCCTAGTTAATAAAATACATGATTAGATGCATCATTTCAGCATGAACGGTAAGGCAGCAAACTTTAATACTTCTGGGGCTTTAAAATATCTCAAGCAAGCACCACTAATGACAGCAATAAACCTCACTAAATTTCCAGTATCAAAGCAATCAGATTCTGTGGTCTGTTTCTGCTGAGCCAAATCTGTTCTTCGTTGTCTCTTTTAGCTCTGGTTTTTGTCTGGTTTTTGTAAACAATGAAATCTAACCAAACTAGAGTGATTAAACACAATATGTCATGAGAAAAGTGTCATGCCTTCATCATCTTTGCTTAAGTTGGACAGAATAGATGCATCTGGGCCTCGCTGTGTGTGTGTGGATTTCAGTTTGGGGTTTGAAGAGCATTTGCTGTGCTTTTTGTATGTACCTTGCCGTCAAGAAAAAGCTACTGGATCAAATAATGCGGCCATGAGAAAGAACAACCGAACACAATCTGTGCTTTGCATTCCTGCATGTTAAGGTGAAAAATCTGGTTTAGCTTAGATTTTGAGAAAAGCTGCAGTTCTAGAAATTCTGAAATTCTGTTCTGATGTCCAATGGTACAGTTTTATCCAACATCAATATTCAGGAAGTTTTATTTTATATATATATTTTTTTTCTTTTAGAAAATTATACCTTAACAAAAAGAAACTCTTACATCAAAGCAATAGCTTGCATAACAGATAAAATAGGTAAAAATAGAACAATTAAAGTTATACTTCACAATAGGACAGAATGATATGAAAAACAAATCTCAAATTATGATTTAAG
>CAIGQZ010007154.1:19660339-19680055 GCA_903798205.1 Danio tinwini | reverse complement strand
CATACGAGATCAATACCTATAAACCTTAATTATTGTTGTTTACGTTCAGTTTCTTGCTTTGTGGCTCTGCATTGCGCTTAAACTATGAAGACATGTTCTATGACTTATTGCGTTTGCCCCTCTTCCCCATGTTGCTGATAAATACACAAACTCAATTGTTATTATTAACTTGTGCAATAGTTTACAATTCAGTTTACACAACAGCTACATACAGTACATATGCATTGCACAAGGATTTCATTGTATGTATTATTTATTATTTTATAGTTATTATATTATAGAATTATATATTATATAATTCTTTGCAGTTATCATTGTTTATTGTTTTGTCTATTTCTACACATTTTTGATTGCAGCTGTTGTTATTGCTTGTATCACTGCAATGACAATAAAGTCTCTTTAGTCTTTATATCAGTGGATTTGTGTGTTTTTAATATGCTGGTTTATCATTTTTGTATGTTACAATATGAAATAACAAATCTGACTCATTCTGATTTCTGAAAGATCAATAATATAAAATGAGTCAAATTACTCTAAGCCACAAGCCATAAACCATTTTTATTGCATGAATTCATTAATGATTATTTTTTGTTCTAAATGTTACAGGTTGTGTTTAAAAATACACTCATTTTAATTCACTTTTTAATTCCTATAAACCACAAAAGTCTTTGATTTATACTGACAGCAAGGGTCAGTGTTTGTCACCATAGATTATAGTGCAAATTAAATCCACATTGTGGCTGTAGTTTAGACACATTATGAGGAATGCATTGTTTTAATGCTATGTCATGTGTTTTTTTTTCTATAAATGACTAATTTCTTCTGTATTGCACAAGGAGGTTCAATGCTGAAATTTGTCACAAAAGAAGATGAGGTGGAATGACCAGCACTGCTTCAGAGGCACCAGCAGCTGCACAGGTACAGACACAGGATGCAGCACTGAGGACCATCCATCTCTACAGAAAGGGGTTTATTCCTTACCTTTTGTAAATGTTTGAAATTGCGAATGCTTCTGCAGAACACATGTCAGTGTTTATTTTGATGTAAACTATTATTTTTGTAATGTAAATATTTGAATGTTTAAGTATATTTTGAGTGTTTAAATGCACATGTATGTATAAAAATAAATGCATGTTTAAATACATATGTTTGTGTGTTTTAGTTCCTCTGTGGGGGCACCACAGTAAAATTTCGCATAGGGCACAATTTTGGCCCTGTTATATATATTATATTATACTATAAGTCGTAAACCATGGTTCTTTTTGTTCTGCTTAATCACATGCCTAAAAAAGATATTTAAAATAAACAAATGATATGTCTTTTGACTGCTTTCTTTAATAACTACATAACACAATACTTGTACTTTTACTTTCAGTACTTGAGTAGTAAAATTTTAAATAAACTACTTGCAATACTTAAGTACAAAAAGTATTGAATTCTTTAGTACTTCCACTTAAGTATGATGCTTAAAGAGCACTTCAACTTCTACTCAAGTCACTTTTTGATAGAGCACTTGTACTTTTACTTAAGTCTGGGTCTCTAGTACTTTATACATCTCTGCCGGTTGTATAGGCCATTTTTTGGGTAAACTTAGTGCGCAGTGAATGAGAGAGTACAACAAATATATCTATTTTTTTTTCAATCCAATTTGCTGAAATAATAAAAGAAAAACTCCACAATGGTGTTATCAAGACTTTCAGAAAAAGGAAAAAAATGTGTGAGACGGCAGCCAGAGGAAAGGATAATGTCAAATTTACTCTCAGCCTCATAGACGCTGCAATAGAAACACCTCGAACAAGTTGTAATTCATTTTTTGTAATTTGATGCAAAGATGATATAATACATTCATAAATGCATATAAATGTTCATACGTTTAAAAAAAAATCTAAATATTAAACATTTTTAAGGATTTAAGATTATGAAGACCATTAAACATGTCATAACAGGCTTGTGAAAAGGTTCCATTTGTGCTGTATATGCCAAGCCTTTAAAATCACAAGTTAATATTGATCCTCTCCTACTTGTCTACAGGGACATTAAATGGATCTTCTTGAAAATTCATCAGCTGCGATTTTCATCAGACATTTAGACAGACAGACAGACTTCAAGCACTGACACTTTCTCTCATCGGTTAAATAAAAACCTGTGGAGTTCTGTCTGAATCTAAACAATGACAGAACTGATGTATCTTCAGTATGCAGAGTGGGGATGAGAATGAATAATGACTAACAGCAGAAGACAGATTGAGAGTCCAACTGGAATGAGAAAAGATGAAGGGAAATATTTTTAGATGTGATATATACTGATTTAAAAGGTATCATTCATCCTATAGCACATATAGTCCTGGACAAGCACTATTTCAAACTAACAAAGCACTTCACAAATGAGTTTAATAATGCTTCCTTGTTCCTTCATTTCTATACTCGACATCCATCATTTCCTTCACAGAGCTGTCGCTCACAAGAAGAGCACCACTGCTGTTTTAATGATATCTTAATCAAAGCAGTTGTTTGGCTTTAGACCAAAAGGAAATTTTACATATGTTAAGTTCCTGTGCAGCTTAAGATAAAAATACAATTAGGCACATATTCGGACTTCCCTTTAAACAGACTGCTCTTTAAATGTTTCAAAGCCTGTCTAATGCACAAATAATAATACAAAAGAACAGTTGAAGACATTCTGGAAATCTGATATGCTGGTACACTATAATGTGTGTTAGTTGATAAGAAGAAATTCAAGGACAGGTTACAAATTAAGCCCAATGAATATTTACAGCTATGGAAAACATGAGGAGACCACTTGAACGTTCTCAGTTTTAGAATAACAAATGCTCTGAATTCTGTTGTAAATGAACATCAGGACTATTGCTCCAAATATTGATTTCTTAACTCTTCTGAATATAAAACACTGGTGTTGTGTTAAAAAATGTCTGAAAACATAGCACTTTTCTGTTAATTCATGCACAAACGATCTACACTCACCGGCCACTTTATTAGGTACACCTTACTAGTACCGGGTTGGACCCCCTTTTGCCTTCAGAACTGCCTTAATCCTTCGTGGCATAGATTCAACAAGGTACTGGAAATATTCCTAAGAGATTTTGGTCCACACAGTTGCTGCAGATTTGTCTGCTGTACATCCATGATGTGAATCTATCATTCCACCACATCCTAAAGGTGCTTTATTGGTTTGAGATCTGGTGAGTGTGGAGGCCATTTGAGTACAGTTAACTCATTGTCATGTTCAAGAAACCAGTCTGAGATGATTCGCGCTTTATGACATGGCACGTTATCCTGCTGGAAGTAGCCATCAGAAGATGGGTACACAGTGGTCATTAAGGGATGGACATGGTCAACAACAATACTCAGATAGGCTGTGGCATTGACACAATGCTCAGTTGGTACTATAGGGCCCAAAGTGTGCCAAGAAAATATCCCCCACACCTTTACACCACCACCAGCAGCAGCCTGAACCATTGATACAAGGCAGAATGGATTCATACTTTCATGTTATTTACGCCAAATTCTGACACTACCATCTAAATGTCAGCAGAAATCGAAACTCATCAGACCAGTCAAAGTTTTTCCAACTTCTATTGTCCAATTTTGGTGAGCCTGTGCGAATAGTAGCCTCCGTTTCCTGTTTTTAGCTGACAGGAGTGGCACCCGGTGTGGTCTTCTGCTACTGTAGCCCATCCGCCTCAAGGTTCAACGTGTTGTGCATTCAGAGATGCTCTTCTGCATACCTCAGTTGTACTGAGTGCTTATTTGGGTTACTGTTGCCTTTCTATCAGCTGGAACCAAACTGGCCATTATCCTCTAACCTCAGGCATCAACAAGGCATTTGCACCCACAGAACTGACGCTCACTGGATATTTCCACTTTTTCGGACGATTCTCTGTAAACCCTAAAAAAAATACTCAGACCAGCCCGTCTGGCACCAAAAACCATGCCACATTCAAAGTCACTTAAATCACCTTTTTTTTCCCTTTCTGATGCTCGGTTTTAAACTGCAGCAGAGTGTCTTGACCATGTCTACATGCCTAAATGCATTGAGTTGCTGTCATGTGATTGGCTGATTAGAAATTTGCATTAACGAGCAGCTGGACAGGTGTACCTAATAAAGTGGCCAGTGAGTGTACATAACATTTTTTTTTTATAAATGTTATTAAAGGTTTTCTGCAGGTAGTAATTAAACCAGAATCATTTTCAAGTGTGATTCTGTATACCCCAAAGTGTCATGTGAGCTAAATCAGCACTTTTAGAGATTATTCACACCCAGTGATGTCCTCATGTGACCAGAGATGAGGCCTGCATCAAGGCACAGAAGCAAAAGCTGAAACTACAAATCCCACCAAAGACCTTCTCATTCAAGTGTATTTACTGGAGCGTTGAAGCGTAGAGGATGAATTGCACCATTTGAACAAGATACATAAATATTTTGAAGCTCTACAAAGGATAAAGGCTGAGATGTTTTATGGATTTTGAGACCTGCTGGAGCCTGGGAAATACATCCTGGCAGATGAAGGCTTCACGAGGAAGAGGATTTTACTATTTTTTTCCAGTGGCAGAGCAATACTTATAATAAATGAGTTTAAAAAAAATCTAAAATGTGCTGAGAATGCATAGAAGGGATTTATCAAGAGTATCGTACATATACAGAGGCAAACATCACCCACATTCATCACAGCGATAGTTTCACTACCAAACATAGTTCATCCATAAGTGAACCTTTTATGTTCAGCATAAATTCAACCCACAGTCAAAATTGAAATTACAACAAATCAGTCTTATCGTAGCTGCCTGCCAGTGGGATTGTGGTCATGTCGGTCTGACTATTTACAGTGTTGCAGAGATCGGTGTCAAAACACCTGACTGATATCAGTGTTTTTATTCAAGGCAAACGTTTAAGCTGTTTAAAAGTTGTCTAAAACGTCTTTGTCATCGGGTTTGATTCATAGAGTTCATCAAGTGAATAGCCAAAGGCCGTTCTGAAGTGATGAGTCACTCTGCCTGATGAGACAAGCTTCACAAAGTCATCAAAGAGGCAGACGAAGCCAAACTTATTTCAGCACAAGATATTTCTGGTTCATTTACAAGAGAGTGATATAACCTGTATACTGCACTGGGATGGCTCACATTGTCTCTTAACAGGCAACATAAAATAAGAACGCAAAAATAAAGCCCTACGATTTCCACAATATATAGAAAATGTGGACGGAATTGCAGAATCCAGTCATAAATATGGAATTAGCTGTAAAATTCGGAATGTCACGGATTTGTTACAGTTTGGATGAATAAATGTAATACACTGTAAAACCAAACAGTCAACTTTTTTAAATGAAGTGAGTGTAGTTAACTCAACGTTTACTGAGAGTTAATTCTACTCATTTGAAAAGAGTTTTGAACTCAGTGTTGAAGTTAATGAGTTAATTAAATACCTCGTTACTTCAACTTAAATGGAGTAAGTTCACAGTACTCATATAGATTAGTTTTTTTTTACTCCAATGGTTTGTAGCAATCGTTTTTTTCTCAAACAGTTTGAATTGCCTTAACTTATTGGGTTTTACAGTACTCAGTTGGTTTGAGTTCTCTTTACTTATTGGGTTTGACTGTGTTCAAATTGCTTGATTTACTCAAATGGATTAAGTTCACAGTACTCATTAGGATTAGTTTTTGAATTTAAATGGTTTGTGGAAAACGGTTTCCTCAAATGGTTTAAGTTACCTTAACGTTTTGTGTTTTATAGTGTAGTAATGCTGTATATCTAATGAGATCCGGGCTCACGATTATGACGGATGCGTAACACCAACTTGTGGTGTCGTCAGCTACAATTTGAGGGTTTAAACACATGAACTTTATTTGCAAATATAATTGGTCACTTCTCCAGATATTGCCATATCACATGTCGCATTTGGAAACTCACAAAACTCTTCAAAACAACATGTAGAAAATGTCTTGTTTGGCTTTCGTTTTTAGTCTATTTAAGAAAAAAAATATTTATGTTTATATAAAGTTAATAACAATAAAGAGTTAATAATAATAAAAGAAAAATTTTAAGCTAAATACATTTTTTATGATTGCCCATCCATTTTGATTATTCAATTTATGTCACGATTGAAATGCACATCGATGGATTTGCTCTTCAGTGTTAAATATTAAACCACACTGAACTGAACTGAACTTCAACACAGAAAACTGAACAGACACTGTTTCAATTCACTATAATCTTCTATGTGAAGCTGCTTTGACACAATCTACATAGTAAAAGCACTATAGAAATGAAGCTGAACTGAACTGAAATGGAAAACAATTAAATTTGCAAACATTAGCAGAAATTAAATACATTTCTGAGAGTCTTTCTTGGGGTCTTAAAACAATTTCTTTTTACTGGTCTTCTCATAGTATAAACAAGTATACATTTCTATCATTTAACCCTTGTGTATTGTTCAAATTTACTACTCTTTTGTTATGTTAATGGAAGTTTTTACCCTATTGACTTCTATTATAATGACATTTTTTGGAAATTTATTGGAAAGCCATGACACCATATAATCATGCATTCTTGATTGTTGGTGGTTTTCCCTGTTGGAAAGAGGTCAAATTTGTCATTTTTAGTGTTGATCATCAGTTGGCAGCATTAACCCTCTAGATAGGCCTGTGCAAAAAATTTTCTGCTTTTATATGCAGCTCTATGAGTAAAACAGCCGATTATAGTGTGCGTGCATAAATATTCTTACTATTTTTTCTATGATCTGAGAGCTGAGCTGCTTATTTTGATTTTCTCAGACATATAAAGGTAAGTGCACAAAGGTTTCTCTAACACTCTCACACACAGTATACTCCATATAACTCCAAAGCCTGAAGCTTTTTTTTTTTTACTGATAATCAACAGCAAACATGTAAACCTCTTCCCAACAGGCAAAACCACCAACAATAAAGAATGCATATAATATGATGCCAAGGCTGTGCAAACAAAAAATTATGTTATAATGAAAGTCAATGGGGCAAAAACAACCATTACATAACGAAAGGGTAGTAAATGTGCTCAGAATGTATTGTTGAACTTCTAAAAATTTTCAAAGCATTTTCCCAAAATATGTGTCAAAATAATATCACCAAAATCTATTTATTTACTGAAACAAAGAAAGTTTTGGCCAGATAAGGACTCAAAATCACTCCAGAATGAATGAAAACATCCCCAACAGCACACAAGGGTTAAAACATTAGTAGAAAAATAATGCAATGCACATTTCATTATGTGGGTCAAAAATCTGCATTTTATTGTAAAACATACTGTAATCTTTATTTATTTACAGTTAAAATAAAATATACCCTTGATTCTCATGTACTGACTGAAGGCAGGAAGCATAAATCAATCTCTTAATCCATCTTGATGTGTTCATTTTCAATAAATTTCATGCTTTTCCTAAAAGAGAAAAAGGAAGAACCCTTATTTTTCTTCCCATACTCTACTGTAGGTCCTCTCATGCTCTTTAAAAAAATCTACTGGCCTGAGCATTACACTTGTTTTTTTTCTCTCTCATTAACAAAGCAGTACTGACCAAATCTAAGTGATAAACAGCTTTATTATTCTTTAATGTACAAACTTCAGTCTGACAACCACTACTTCTTGCATACATTTTTTCAAAAAAATAACTATAAACAGCTCCCTGCTGTTTAGGTTTGCCTTGATGCAAAAAAACAATCAATGAAAACAGTGTTTACAGAATAGCTCAAGTCTAAAACACAGCAATCATAAAGCATTTATTGCAACTGTCAGTTTTAGCAACTGGCAATTTTAAAACTGGCATATTTGATCACTTTAAAAGCTTGTTTTGGGCCGAATGATTGATTTTAAATAGGCGCTATACAATTTAGAAATGAAATTCAGCACATATCCAAGGTGTGTATGGACAGCCAAAGATTGTACATCATCAATTTAGCGCTGCAATTAGGGCTGCACGATATATTACAACATTATCACAATAATAGTATATGCAATATATGTATGTATTGGTTGTTTAGTTAAATTTGACCAATCATGTGGGCCTTATATTTATCCCCACCTCCTCCTGTAGTTGCTGCTCTTCTATTGACTGGAGCAACACAAAGGGTAAAACCACAGCTGACAATAAATTCTTATTGCAGGAGTCGAGACGAGAGGAAAAACAGCCAATCAGAGTCAGAATCTATTGAGGTTTTTACTCATTCATAGTGTTTTAAAGACTGTTTGCACTTTGACACTGTTTTTTTTAGGTCTGAATTATAATGAATTAGATCTGAAAAAATATATTTTACCTGTTTATTTTAATATCCTTAAATAAATAAACTATTTAAAAACAACATAAAAATTTTATTTTTCTAGTGAAAGTTATATCATAAGAAATATCAATCGCAATACGCAAGGACGAAAGAATATGCATTATTTTTTTACCATATCGTGCAGCCATATCACTACTTTTATAAATAATATGTCAATTTTTGTCAAGAATCAATCGAAAAAATTAACAAATGAACATCAATCATCATCATAATTCAATGCACTATTCAGAACCGTTTTGTCTATAAACCATGTGGTGTCAGTATTAATTCCGGAATAAAACAATTATTAACACATGAAACATAAGCACATGCAGACTTGTAGTGGCACAGATTCCGAGAGCTGCAGAGCAAGTACCTTGGAGGCTGTTTGTCCTTTGTATATTTCAGAAAAGATAACCTTGCATGCAACCCTCCCTCTCTGCGAAATATACGCAGTGCTCATGTTTCTGTTCTCGCTAATTGGTCTCAGCTGTAGATGCTATCATCCAAGATGGTCCGTTGTCAACAACTGGTGCTGAATATTAATGAAGCAAAAATAATGTCCAGGGATAATTTAAAAATGTTATCATATGCAACATAGCATAGTATAGTTAGAAATGAGCATTTCTGTGCAGGGTGTCTTACAGTAATTGGCTTATTCCTTGAGAAAGTACTTCCTGAAGACTTTTTCAACCTTTCTGCCAAGGTGAAAAATGCACATCAAAACACTGGAAAAATACTTCTAGTTTATAAATGTGCAAACATTTTGTGATGTTCAATTTCTTACAAAGTCTTAAAGGGCACCTATTTTACCCCTTTTTTAAGATGTTATATTAATATTATGGTTCTTCTGTGTGTGCCAGTTTAGGTTCAGTTCAAAACACAATTCAGATATTTTATTATAATGTGTTAAAAAAGTGTCATTTGGGGGGCGTGTACACAGTTTGCTGTTTTAGGGGCGGGTTGCTTCACATGAAAATTAGTTTTAACTTCCCGCTCAACTTAACAAGGGGGCAGAGCCAAGAGCTCCCCCGCTTTGTGTATTGCAATAGACAGGCAGACAAGAGAGAAGCAACATGACAGTACCAGCATTCAGCCGTACATGTACGACTCAGACACAGACCAAGCAGAGAGTACAGAATCATTTGTGTCTTTGTATAGTTTTACAGCCAACTGTGTGCTAGTTTAAAGCTCCGAACTTGTAGCCTACACCGAGACTAATAAAGCACAGTGATTTAACTTTGACTGAAGGGCATCACACACCGGATGCACCGCGACACGGCGCGCACATGACAGTTGAAAGTATCGCACACTTGCAGCGGCGGTGTGTCACCCAATAGAAACTTATGTTTAGAATTCAGAAATGCATGCCGCTGCGTGGCGCGACGCTGCGTGTCGCCGAGCGGCGCTTCTGGTGTTAGACCTGCTTGAGGCTATAACTAAAGGGCGTCATACACCGGACGCGCCGCTCAGAGCCATGACACGGCACACCAGACGCGCACATTCACATGTTATTTAAAATGAAACTATTCAGATTACGCTCTGTGGCACGGCAGAAATATGAACAGTGTCCTGAGCAGGGCCAGCGCGTCCATAGAGGCGACCTAGGCGGCAGAATAGTGAGCAAACCCCATGGTCGTCATTTTCATCCGCGACAACGCGAAATGCATGGCGCTGCGCGTCGTTAGTTCGTTATTTTCAATGGAGGGACGAGCACGTGAGGCAGCGGACTCGCACTTTCCAGCTGCACCTAGTTAAGATGACAGGGAGCTTCTGTAACCGCAGGAAATGCAAACCGCTGAAGTTTAAGGAAGACACAATGAAAAGTACACATGTATGCAAACCCACCAAAACTTACAAACACTGGCGTGGAGGAGAGCGATAACGTTGTGAATGTTGAGCCCAATGAGCCTTACATCTAAAAACAGAGCAAGGGTGTTTCTTTGGTGCAGTCGCTTTGACTCACACGCTGAAAATGGCGGACGTGAAACAACATACTGAGGAGATGGTAATGCACACCTGTCAATCAATATTGGTGGGCAGGGCGACCGCACTTCTATGTCAAGTTGCGGTCGATCTCAAAACAGCTCCAATTGGTCCACCGTTTTTATGTTGTTAAATTGAAAAAAAAGGACTGAGTGTGTTTATATCACCCCAATATGACGGTCTATACACTATACCTACACATATGTCTGTCCAAACAGCTTGAAACGTAGATTTTTCACCATGGGTGCCCTTTAAAATGGAATACAAACCAAAATCAGAAAATGTTAGGGCAATTTACCTGACTACCAGCTCTAAAATGCCCCTGTCCCATGTAAAATGCCCCTGCCCCTGTCCCAACTTTTTTGCAATGGTCTGAATGACAGAAAAGAATGTATATTTACAAATCAAATGAAGTTGACCAGACAAAACATGAAATATTTATTTTGTTTATTTTGTCTACAATGAAATACAAGTCAAAGTAACTTTGGAAATCACTACTTTTTTTTTTTTTGCATTTTTTATATTGTCCCATAGGGCTGTGCGATTTGTGAAAAATGTCTAATTGCTAATTGCTAATTTCTTGATAGATATTTGGCAGATATTTCGATTTGATTTGCAATTTAATTTTGTATTCAAGCTTCAGCTCAATAATTGTATTGTAGCTTCTTACTGCTAAAATGCAGTTTGTTAGTTAAAAAAAGGAACTGAAAAGATATCAACTTATATTAACAAACAACTCTGAAATTGTACTTTGCTTGCTAGTAGATTGAGTGTCATTGGCAATTTTGGTTGACTTTTTAGCAAGACGCTTCTCATATAGCCAACTGTGGTGCTTTTTTAGGTGCTGGTTGTTGTAGTTCTTCATGCTGTGGCAACAATTCTGTGACAGCTCTTACAAATTACCTGGTTTTGTTTGGTGTCTTTGACTTTGATACCAAGATATTCCCATATTACTGACATGCTGTTTATTGATATTCATTTGTTTGTTCATGCTTCTGAAGCAGCAGATGCCATCATCCCAGTCGTTCACACTTTCCTGTTTGTTTGTTTTTTATTGTAGATGTTCCGCACAGTTTGGTTGCACAGTTCTGATTGCACAGAACGAAAGTGTGCTAACTCAAATGGCTAGTAAGTCTGGCACAGACAGTGGTCACGCATTTGCTCTGGGTGGTGGAAGTTAAATAATATATATTTCATATTGCAGCCTCTTGCCACTAATCGCAATGTTTCAAATCACGATTGCGGTTCTATTTCGATTGATCGCACAGCACTAGTGTCCCAACTTTTTCTGATTTGATTTAAGATCAAATTGTTGCAAAATAAATTATTCTAAAATTGTATTCATTTTGTTGAACCCATCTCTTGCAAATAATTCAAATAACTTTTAAAATAATTATTTTTATTTGCAGATTTAGTGCGGATGAACTACTTTTTCCATGATATATAAATGTAAATATATTAAATATATATATTTCTGTGTATATTTTTGTTTATATATATATATATATATATATATATATATATATATACGTTATTATAACGACACAGATCACTCGGCTTATTCATGCCAGAGTCTGCGGAAAAGTGATTGACAGGTGGTCACTTGTGTGTAACTTATCCTTATTTATTTATGATTTGGTTATAGGTAGGCCCACACGGAATCTGCGTGCGCAGAATTCCGCAGATTTTCCGCAGAATTCCGCAGATTTCCGCGGATTTTTAGCCCATCATTAATTCTGTTTATTTACTTGAGTAAATGTGTGTAAATCTGAATTTATTCAGTTTTTAAATTACACATATTTCACATATTAAGGTTTTAGTTATGGGACTCCCAAAATAATTCCACAGAAATCCGCAGATTTTTACCAAAATTCTCCGCAGAAATTGCAAAAAACTTCCGCAGATTCCGTCTGGCCTTAGTTATGGGTAAAACAAAGACCATGCAGGTCAGGTAGTTGAAACAGTACGCTACAAATAATTAATTTGTTATGATCAATTGAATTATTCATAAATAACTCATTCACCACCGCCTACGATGATGATGTCATCATCCATCGCAATGTTTCACATTAGACATCGTGCGATGCCAAATTGGTCGACATCGCCCAACCCTAACTTCTACCACTGCTGAAAAAGTGGATATGCTACATTATTTCAGAATACTTCATACTGATAGGTCAATTGTAACCATAGACTACAAAGGAGTCGATAGGCACGTTTCCACTGTCGCACAAAAGCGAGTGTGCCAGTGCGAGCCTGGGCCAGCTGAGGCTTCGGGGCAAAGTGAAAAGTAAAAGCAAAGGCAAAGTTTGCCCGAGTCTGGTAAAGATGATGTGCTGCCATTACACTAGTTTTCCGATCGCGCACAAGTATATGCGCCACAAAAACAAATAAATGAATAAATAAGGGAAATACAGGTGGTCAGTTTAAGATATTCCATAAAACACCTTATAGGCTGGGGGTCTTTTTTTTGCTTAAGATTGCTCTTATGGTTGCCTTTTAAATTTAAGGGTGTTGCATAAAATAATAACTAAAGTAGTTTTAATTTTAAGTGATATTTCTTTGCTGTGTCCTCCTTGATGTTTCAATAACACACAACAATCTTTACACCACATTAAAGACAGCAGCCAGTAGCCTTCAGCTGTCCAGAGATTTTGTCAAGTTAAAAAGGTATGTGTGCATGAAACGTGCGCTTTTAGATGCATGTATGCGTGGAAGCTTTCCAATGATGTATGGTTTATTAGAACAATATTTAGATGAGATACAACTATTAGAAAATCAGGATTGGTTTAAAAATATCTAACACAGAGAAAAAAAAATCTAATACTGAGAAAAATCACATTCAAAGTATAGTCCAAATTCTATTCTTAGCATTACATATCTCAGGGATCCATCACATATTACTAGATTAAAAATTACGTTTTGATAGAGTTATGAAAATAAATGTACAAAATATATTCATGGAACATCATCTTTACTTAATATACTAATGATTTTGGCATAGAATAAACAAAAATGACAAAAAAAAATATACCTGTGCATTATTAGACTGGTTTTGTGGTCACATATTTGTACTATAATCACAGCTAATTTTCATTCTTTAATTTATTCATGAGACTTTGCCAACTATTTCTATTAACTTTTATACATGTATAACTGGCATTTTTAATTAGCGATAAAGCACAAGAATTATGGCAGAGTGTCTTAACGCAGAAATAACTCTTTCTCTCTTCTTACAAAACAGAAATGAAATCTAGTATAGTACACACAGAAGCTGTTATCATTAGGTATGCAAAAGCTGCTGTCTTACAGTTAAAACTGAGAGAGTCGTGATGCATTGCTCTGGTTTCAGGCGATGTCCAACAGTACATGATGCTTTGCTTCAAATCCAGCAGTGATTATAAATGACTCCATTACTGACATCGCCTGAAGGAATCTTAACATCAAAATGGCCAAATGGAATGGAAGTGAAACTGAAATATTAATTTGTGCCATTAACGTGTATATGTGGTTTACCCTAAAACATTATCCTCAGAATGTGACTTTCATATTTGACTGTGATGCTTTTTAATACACTTCAGAGTAGACATACAGTGCTCAACATAATTGAGTACACCCCATTTTAAAAACTAATATTTTTATTAATTTCTCAGTTAATATAAGTAATATATTTGGGTGCATTTAAACAAAACAGATTTATTAAATGAATTTATTTATTTATTATTAATTTATTTATTATTTAGCTATTATAAATTAGTATTTTAGTCACTGAACAGCTTTAGAAATAGAAAAATAATAAATTTAAATTCATGCATTCAATGTGATTACCTGTAGGTTTCAAACAAGCCTCAAGGACTCAATTAGTTCAATCAGGCGTGTTTAATTTGGGTTAAAACTAAACCAAAACCTATTAAAGGCAATCCTGTAATGATTAGCCTAATCAGCGTCATGGCTAATGCTAATCCTGTCTCTATGGCAGTATGCAAAGGAGGAGAACAAACTGGCTAAGACGTGCTTCACATGACAAGTTAGAGTTAAGGGTTTTCAAATGGTAAGTAATACCAACGCAATCTCATGGCAATTCGTAACTTTTTGATTTAGTGGCTAATTCGTACAATCTAATTCGTACACTTTAGTACGATTTGCTCATCACCCAATGACGGTTGGGTTTAGGGGTGGGGTTAGGTGCCACTCTTCCTTTTTAAAATTGTACATTTTCGTACGACTCAACTCGTACAAATTCGTACGAATTAGCCACTAAACTGACAAAACTTAAAATACGTTTCCTCGTGAGATCAGGCTGGTAATACACACATTTACATCTTCCCCATAATTAGAAAATCTAGGTGGGCAGATCTGTGGCCATCCATTAACTGAGTTTGTGGAGTATAGCGTCCCTATCACTATACTGGGGCATTAGGATCCGCATGGATATCTGTTGGCCTCACCAACACCACAGCCAACAGCAACCTGGTTTACCCATGTGGCCTCCCATCCAGATATTATATGGGCTCAGTGGGCAACCATGAACTCTAAAACCCAAAAAGTTAAGGTAACTCAAACCGTTTAAGGAAACCGATTGCAACAAACCATTTAAGTTCACAAACTAATCCTAATGAGTACTGTGAACTTTATTCATTTGAGTAAACAACGCAATTTGAGCACAGTAAAACCCAATAAATGAAGAGAACTCAAACCAACTGAGTACTGTAAAACCCAATGAGTTAAGGCAACTCAAACCGTTTGAGGAAACTGATTGCAACAAACCATTTGAGTAAAAAATAAACTAATCTATATGAGTACTGTGAACTTACTCCATTTAAGTTGAAGTAATGAGGTATTTAATTAACTCATTACCTTCAACACTGAGTTCAAAACTCTTTTCAAATGAGTAGAATTAACTTTCAGTAAATTTTGAGTGAACTACACTCATTTCATTTAATAAAGTTGACTGTTGAGTTTTACAGTGTGGGCGGCAAAGTGGTCTAATTATACTTAATAAACAACTCAAATAAAAAGTAATAATACAACATTACATTAAATTGTAAATGCTTTAAAACGTCTTGTTGACAAACAGATACAACTTAATAGTTTGAATGGTCTTGGCAAACTATAAAGAATCAAAATAAGAATTAATTAGTATTTTCATGCTGCAGTGTGCTCATTACATAAACCCATTCAGTATGTTATGAAATCATTCTTGCGCTAAATGGGTTTTGTATATAAACTATTGTTACACTGAATTACACAAATGTCTTTTGTAAGTCACTGTAAATATGTATTTCATTTGTCAATGTTTTTCATTTGATGCTTGAAAACTACTTTTCTCCTTTGACCCATATAAAAAATAGAAGCTACAAAATTTCAACAATTTAAAAAATGTTTTGATTCTCTTAATTTTTTTGCTCTTTTTAATTTTTTGTTTAATATTTTTCCCTAACATACATTTGGGTGTGCTAATTTTGGACCATCATGATAGATTATTTTGTGAGATTAGCTACAAATTTGGCTTCAGTACTGACTAATCTAATGTACAAGCACACATATAATATTGTACAGCTTCCTATAAAAAATATTCATTTAAATGAGAGACTTGTGAGGGGTGTACTCATATATTTTGAGAACTGTTGAGCTTCCCACAGGTTTGAAATATATTTGTGGTGGTAGCCGGATTGAAACACACGATTTACCCACATCACATAAATAGTTTATTATATTCGACAAACAAAACATAAATTAATTTTTAACAATATTTTTTATTATGACACTGTTTTATACTGTTTCTTTTCAATGGGTTAAAGTTAAAAAAAAACTGTTGAAATAAAAATAAACATCCAATATTTTCAGCCTGATCTCACGAGAAAACGTGAGTATTTTACGTTTTGTCAGTTTAGTGGCTAATTCGTAAGAATTCATACAAGTTCAGTCATATGAAAACGTATGATTTTAGAAAGGAGGCATGGCACCCAATTCCGCCCCTAAAACCAACCGTCATTGGGGGATGAGCAAATCATACTAAATTGTGCAAATTCGATCGTACGAAATCATGCGAATTAGCCAGTAAATCAAAAAGTTACGAATTGCCATGAGATTGCGTTGATATTTCTGTTATTTTTATGCTATTCAGGAGCCACGTGCACCCATGAGCAAAATCTGCTCCTCTCTCTCTTATAAATTCAAAGCAAACTTGAATGGCAAAGCATTTTAGATATGTATATAAAATGTATTATAATAACATCATCAAATTAATAAAATAATCAGCAAATGAGAAATAAATGGCAGAAAAGGAAATAAAAAAAGACAATATCTAAAAAAAAATCAAAATTACAAATAAATCTTGTAGATTATTTAAATAGGTCAAATGTGCTGTCTAGCCACTAACGGTGTACATATATTTTGCAGCCAGTTTAGACCACTCATTTCATCCTCTTCGAGTTTATAGTAACGTTTTTCTGAATCAATTAGAATGAATCTATTATTTACTTTTTCTCTCGGTATAGTGGCTGTGCGCATTGTCAGCAGTGACGCAAGCAGAAAGTAGTCTTTAATAAACGAGCAATGCAAAAACACACTTTAGAAAGCGAGCTTTAGAAAGCGAAAGCAAAAGTTGAATCCCGGACATTAGGAGATTTAGAAACCCAGGCAGGACGAACTTTTTAAAGCCCAAAAAAGACGCATCTCTGTGGGTCTGCAAAGCTGTGCGAGTGTCTGTGTGAGTGCTGACAGGTCTCGCTTTTACAGAACGAAACAGTAAACGAGAGATTTTCCACTACTTAATTGATCGATGTTTGGTTATATTGAGAGGATACATAAAAAGTGTTAAAGGATGTTAACAATAGTAAAATTATTAAATATGTCACTAAATATACTAGGGCTGCTGTTCAGCCTGCCCAAGTAAAGTCTATGTGTGGGAAGCACTACACTGTATAAAATGAAAAACATAATTTGAGTTGATATTAGCCTATATCTCACACAATTTGACTTTAAATTGACAGCAAAATGTGAATTGGCACATTTGTATGCAAGATACGGTTACAATCTCAACAAAACCCCTTAAAAAGGTCAGACACATTAAAACTGCGTATGTTTTAACATATTCCCACAAGACTCCCATTGCTTAAGCATAACAAATTAAACTTTCATTTGAAGCTTGAAGGTCTTGTTAATAAATATATTATATACAATAAAGTATTAACCAATATCATTTAACTAACGTCCACAAAACTATTCAAAGATGCAGGTCATAGACCTATTCAATGGCTTTGTACCAAAGAGGGTGTTACTTCAATTATTCAAGGCCACCAAGAATAGCTGAACAATGTATCTCCATGGTTATTATTCAAATATCTTTAAACAATCGTCTGAATATCAATCAGCCATCTTCCACTTTCAATGTGTTTGTCTCTTCAGTCAAAGCAATCTTATTCAGGTGATTCTTCAAAAGCTTAACAAAAATATTTTTAGAGAGTTATCTATCTTCCTGGACTGAGAAATGTATATTGCAATTTTTTTATTTCATTTTTTGTATATTGCATAGCAGACATTGTGCAAATCACGCTTTGTTAAGATGCTTAATAAGGATACAAGTCATTGTGCATTTTATGTATTGCATAATTCATATACTTTGCTAGCCTCCTAAGTCAGTATTTTTGCACTTGAATACACAGTTGAAAACAAAATGATTAGTCTTCTTGTGAAATTTTTATTCCTTTTAAAATATTTCCCTGCTAAGGTCAATATTATTAACTCCCTGAAGAATTTTTTAAAGAAAATTTCATTTTGATTGGCTACAGATTAAACCACTGTTGTCTAATAACTCGATTATTTGACCTAACTTACGTCCTTAAGTTGCACTTTAAGCTCAATACTAGCATCGTGCAAAATAGCTAGTAAAATGTCGTCATGGCAAAGACAAAAGAAATTAGCGACGTTTATTATGTTTAAAAGTGTAATGAAAAACATTTTCCCCATTAAATACTTTGAAAATTTTCACAAGAGGGCTAATCATTTTGTTTTCAAGTGTATCTCACAAATGATCATGTATTGTAAAAAAACACTGCCTTAAATTTTTAGTTGAATCTAGTTGATCTTTTCTGATCTTTCCTAGTTACATCAATCAAACTAACTAAAATATTAAGTCAAACTTTGTATTACTTAAAACGCAATAAAATTATTCAAATTAAAATAAATTAAAGCAACATAAAAACTTTTGGTGTGATTACTTTTTGGCATATTATTTTTTACAGTGTCCACACAGCATAGCAAACTTACTCCAGTCTGAGACATCCTTGACATTCTCAACATTTTGCATATCTTTTCTGAATGTGTGTTGTCATGTTTTACAGGCTCAGCCTTGTTTCTGCTTTGCAGACCCAAACTCTATTTCCTCAATAACACCCAGAATCCTTCACAAACTACATTGATGAAATTCACTGAGCTTCTAAGCTGCCCATGACCAACCTTGAGGGGTTATTCTATCCCTGCTGAACCACCAAAGTGGAGGGCAGTGAGACATATCTGATCTTTCCAAGGGAATCCCAGCATCACTGTCTCAATCAGAAAATCAATAGCGATGAGGAACAAAAAATGTGCAAATTAACGCTCCCAGAATGTTATTGAAAAAACAAATATACAGTGATTCCTCTATTGATCCACCCAGAGCAGCTGCTATTATTCGTTTGTAGGTGCTGATAAAGCGATCAGGTATTTCACACACAGCGACAGCTTCCCTTTTCCTGTGAATCTCAATATATGCTATCAGAAGCCTTCTTGAAATTAGGTTGTTGGCTTGATTCATTGCACTACTTGACTATGTTTTATACTGCATTGCAGTGGTGTAGTCGGGGCTATACGTATGTATACTCAGTATGCCTACTTTTTTTTCCATGAGCTGTCTGAGTATTACGACTTCTAAGGATCAATAATTGCGTATACCCTCGGTATACTCATTTTTCTGATTAGACTTCCCTAATTTACGTGTATTCGAGTCCCCTTTAACTGTATACCAAATGTTGTTGTTTTTTTTACTTGCATCTTATTTGTTGCAATCAGTGCATTTTTGTTTAATTTGCGCCATTATCCGCCCCCTGCAAACCGCAGCAGCTGGGAGAAAATTTCAGGAGTTTTTCGACAAAGACGACAAGTCAACTAAATGATGTCTCGCTGAAACACTGAGATAAAATAATTTTTAAAAAGCATGGGCATTGCTTTAGCCCCCAATATTTCTATTCAGTGCCTCTAAATGTTTTGCGATTTCCTCATGAACTGTACACTACTAAATGATCACCTCAGTCCCCTTTAAATTTGATATGAAAATGGCGGCAGACTTCCGCTCTTCCATTTTCAACTCGTTTTTCGTTTAATCAGCAAACCACAGCATTGCAGAGTGAGAGCAGAAGGTGTGTTTATCTATAGATTGTTATAATAT
>CAIGQZ010007154.1:19601153-19655339 GCA_903798205.1 Danio tinwini | reverse complement strand
TTTTTTTTTCAGATATATGTAAAATAATTAAAACTGTTTAACAACCTAAATGGTTCTTTCTTTACTTTTTACTGTCAAAAATAACAAGTAGAAGTCTTCATCTTGTCAAAGTCTGTCCTTTAGCTCATTTAGCACTGAGCCAATCTTGAAATACTAAGTGAAATATTGCAATGGACGGAAAAAGAGCAGAGAGCTCACTGAATGCACTCACTCAAGCACACACATGCAACAAGAATCTTACTTAACCCAAATGGAAGGGGCTTCTAGTGGCTAATGCAGCACTCATCTTCCATTTTCACCTGTAATTTGGCAACCATGCACTCCTCAACTCTGAAATGGTTAATGTACTGTGATAAAAAAAAATGTCCCCACATGAAGCAATAGAAGCTCTTTACTCAAAAGGAAAGACACAGCTTGTTTTATAGCAGAAAAGCATACAGGTTTCCATTAAGTTATACATGCACAACTGCTGAGCCACATTGTCACAAAAAGACATTTATATTTAAGCAATTCCAGCGTTATGAATGTGACATTTGCAGTAAAACTCCAAACATAAATACACAGAGAAAGTATATGTTAACATTACATTAAAATATATGTTTATATTTTCCAAAAACTACTAACCACAGTTATGGGACCAGAAAAATATCAATCTGTAAGCTTTTTTTTTATATTTTAACCATGGAAAATAGACGTGTGTTATGGATGTAACCAAAAAAGTATGCAAGTTTGCACTATACAACATACGTTTGTAGAAATTCTGTGAATTAAACTGCACTACCCAAAAGAAACAATGCTAATCAAAAGGATCAGAGCTGTCTCTCTATAAAACAAATGATTGATTCTATTTTATTTTATAATTTTTGCATTTATGAGGAAAAAGCTTGTTTATGGATGGGACACCTCTCTGTTGTAGATGTGACAGATGCAAAATTTGGTAAATCAAATATAATTGTTTCTGTTCTGAATGAGATCAAGCCTCAGCCAGGTAATAAAAAGTAATGCAAAAGTAACTCAAAAGTAATGTAACGCATTACTTACGATAAAAAGTAACTAACGCAACTAGTTACTTTTTTGGGGAGTAACTCAATATTGTAAAGCATTACTTTCAAAAGTAACTTTCCCCAACACTGCCGATGACCAACCTTCCTAGCTTTCGGTCCATTCTGTTAGTTATTCTATCAGCAGGGATGGGCAGTATTTATGATAGATGTATTTCAAATACGTATTTTAAATGCAAAATAGTATTCTGTCATTTGTATTTGATAGGGTTGATGAAAATGGCTTAATATTTTTATCAAAATACTTTAGTGTCTTGTATTTTTGTGGTTTCAAAATACTGTAAAATATTTTGCAAGAACTAAACTGAGACTCTTCCAGTTAAAGAAGAAATGAAAAAAATCTTGGAAGAGTATACTGTACAAATAATGGATGGATTGCTGATGTTGATCGCGCAAAAAGAAAAAAAAAGACAAACAACATTAAGACAGGTCCTAAACTACCTACAATTCATTGTTTTCAAATAACAGTAGCTGATCTGCAGGTGCACTGTATGAAGATAAAATATGTATGCCTTAAGATGTCATAATGTCACAATATATGAAACACAAATATTTAATAATACTCCAGTCTATACAGACTGGTCAAAAATTCCAGACTCCCGTTACACAGCAGCAGCGGGATATATATGAGTTTATTTTGTAATTTTTAGATATCATATTTTTATGTAGTAGAGTTTTTAGAAGTTTTCAGAAATCATGTTTTTGCTTTGAGTATATTTATTCATTCATTTTCTTGTCGGCTTAGTCCCTTTATTAATCTGGGGTATCCACAGCAGAATGAACCGCCAACTTATCCAGCACGATTTTACGCAGCGGATGCCCTTCCAGCCGCAACCCATCTCTGGGAAACATCCACACACTCATTCACACTCATACACTACGAACAATTTAGTCTACTCAATTCACCTGTACCACATGTCTTTGGACTGTGGGGGAAACCGGAGCACCCGGAGGAAACCCACTCGAACGCAGGGAAAACATGCAGACTCCACACAGAAACGCCAACTGACCCAGCCCAGCCAAGGTTCGAACCTGCGGCCCAGCGACTTTCTTGCTGTGAGGTGACAGCGCTACCTACTGTGCCACTGCGTCGCCTATTGCTTTGAGTATAGAAGAGTTGAATTGCACATTCTGTGAACAAAAAAAATTTAAATGAAATGTTCATATACGCCTGTCATCATTTTAATGATGGGATGATGGGTATTTTGCTGGTCACGCAATGGAATGGAAGCTTAATCAACATATAGTACTGACTCATTATCTGCATTAAATGATTTAAACCATAGGAGATCATCTTCAAGACAGGAGTTTCTGTATGAAATTTGTCCAAAATTTATACTAATCTCAGAGAGAAAGTTACCTTTGTATTACAAGTTAAACTCACTAACCATTACGCCACAATCCCCTATAGGTGAAGAAATGGGAGAGAAAATTTGTTGTTATCAAACACTGTTTACTTTACTGAGTCAGTTTAATGGTGAAGGGATTGATCCAAGGTTTATTGATGGATGGTTTGCGAAGAAATTTCATGCTACCTTTTTAAACCTATTTTGTAGCATTTTTAAAATCCGAAAATACAGTATTTTATTTTAAAACATGTGTGGCTGCTGTATATTGTAGTTTATTTTGATACACTTAAAATAGATGTATTTAGAATTTTATTTTAAAATACATTTCAATGTATTTTTGCCCAACCCTGTCTATCACTACTGTACCATCAAAGTGGAGGGCAGTGAGACATATCTGATCTTTTTAAGGGAATCCCAGCATCACTGCCTTAATCACAAAATCAATAGTGAGGAAGAACAAAAAAAGGTCAAATATAAGGTGTAAATAAATCTAAAGGTGAAATAAATCAAATTTAATTGTTTGAAATCATTGATAGAGACATTTTTGAGTATTTTTACAGAACTGTAAACATACAAGCCAAAATACACTTAGAAAGGATTTCGCTATTTTGGCTATTTTTTCAAGACTTTTGCATGGAATTGCTCATTTGCTTTAGTATTAGTGGTAGAAAAAGCTTTTTTTTCAGCCGAAATGTTAAGACTTCTATCCAACATAGGGTCATTCTGAAAACATACTCCTTTATACATTTCTAAAGATTGCGAATTATGCAGCCAGAAGTACGTATGACTGCATTTCGTCTTAAAAAAACGAACCTTATGGGGTGGTATGACGCTGTTCCTTTTCACGTTTACCAGCTGACTGCTTACCTCTGTATTGATGGTTTTCCCACTGTTACCAGTTTTCCAGAAGCTTGCCATGTACGTCAGCGGATCTGAGATGCAGAGAAGAGTTGACCACAAAGACAGGGTTCAAGTCCAGCTAAGAACGGTTCCAGAAAGCATGTAAGACAAAAACAAAAAAAAAAAAATAAAATAAACAAGTAAATAACAGGGTGCGAATGTGGTAAAATCTAAAAAAAAAAAAAAAAAAAAAAAAAAACGTGGTAAAAATTAGGCAAGGGATTTTCTTTTTCTGAATTGCTTTTTAAAACTGTCGGCTGGGTTTAGGGAAGTGGGTGGGCGTGTCAATTGGTGCTTTTGAAAACACTATTGGTTGGGTTTAGGGAAGGAGAAGGGTGGGTCAGTTGATCAGGTACTCAGTCAGTCAGTCGACAGTCAGTCGACAGCGGCCTCTGGTAGATTTATGTGAGAACAGCAGGCAGGAATGGCACTCGCAAGTGAAATTTGAGATGTCAAAAAGCATACACAGCGGCCTCTGGTGGATTTGCGAAAACAAAAACTGCAAAAAAACGTAGCTCCTGGGACGTATTTGGCGCTTTCCAGAAATGTATATAGTGGTATGATTTTAGAATGAGCCTGGGTTACTTCTATCCATATTACATGCATGCACATTTTCCATAGTCCTCAATAGCTATTGAATCCATTTGTATAATTTGTCTCAATATATCACAGTTTAATCTTAGCTATATTTCTGAATTTCAGCGAATGAATTTATGTATTCCATGCTCTTTTTCTGGTTGTCCCTTGTGTGCTGTGATTCAGAGGAGAATGCTTCTTCTGACTCATGAAGTGTTCATGCGTATGCTTTACTTTGTCTTCTCTGGCAATATACCAGCGATTTTAACCTGAGATGTGAGTGTTCAGCAATCATCTTCAAATGTCAAGAGCATATCTTTCTCCTGCCGCAAATACTTTACGTCACGCATAACCTTCAGTCACATTGTCAATGTGTGACTCATATGTCATTCTAAAGCACTTATAGCCTACTGTAGGATGGTGGTTTGATTGCCTTTATCTCAGCTTTTAAGAACAATATTCAAAAAGGGTATCATATGGTTACAAACATCTCAAGGCATTTTAGTCACCATGATATCCAAATTTCTGTCTTTTCAATCAAAATAACTTCCCTGCAACAATGTCTTATCGCTGATGACATGTTTACTGACACAAGGTGCAGGACTACCAATAGGAAACCACAAGCATCCAATCAATTCCTAGGTTAGTTCACCAAAAATTGATTTAATAAAATTAATAACCAGAGGTGTAAAGTAACAAATTACAAATACTTAAACTACTGTAATTGAGTAGTTTTCCTCAGGAATTGTACTTTACTAAGTAGTTTTAGAAATGTGTACTTTTACTTTTCCTTGAGTTCATTTTTAGTGTTGTATCTGTATCTTTACTCCACTTTCTATTAACCTGCAGTCACTACTTTTTTTTTGTCTTGTCTTTGGTGATTGGCTAAAGTAGAAAAATCTGTCATGCAATTACTGTCCAATCAAATAGTTCATGGAAAGTAAATCGCATCATGCTGAACAACCACAAGACATGGGCACTTCATAAATGCAGAAAACCGCTTGGAAGCATTAAAAATGTCCAAGAAGATGTCCAGAACCTTTACACACAATGACCCGAAACTTTTTATAGGCTGCATGTCACCGATGAGAAAACGAAGGATGTCGACTGTATGATGACTGAAATCACCAAACAGCCTTAAACAATCACTAAATGGAACTAATGAAGAATAGAAGGAGGGGCCGAATGAAGGAAGGACCGAACAAGGAATGGAAGAAGTAGCAAACAGGGGGAGGACCAAACTAATGAAGGAAGGAAGGACCAAATGAATGAAGGAAAGAAGGACCAAATGAATGGAGGAAGGATTCAAGGAAGGACTGAACAAACTAATGAAGGAATGAATGAATGAATGAATGAATAATTGAATGAATGAATGAATGGATGAATGAATGAATGAATGAATGAATGAATGAATGAATGAATGAATGAATGAATGAATGAATGAACAAAGGACCTAATGAAGGAAGGAACAAAATATGAACGAACGAACGAACGAATGAACAAACGGATGAACGTACAAACTAATGAATGAACAGAACCTAATGAAGGAAAAAACAAAAATATGAAAGAACGAATGAATGAATAAGCGAACAAATGAAGGAAGGAACGAAGGAAGGAACAAATGAATGAACGAACAATTGGATGAATGAATGAAGGACAGAACAAACAATCCATGGAAGGAACGAACGAATATAGGAAGATCCCTAAATGCACTACAGAATGTTACGTTTACACATCCCTGCAGAAACTGCAGAAAAGCACATCAAAAATGCATCACAGTGTAATACTCTCTACTCACTACTCTTGAGTACTTTTTTGGCTACTTTTTACTCATATTTTGAGTAATATTTACTTGCACTACATTTTTGGCCAAGAAATGGTACTTTTACTTGAGCATGATTTTTCCGTACTCTTTCCACCACTGTTAATAAACTCACTCTCTTCCCTTTTTCTCCTTTTTTTCTTACCTCCATCGGTCTATTGATTTACATATTTTCATATTCTTAAGGATTACTATAATTTCTTTATTATTATTTTGCCCTTAAAATTTTCTTGTGTTCATTTATTTGGTAAATATTTAGTTAGTCTATTTGCTACTATTGTTTATGATCTGATTTTTATAGAACATTTGGACTATAACCCATTACACATTTTATTTGTAAAATTAGCCTCTGATTATATCTATAACAGCACATTGTACATTCATTTTGATAACCCTAAATAAATTAATTAAATAAATAAATAAATAAATAAATAAATAAATAAATAAATAAATAACTCACTCTCATGTCATTCCAAACCCTTAAGACAGAGGTGCTCAACCCTATTCCAAATAATCTTCTTTTCTGAAGAGTTCCAACCCTAATAAAACACAGCTAAATCAAATAAGAAGATCAGAATGAGCACTTGGTATTTCAATTGAATGCAATTTAAGTTTATTTGCAAAGCGCTTTTCACAATAAATAGTTTCAAAGCATGCTTTACAAAAGGTGCACATTATTGCATTTTAATCAAAATCAGAAAAGTTAATGCTATTATTTTTCATATAAAGCATTTTTTAAATAAAAAATTACCAAAAATTACCATGTAGTACATGTATACTCTAGATTAAATAAATGGGTCTATTTTTAACTGATAAAATTAGATTAATTGGGATACTATTGCGTCTGCATTCCATATAATAAACCTATTACAAGCACTGATAAACATAGTAGAGCAAAGATTCAAATGAAATAATCAGTATTACATGTTTTCTTGGGGTGGCCAGCAGTATCCAGGCAAAAAATAAACAACACTGTAGTGTATCTATTGTATATGCATGTAAATAAAATTAATCTTTATTAAACACTGTTAACAATTTCCTGTAGAATCTACAGTAACTTAATGTACTGTATTTACACTTAAAATCTCATTTATCTTGCTGTATGTGTATTTACAGTATTGTGTATCTTTACCATAAAATATACAGTAATAGTCACAATGCAACTTTAAAATACAGTACCATACTGCATAACTGCCCTGCAGTAAAATACTAGATTCTTTAAAGTGGCTTGAAATCCTTACAGTCCCAGGCCTTAAAAACATATGAAGATTATAAAGTTACTGGTAAATTTATGGATAAACTTTTCAATGACTCCAAACATGTTTTAAACTGTGGCTCCTGTATAATAGAATTTCAACACTGCAGATTCTGCGATGTCCTGCTATTGCAAATCCACAAATTGCAATATCTATGCTTAAACAATTTATTGTGCAGCCCTACTAGTAACTAATAGCTTTTTAATAGTTAAAGTTATTATATATAAACATAGTTACCCTAATTTAACCATAACCATCCGCTTGTTAAGTCGGTGAGGTATGGAATACTGTTTCCGGGTCCAAGCTGCTACTCATTTGAATTGAGAAAATAATTGTATATCACCCCTTTTTAGTCATATGAAATGAATCATCCAATCCATCCTCTGCACTTCAATCACCGTCTGGTTCAGCTCAGCTGCCAAAACTGTCCTCCGTAGACTACAGCGAATAGTCCGGACTGCTGAACGAATCACTGGCACTACCCTTCCTACACTTCAAGAACTGTACTCTTCCAGAGTGAGTAAAAGGGCTCGTAAAATCACTCTGGATGCCTCACACCCAGCACACTACCTGTTCGAACTGTTACCGTCTGGTCGGCGCTACAGAGCACCAAGCACAAAAACAGATAGACACAGGAAAAGTTTCTTTCCTCAGGCCATCTACCTCATGAACAGTTAAATATTCCCCTACTGTGCAATAAACGTGCAATACTTTCTCATACGCACTTGTACACAGCACCTTATAACCAGTATATTTTCCGCATATCTGTACATACAACTCAACATCCAGATCTTTTTGACTGACTGCATCTCTGTTTAATGTTTATTGCCTTTTCTTTCTTGTATTTAATTTTGTTTTGTCACTTGTCACTTTATGTACACTGGAAGCTTCTGTTGCCAAAGCAAATTCCTTGTGTGTGTGAAGCACACTTGGCAATAAAACTGATTCTGATTCTGATTCTAATACCTAGTTCAACCACTGGGTGTCAAACTTACATACTGCACCTTTAAAAAGAGATAATATTGAACATTTTATTATTAAAAAGATCTAATTATTAAAATATTCATAAACTAATTTGAAAAGGAGAGGGTAAAAATAATCTAATACCTGCTTCTGTTACAAAACAACTTTCATTTTGAGTCTGAAAAAAATCTTCACACTTTCGCTATGAAAACGTTGATGCACAACTCACACATCTCTTTTTAATATGGAAAATATTCCCTCTATCATATCTATTGTGTCTATTTTGATCCAGGAGTGCAATACCTATTTCAACCACTGGGTGTCAAACTTACATACTGCACCTTTAACAAGAGGATAGTTAACATAATTAAAGACAGGTGTGTTTGATCAAGGTTGCAGGAAGGTAGATCTCCAGAAACAGGGTTGGTGAATCAGGGACTAAAGGTCGGCTCAAACTGTGAGATTTTTTATAATCCTGAATGATTGTAGCATGTCAGACTGCACGAACATGGCTCTCATGTCAAGCTGTATGATCTCAGCCATCATAAAGTCAGACTGATGACAATGAAGATGCACCAAACACGGAAGAAAATGCTCTTGGAGTTTGACGTCATCCACCCGCAACACTCACTATCCCGCATTCTCAAATGATTCCTCACAGCAAATGTAAATAAACTGTAGCGGCAATTTTGCACACAGCATGTCTCAATAATAAAACCAGGAAAAAAAACTGTTTTGACATTTCCCCGCTGTCATTTGAATTGACGCATGAAATCGCGTCATCAAATTCAGAGCATTGCATTGATGCTTAATGCAGCTGTTGTCACACTGCAGGAAAGTGTCTAAAATCTTCTGACACTGCCAGAATTTCATCGGAGAGAAATCTGATCGCAACGGGTACAAAGTGGCTGTCTGTGAACATGTCAAAGATCACAGATTTTAGCCCGGATTTCGGGATACTTTTAGGATTTCCCAAATTTGTCCAACGCAATCCCACGGCAATTCGTAGCTTTTTGATTTAGTGGCTAATTCGTATGAATTCGTACTATCTAATTCATACAAATTAGTAAGATTTGCTCATCACCCAATGACATTGGGGTTAGGGGTGGGGTTAGGTGCCATGCCTCCTTTTTAAAATCGTACATTTTCGTACGACTACGAATTAGCCACTAAACTGACACAACGTAAAATACTTACATTTCCTCGTGAGATTAGGCTGATTTGTCTCAGATGACAAAATTGCAGCTGAAATCTCATAGTGTGAGCAGGGCTTAATCTGAATGAATAAATGAATGAATGAATTAAGCTTTGTAAAAGTGTCTGGTGCATGTGCAACAAAAAGAGTGTGTTACTACAGATGTTTTTTTAATAGCCCACACTTACCTATTGTATCACATCTAAAAGAAATTCATGCACTCAAAAATGACGTTTGCTGTTTGTTCAAAGAACTTATTTAAAACAAGCTGAAACAACACAATTCTCTTGAGTTTTTTGGAGGGACAACTTAATTGTTTTATGTTCAATCTACTTAGGTTTGTAAAAAAATCAACAACTAATAAGTCAACTTAATTCCTTCATGTTGTCTCAACACAAATCGATTATGTGGAACCCAGCATTTGTTACAGTGTAGTTTCTGCTAGTTGCCTGTTTTCCTTTCCTATTCCCGTTTCCATTCCACTCATTTGTTTCTGTGGCAGAATATCACCTGCGTCTCCTCTGTTATCCCTTGTGCATTTAAGTCTTGAGTTTATGTTCATTGTCTGATGTTGTTTGTGCTCTGCATACTGCTGCATTTATTTACTGTAGATAATCTTCTTTTGTTTTATTATTAAAGTGTATTGCAAATACAGATCTTTTTCACCTCTCATCATCATCTTCCTTGTCTGAATGTTACAGTCCGAACATGTTTGGCATTGTCCCAAAAAATTTTGGGAATTTGGAAGAAATGTTATCAGTTATTTACAGAATGTAACAAAACCTACAACTTATAAATTATCACTGCCATTAAATATATTCTATCAATGCCATAAATTAACAAATAGGTGCAGTACATTTATACATTCACACAATATCAATGTTCTGAGTTCAAAAGTCAAATTTTTTGGAATAACCCAGATTGTAAATAACAACAAACAAACATAAGCATAATTACATTATTAATTTGTCACAAATGATTAAAGGCAGAATGAACCTGAAGTTTCTGAGACTTTTATTTCAGTATGTTGATGTACTTTCAACTGAAAAGGAATATTGAGTAGGGGATGGGTCTGTCTTTTTGCGCATCATTCACTCATAGCAAACTAACGGAAAGAGGTGCGTAGTGAAGAATATTGTGCCTGAAGTGTCAAACTGGTGTCAACAGAGAAGGACCAACAATGCAAATGCGGAAGCAAATGGTCAGACTTTGATTGAAGATTACAAAAACTTTTTTTTCAGTGGATTACCTTGCACAAATTAATTGTTTACCTAAAGAACAACAATGTGCTCCAGCAAAATAATACATTTTGATTTGACACTGATCTAAAAACACATTGTTGCAACATGAAACAAGCTAAATCTGTAATGCATTTCTTACTAAACATTAGGCCCAGATGGATTTCCACAGATTTTTACAGTGTAGTTTCTGCTAGTTGCCTGTTTTCCTTTCCTATTCCCGTTTCCATTCCACTTGTTTGTTTCTGTGGCAGAATATCACCTGCGTCTCCTCTGTTATCCCTTGTGCATTTAAGTCTTGAGTTTCTGTTGATTGTCTGATGTTGTTTGTGCTCCACATACTGCTGCATTTATTTGCCGTAGATAATTCTCTTTTGTTTTATTATTAAAGTGTATTGCAAATAAAGATCTATTTCACATCTCATCATCATCTTCCTTCTCTGAATGTACAGTCCGAACATGTTTGGCATTGTCAAACAAGAACGTGGAGCCACTCTCAACCTGCTCGACTCCCCCATACTCCCTGTTCTGCATTTTAATACGAAATAACACTGTGAGTTTACAAAAGCTTGAGTTTTCATTCATCAAATATTAAAACACCCATCCATTTATCAAATCTAATTAAAATGATCACAGGCATACAGAAAAAAACTGAGCAAAAATCCATCACACTGATAAGGAAAGAAATGTCCTTACCTCAGTTTATTGTAATCATTTGTCTTCATAACACATTGAGAAATGAATGGCACAAGTCGCTTTTAAAAGTGGATTAATGAAACACAACTGATAAAAGTGCAGATTTTATGTAAGAGAGTTACAGTAGTTTACCCAGAAATTTAAATGAGTCACTCTTGTGTTTTTTCAACATAGGCTCATTCTGAAAACGCACCAGATATACATTTCTGGAGATCACGATTTATGTAGCCAGAAGTATGTATGACTGCATTTAATCTTTAAAACGAACACTACAGGGTGGTATGACGCCATTCCTTTTCGCGCTTACCTCCGTATAGGCAACTTTCCTGCTGTTACCAGTTTGCCCAGTAGCTCGTCATGTACGTCGGCGGACTTGAGACGCAGAGAAGAGTTGACCACGATAACAGGGTTCAAGTCTGGTGAATAACTGTTTCTGAAAGCGGGTAAGACAAAAACAGAAGCCAAAAAATTAAATAAACAAGTAAAAAACAGGGTGAAAATGTAGTAAAATCTGAAAACATAGTAAAAATCAGGCGAGGGCTTTCCTTTTTCTGAATTGCTTTTTAAAACTGTCAGTTGGGTTTAGGGAAATGGGTGGGCGGGTAAATCTGTGCTTTTGAAAACACTATTGGTTGGGTTTAGGGAAGGAGTAGGAGGGTGGGTCAGTCGATCGGTCAATCAGTGATTCAGTCAGTCGACAGCGGCCTCTAGTGGATTTATGTGAGAACAGCAGACACGAATGTTACTTGTGAGATAAATTTGAGATCTTAAAAAGCGTACACATCGGCCTCTGGTGGATTTGTGAAAACAAAAACTGTAAAAAAATAAAATGTATCTACTGGGACGTATTTGGTATTTTCTGCTCTCCAGAAATTTATATAGCGGTACATTTTCAGAATGAGCCTGGGTTGTGTTTTTATCAATGCCATATGCTATTCATTCTTTTTCAGACCACAAAAGAAGAAAGTAAGAAAAAAGCACTGCTTGCGCTTATCTATGCAATGGCAATGAAGAGCAACCAACAATAAGCTAAAAACAAAAACATTGCAGAATCATCCCACGTGAAACATATTTCAAGTGTTCCAGAGATTTATGAGAGGCTGCGGTGAAAAACAAACCAAAATGTTATGCTTTTCTTAACAAAAATTCTGATCTTTGCTCTTGGTCATCATGAGACTTATTAGCAGCACAGTTCACTCCAATTCCCCTACAAATAAATACATTTAAAAAATCTCCTTGTGTTGTAAAGAGTAAAAGAAGAGCATACGGCATTATACCAATAGCAGGATGAGATGGATTTCCACAGATTTTTAGCCCATCATTGAGACTATTTATTGTATAAAAGTATGTAAATGTATATTTGTTAAGTTTTTAAATAAATTTCATTACATGTTCATATGATTTATTTACAATACAGTTTGTAAAGTAGATTTTAGTAGATATGAGAGACTTGCTTTGTTTATTAAATAAATGGATCTAATTGGATTTGCATTGTAAACAATAAATAAAAGTAAAAAAAGATATTATTTTTTTATGTTATTATTTCAGAAATTGAGTTTTTAGTTACAATACTCCCAAAATCATTCTGCATAAATCTGAGGATTTTTTACAAAATTCCCTGCATAAATAGCAAAAAATGTCTGCAGATTTTGCCTGGCCCTACTAAACATCAATACATGCCATTTATCATGTCATTTATTTGTACACCAATTTAAATTGATTGACAACATTGTAAACCCATGCACTGTAACTCATTCTAAATAATCAGAGTAATGAAGTACACACTTCAAACATTTAAACTAGAAGCAGACTACATCAAATTTGGATCTGAATGCCTTGACTGCCCATCTGCTATTCACTTTAACCACATCCAGCTGCTCACGGAACTTTCTAGACTTTAAATCCCATTTTAACCCATCAGACACATTGAAATCTATTCATGCTCTATGATGTGGAGATCAAACGAGATCTTTGTGTGGTTTAAACCATGGCGAACTGAGCAAGCAGAGACATCGCCTGATCTCTGCATCTCCAAATGAATTCCAACACTTGACCTTTTAACGTGCTCCTTCATTGGTGCATAAAGGTAATCAAGTCAAATCGTACTGAAGGAATGGAGATATTCATATGAAAGATTCAATTATCAGGGAATCGTGAAGCTCAGACAGCTGGACCTTTACATTGTGGTCAAGGCTTTGGGCCAATTCATGACTACTGCAAATGACTTTAGAGCTGAGCAGAATTATTTTATATAATCTATTGTTGTCTATACAGAATTAAACTGTTTGGTAAGGGTAACAGAACTTTCACATAATGAGATTTCAGAGTGTATGCTGAGGAATACCGAAGAGCAATGGGAAATAAAAGAAAACAGCTGATGGTTATCTATGCAGCAGACGCAAGTAATCACATCAAACTGATTTATTTAGCTGTGAATCACTTCGGCAGATGTAAGCAAAGATAAGTATTTTCGAAAACTGACAAAGTTTGCCTTGATTGAGATGTTTAATTGGGATTTTGTTACTTATGTATCTATAATGTGCAAAATCCAGAACTGCATCATGTTATGTGTTTATATTTATTATTCAGATAGTAATTAAACATTGCTGATTTGCCATTGTGTTCAACAGAAATTACTGTGATTGGCCGTGAAGGTCATCAGTTCACCGAAGTCATCGATGATTACTGAGTATAACTACAGATACAGGAACACTGGAGAGTTTTAAAGTTGTAAAGATCAGTTGATTCATCAGCATATCGCTCGTATGTCAGCTAATAAAAAGACCAGCTGATCTTCGCGGCTTTAAAATGCTGCAGTGTCCCTTTATCTGTAGTTACACTTAGTAAACAGCGGTGAGTACAATGGCAAATCAGCGCTGTTTAATACCGCTCTCGACAGCACTCAAATGTTAGCAGGAAATTGACGTTTTTAAAATTTCAGTAGCGATTAGTACCGAATTCCAGTATCCTGACATTCCTACTAAGAAGTAGCGAACATGTTATATGAGCTATTAGATATGCCTATGTCATTTACAGTAGGTGACACTTTAATATGAGCATTAACGCCACACCCTGTATACCGCCGCCTCTCTAAAGGAGTAAGAACATGTTTTTTTTAAGTATGAATGCAGTTTGCGACTATGCCGCCAGGGGGCACAAAGGGATGGGATGTGAACTGACAGAAATAGCCTATACAGTAGCTGTAAATACTCTGCTACTTGTAAATAAAGATAAACTATGAAACATAGCATTATAATTCCTATAATTTCAATTTATAATTTCATTAATCATTAAAAATTTGTTAACAAGCTTTATTATCATTGTAAACTTGTTAAGTGCATTGAGGAATCATTTTAGAAAGTAGAATTAAAGAAATAAAAGACAACTAAAATGAAATTACAAACATAAATACAAATAAGAAGGCCTAAATAAATAAATAAATAAATAAAGCAGTGTTTTAGCCTAAATATAGAGAGATGTACAGTGTTTGTTATTTTAAAGTCAGAGGACTAAGACAGTCAATAAATAAGCTTTTTCATTTGCATTTACAGTTTTTATTTACATTTTGGTTGTTGATTATATTTTACTATCTCATTTTATGTCTCAATTGCTGTACATAAATAAGAAATTAATAATTAAATAGGCCTAATTATTTATTAAAGGCTTTACCAGCGAAACACTGAGAATCAGTCCGGCACTATTTTTATATAGGCCTACTATCATTTAAAAGAAAGCTGCAAAGTGGGCTATATTATTTTAATTCCAGCCTATAATATTTTAATTAATTTCCCCTGTATCTGTCACTTGTGGTTTAATGCACGCGCGCTGAGCAAGATGAGAAACAATGAAACATTATTGAACTTTTTATAGGCTACTATAGTATACTGTATAATAATTTAGTTTTTACATATAGTATTGCATTAATTTGCATAGACATTTAATAGTTTATATAGGCCCAGAATGAAAGCCTGTATTTAGAGATATTATTTAAAACATAAACCTGCGTTTTTAATGACAGATGTGGCTGTCACAAAATACTTTTTAAACCAATGTTTTTTATTATTATTATTTAATGTGAACCAGACTTAATACAAATTTTAATGTATTTATTAAACCACCTTATTGGAAAAAATATTATATCAATTACAGTGCTTCCGGCTGTTTTGAAATATAGTGGTGACATCTGTACATGCACACACTCTATCTCTCTTATCTGTCTGCCTGTGACAGCTGATTCAACGTGGGGGCTAGGAGATCCAACATATCATACTTGACAATACTTCAACCGAATACTGCATTGTAAAAAGAAAAAAAAAGAAAAAAGATTAAAAAAAACGTTGATAACTTAGCAAAAAGCCTTGGAATAAGTGGGATAATCAACTGCTCGTTGCCCATTATCCCTTAGATATACAGTATTAGCCTAACTATACATTTTTATCAGTGCTAGGGGTGTAAAAATACACTCAAGTCAAGATTTGATATATATGATGATTTTGAACTGATACATTGTAATATTTTAAGACAAGAGGTTTTCTTCAATATTATTTCTAAAAACATATAGTAAAATGTAAAAAAATGTACTGTTGATTAAAATGCTAAATGTTGTATGGATTTGGGGTGTTCAATTACAATTGGTCTAATAAAATATTCATGATATTCATAAAAATACAGAATTATTCCTGTTAATAAAATCAGACACTTGGCATTACCAAATTCCTTTTGCATTATAGAAATTGAAATAAATGCTGAAAGAAGTGTGTTCTCTCTCTCTCCTGCCAAGCAATGCTGGTAATATATGCATTGTTTTATAATATTTTACATATCTAACCCAAACTACAAACCTTCCACCTACATTTATACTTATCAATCATTCACAAACGCTATGCTGGCCTGTATATTTATATCAATCTATTAATAAGATACATTTACTGACATATTTATACTCGATTTTACACACAGACGTGTGGTATTGATTTTTGGCAATGGAGCATGAGTAAGAGAATACATGAAAGCAATATTAGGTCGGTACAGTAGATAGAATAGTAATATTATGATGACAAAAGATGGTCATTGTTGCATGGAATTGCCCATAAGCTAAATAAATGATTAAATGAAGCTAAAATAACCATTTTGTGGTATCCGCAAAGTTTGATCGCTCACAGTCGGTCACAGCTAGCTTACTAAAGTTACTTTGAAAGTGCAAATGAGTAAACTGCAGATTCATTCAAGCAGAGCAAATAGTTTGCTATAGAATAAAACGCTTCTGCTTAATGTAAAAGTTAAAGGAAAGGTCAGAGCTTTTTATAGATGTGTAAATGCAGACCCATGTGGCTTTATAGTTGCTAAAACATGTAATCCACTTCCTCTTCGGCCAGCTTGTATTTAATTAGTTTGTTTGGATGAGGGGTAATTTGTCTCAGTAGTGACATGGATTTTAAAAAAAGTATTGTCTTTTTTTTGCATGTATCATTGTGACTTAAATAACGACTGATGTAACATGAGCGAACACACTAATGTGCTGTTCACAGAACTGGCTTCTTGTAGCACAATTTTTAACATCAATCTAGCATAAAAACAGCTTAAAAGAAATTAATCTACACAAAGTAAGCCACCAATATAAAACCAAATAATAAACTGGCATGCGGAAAAGAATTGTACAATACTCGGCTTATGAACGCCCATGCATAAACCTTAAACATTGCCATAAATAAGTGTAAAATTTCTAATTGCTCTCTATCCAAAATGAATGAATAAGGATTGTTTTACAGAAAACAACTAAAATGTGGATATCATTTACTTAATACCCTCAATCAAAACTCGAAATATCTTCTTTGTTGCCAGTAAATGGATTGTGAGCTGATTTTGGGGTGCATTTTCTGGGACTGAATTATGTAGTCCAGTTTGATTTTAATTGAAAACAAACGATTGAAGCAAAATATCTCTGGAGTTATAAAAGCTGTTTCCTGACATAAAACCCAGGAGGGAACATTTTAGCTAAAAATCCTCCAATCCCCTCCATCTGTTAACAGTATATGAACACTGTACTTTGAAATAACAGATTGCCTCAGAATCTAAAACACCCCCAGCGTTGCTCAGCTTCACCAAAAATATTTTAATAATTTTATTTAATTAGCATAAAACTACAACTTTGCTTTGAAACTCCTTTACAGTTCTCTGAAAGACGTATATTACTTAATTTACATATGTATTATAACATAAAGTAAATGCATTTAGGGTCAATATCAGTAATAAAAGAGTATAATCTAAATTTTTTAGAAAATTACAGGATTTAAATTCTTTAATTGTCACTGATGTCACTGATTTGTTGAAAAAAAGCACACAGAATTACGTATTTTCAATATAAAAAGTAATTGTGAACTGGATTGTTTTTACCTTCATCACAGTCTTGGATATGTGAACGATTAGTATCAACGATTAGTATCAACATTAGCTTTGATGTATTGTTAGATTGATTTATAAGTGCGCAAAGGTCACTCTCACACACTCAGACACACGTATACACACTTTAATTTGCTCTTATACTCCATACAAAATCCAGAAACTAAGCCTTTTTTGCACAGGCATATCTAAAGAGTTAACTAAAGAGTTGGTGCCAACTGATGATCAACAGTAAAAATTACAAATTTTACCTCTTCCCAACAAGGAAAACCACCAACAATCAAAAATGCATGATTATATGGTGTCATGGCTTTGCAATAAAAAAAGTGGTCATAATGGAAGTCAATGGGGCAAATACAGCCACCAACATAACAAAAGGGTTGTAACTTTAAACAGTTCACAGAGGTTAAATGTAGATCATTAAATATATTATATAAGGTTATAATGGCTTGAGGCGACGCAGTGGCGTAGTAGGTTTTGCTGTCGCCTCACAGCAAGAAGGTCGCTGGTTCGAGCCTCGGCTGGGTCAGTTGGCATTTCAGTGTGGAGTTTGCATGTTCTCCCTGCATTCGCGTGGGTTTTCTCCGGGTGCTCCAGTTTCCCCCAAAGTCCAAAGACATGCAGTATAGGTGAATTGGGAAGGCTAAGTGTATGAGTGTGAATGAGTGTGCATGGATGTTTCCCAGAGATGGGTTGAAGCCGAAAGGGCATCCCCTGCGTAAAACAAATGCTGGATAAGTTGGCGGTTCATTCCGCTGTGGTGACCCCAGATTAATAAAGGGACTAAGCTGGAAAAAAAGGAATGAATGAATGAATAATGGCTTGAAATTGTATTCAAAAACCTATTTTCCAACCCACATATACACTGAAATAAATTATAATTTTTTAAGTGGTTGTAAACAACTTATTTAGGCTGAATTTAACAAACTAATTAAGTTGAACATTACTAAGTTTAATTTGTTTGTTTAAATTCAACATGTATAAATTGTTTGCAATAATTTTGCAGACTATTTTTTCAGTGTAGAAAAAGGATGGTAATAAATTTTACAAATAAATAAAGAAAAAATAACACATGAAATAAAATATGAAACAGAATGGTATTAAATCTTATTATATATTCCAAAACCTGAGTTTCTATTTTATTTAGTGAAAGATTCATATTTTTCTTGTTATTTATTTTTTTCCCCATTTATTTATGCTTTTGAATTGCATTATAGGACCTTGAACTTTCTTCCAACAACTTTTAACCTAGAAAAGTTGGAAAAAGAGACTTTTATTAAGATTTTAATAGTTTAAAGTGACATACTAAAATGTCAATAAAAGTCACTTTGTCAGTAGAGTTGAATTTTTAACACCAAAAGTCAACAGAGAATATCTTGTGGCACTTGTGAATCTCAAAATACAGACACTGTTAATTGACAGATATTTTGCCATAAATATAGTACATTAATAAAAACTGTATTTGTCAATTATTCATTATCAAAACTTTATCAGCAGCACAAACTTGGTTTGCATTATCCAGCCATGTAGTATGTATATCATTTTCTGCATATGTTTTGCCATGTCTTTCAGTATGTATTTCACACAGTGCAATGAGAAATGGCTTGGACAAAGTTCATGCTTTAATGCCAAATACAGACTGAAATGAATACCCTGGACGTAAGTCACTATTCTCTCTGCCATCTCTGATGTAATCTGCCATTTTTATTCCTGACTGACTGCCTGAATACATTCACTTACTGGATGCTTGAAAATGTTTCCAGAGTTTACTGGTTTAAAATGATTTAATCACAAACAGAGGAGTGGGAACATAAGACATGAGAGGATTTATTGTCATTGTAACAAAATTAGTTTGGTAGCTCGCAGACATCACTTCATTTTCCCGCTGTTATATATAGAATTCAATTACATGTGCTGATTATAAACTTTAAAATTTCATGGAGATTTTTTTATGTATACCACAATAAGCATTTGCAAGTAGTTGATTCATGATTTGTTAAGCATTAACCCTACATTAATAGTCATGTATAAGCAGTTTTCAAATACAGATACAAATGCTGTATGATTGCATTTTCATGTTAATATTGAATTTTTGATGATTATATTAAGTATTTACAAACCATATATTTCAACCCAGGCTCATTTTGATTACGTACCTCTATATACATTTCTGGAGAGTGCCAAATACGTCCCAGGAGCTATGTTTTTTTTTGGTAGTTTTTGTTTTCGCAAATCCACTAAAGGCCGATGTGTGTGCTTTTTGAGATCTTAAATTTATCTTGCACCTGTTGTTCTTGCGTAAATCCACCAGAGGCCACTGTTGACTGACTGACTGGCTGACCTACTGATCCCCCCACCCTTCTCCTTCCCTAAACCAACCAATAGTGTTTTCAAATGTAATCCAAAAAAAAAAGAAAAGCCCTTGGGGCAGCCTGATTTTTACCAGGTTTTCAGATTTTACCACAATCTCACCCTGATATTTACTTATTTTATTTTTTGGCTTCTGTTTTTGTCTTACGTTCTGGACCCATTCTTCACTAGACTCAAGCAGCCTTGTCATCACGGTCAACTCTGCTCTGCGTCTAAAATCTTATGACGTAGACGGCAAGCCACTGGGTAAACTAGTAACAGCGGAAAACCTGTCTACAAGGAGGTAAGCAGTCTGCTGGTAAGCACGAAAGGGAACGCTGTCATATCGCCCCGTACTATTCATTTTAAAGACGAAATGCAGCCATATGTTCCTCTGGCTAAATAATTTACGATCTTCAAAAATGTGTATTGGGGCACGTTTTCAGAATGAGTCTGTGTTGATTTATTTAAGTGTATTAGAGTAGGTTTAAGATCATTTCAAATTCAAATGTAGCATTTGTCATTCAATTGAGCATTTATCAACATAGGCTCTGAAAATGTAGCCCTACATACAGTTGAAGTCTGAATTATTAGCCCCCCCCCACCCCTTTAGAATTTTTTTTCTTTTTTTTTTTAATTTCCCAAATAATGTCGAACAGAGCAAGGAAATTTTCACAGTATGTCTGATAATATGTTTTCTTCTGGAGAAAGTCTTAATTGTTTTTTTTGTTTTTTTTTGTTTTTTGGCTACAATAAAAGCAGTTTAAAAAAAAAAAAAAAACATTTTAAGGTCAAAATTATTAGCCCATTTAAGCTATTTTTTCAATAGTCTACAGAACAAACAATCGTTATACAATAACTTGCCTAATTATCCTATCCTGCCTAGTTAACCTAATTTACCTAGTTAAGCCTTTAAGCTGTTTAGAGGTGTATTGAAAAAAAATATATAGTCTAATATTATTTACTGTCATCATGGTAAAGATAAAATAAATCAGTTATTAGAAATGAGTTATTAAAACTATTATGTTTAAAAATGTGTTGAAAAAAATCTTCTATCCGTTAATCAGAAATTGGGTAAAAAATAAACAGGTATCCTAAACGGGGGGCAAATAATTCTGACTTCAACTGTACATTTCTGGAGATTGCGAATCATGTAGCCAAAAGTTTTTATGGCTGCCTTTCATCTTTAAAATGAACGCTACGGGGAGATTTGATGCCATTGCTTTTCGTGCTTATCAGCTGACCACTTACCTCTGTGTGGACGGCTTTTCCGCTGTTACAAGTTTGTCCAGTAGCTTGACATGTATGTCGGTGGACTTGAGACACAGAGTGGAGTTGACCACAACGACGGGGTTTGAGTACAGCAAAGAACGGAACAGAAGCCAGAAAATAAAATAAACAAGTAAATAACAGAGTGAGAATGTGGTAAAACCAGAAAACATGGTAAAAAAAAGTGGCTTTTCTTTTTCTTTATTGCCTTTTAAAACTGTTGGTTGGGTTTAGGGAAGTGGGTGGGCGGGTCAATCGGTGCTTTTGAAAACACTATTGGTTGGGTTTAGGGAAGAAGGAGGGTGGGTCAGTCGATCAGTCAGTCATTCAGTCAGTCGACAGTCAGTCAACAGTGGCCTCTGGTGGATTTACACGAGAACAGCAGGCATGAATGGCACTAGCGAGAGAAATTTGAGATCTCAAAAAGCGTACACACCAGCTTCTGGTGGATTCACAAAATCAAAAACTGCAAAAACACATACCTCCTGGGACATATATAGCGCTCTCCAGAAAAGTATATAGCAGTACATTTTTAGAATAAGCCTGGGTTGGCATTTATACATCTTATTTTTTTAGGCGTATTTTAATATTTACTCTGTATGTTAATTAATGTGTTATTAACACAATTCCTACAGTTTTGTGAGTTGTTCTAAAATGAGGGCTTTTAATGCCCTTAATAAACACATATAAATGCTCAGTTATATTCCAAGACTGCAGAGTGATTCAGAACTATCAAAAATTATAAATTTTCTAAATATTCAAAGTATAAACGTGCCCAAAACATCTCAAGACATCTATAACTCTTTCTCACATACCAGCAATGTTTCCATCATTCCCCAAATCCTAATCTCACCCTATCAAATTGATAATACATGGCAGTCACCGTTTAGACACACTTTGAGTGCACACAGATTTTTAAATAAACTGTTGGGATTTTCCTTAAAGCTAAGCTCTCCTCAGACCAAATTTTGATCCTTCTTGCACCACTTCTGTGAGGTGGTGACCCACAGATCTGACTATAGTTTCCACGCTTCATTTTATAATTCATTTTGATGAGATTTGCCTTCTTTTCAAAGCTTACCATACAAAATTGGAAGACTGTGGAAAACTTGAAGCCACGAAACACACAAAACTCACATGGGGTTCCATTTAATTTCAATCAAGATGGGATTTTAAAAGAGTTTTAGAAGCATATTTGGTTTGTTAGAAGACATAAAAAGCTGAGGTGGTCACGATAAGCACACTTTGTACAAGTGAGCTGCCCTGACTACATTTTTTTTAAATAACAGACCAAGCGCACCACATTTGATGAAGTTTAAACCTCCTGGGAAATTGATTTTCATGTGTAATGAGAAACTAGCAGGCAGAGCTTTTCTCATGGGGAGACAATGACGGGCTGCTATTTCCATCTCTAAAGGGGAGATTGAGCAAAAACGTTTGGCAGAGTTTGTTTCCTTGTTGACAGACATAATAAATTGAAATGATTTAGGGTTTACAAAACCAAGAATTTGGACAGTTTCTGATGTAAATAACAAGATGTGACCTTTCTTTTTTCTTTCTGTCTTTTTTAGACAGTATCATGCCAATAAAACAAAGTATATATAAAGATACCAAAGGTAAAACACCAAATTCACATAATAGACCCCTCTTTTTAAATGTTCATGTGATTTAACATCATCAGTATCTTAAATCCCTTGATTTAATAGTCATCAGCATTTTCAATTTTTTTAAATTTTTTTACAATCCTTCAACAAATGCTTATGTTAACATTTTGTTTTGCTTTAATTCAATTAAATTCAATTCACCTTTACTTGTATAGCGCTTATACAATGTAGATTGTGTCAAAGCAGCTTCACTTTCAAGATTATAGTAAATTGAAACAGTGTCAAAACATATGTACATTTATAAAGCTATAATTTGCCATTGCAATATATTATCTTTGCTTCAAAATACAAAAACATAGTCAATGCGTATGCGAGGTGTTTCTAATAGAGCGTTTATATGGACGAGACAGTACATTTGACATTGTTCTCACTTCTGGCTGCCGTTACCAATTTCACACATTTTCCCCCTATTATCTGAAGTTGTAAAAAAAAAGACAATAGTTGTAAGTTATTTAAGCAAATTGAAATGCAAAGTTGTTCTTTTTTTGTGGTACTCTTCCACCACAATCTATTGTTGAATTTATGTTATGAAAAATTTATCCAGTCCGGAAATAAAAGAGACAACAAGTTGACTTTACTTTAAAAAGTAAGTAAACATGTTGCCCTTAAAGCAAGAAGTTGACTTTACTAAAACAAAAAGTGAGTAAACCCATTGCCCTAAAGGTGACACGTTGACTTTATTTTAAAAAGTGAGTAAACCTGTTGCCTTAAAAGTGACTAGTTGAATTTACTTTAAAAAATTAGTAAACCTGTTGCCCTAAAAGCAACAAGTTGAATTGACTTAAATAAGTGAGTGAACCTGTTGTCCTAAAAGATACAAGTTGATTTTACTTAAAAAAATGAGTAAACCTGTTGCCTTAAAAGTAACAAGTTGACTTTACTGAAAAGGTGAGTAAACCCATTGATTTAAAAGTGACAAGTTGACTTTACTTAAAAAAGTGAGTAAACCCAATGCCTTAAAAGTGGCAAGTTGATTACTTAAAAAGTTAGTACACCCATTGTCCTAAACACAAGTTGACCTTACTTAAAAAGTGAGTAAACATACTGCCTTAAAAGCAACACATTGTTTTTACTTAAAGTGCGTAAACCTGTTGACTCAAAAGCAATAAGTTGACCTTACTTTAAAATCTGAGTAAACTTGTTGACTTAAAGTGATAAGTTGACTTTACTTAAAGTGAGTAAACCTGTTGCCTTAAAAGCGATAAGTTGAGTTACTTAAAAAGTGAGTAAACCCGTTGCCCTAAAAATAACAAGTTGACCTTACTTAAAAAAGTGAGCAAACCTGTTGCATTAAAAGCGATAAGTTAACTTTACTAAAATAAGTGAGTAAACCTAATGCCCTAAAAGAGACAAGTTGTCTTTACTTAAAAAAAGTGAGTAAACCCATTGTCCTAAACACAAGTTGACCTTACTTAAAAAGTGATTAAACCCACTGCCATAAAAGCAACATGTTGTTTTCACTTAAAGTGAGTAAACCAGTTGACTTAAAAGCGATAAATTGAGTTTACTTAAAAAAGTAAGCCAGTTGCCTTAAAAGCAACAAGTTGAGTTTACTTAGTGACTACTTTAGTTACTTTAGTGCCTTAAAGTGATACGTTGACTTCATTTAAAAAAGCCAGTAAACTCATTGCCTTAAAAGTAAAAAGTTGACTTTACTTAAAAAAGTGAGTAAATTCGTTGCCTTAAAAGCAATAAGTTGTCTGTGCTTAAAGTAAACAAGTTGAGTTTACTTAAAAAAGTGAGTTAACCCTTGGTCTTAAAGCGATAAGCTGACTTTACTTAAAAAAGTGAGTAAACCCATTGCCTTAAAAGCAACACGTTGACTTTACTTAAAAAAAAAAGTTAACCCGTTGCCTCAAAAGCAACAAGTTAAAGTCCAAGCAAGGAGTACCTAATAAACGGCTAGTGTGTATTAGAATGACCAGAGACCTTGTAGACTATCCTAAGTGAAATTCCAATGCCATTTTGACCACTGAACTAGAAATGTCCTCGGTTTCCATATCATAAATCTGCTCACCATAGTGCAGATTAAATAGCATTATTCAATGTATTTCTATAAATGTATTATTCAAATACATCACCAGTTAAAGGCAATGTTGCGGTGTTGGCTCCCTCAGGGCAGGGTCAAGCTCGGTGTGAGTCGGTGTTATTATGATAAATGTAATGCAGTGTGTAGAGCTCATCAGTCTTGCTCACCACATCGTTCCCCCTGATAGGATGTCAATATAAGGTTGAATTGAGTCACAGGGAAGGCGGTGAATTTAATCTAAGGACCAAAACCATTGCCTTCGGCTACTTATTGCAGGACAGATGGTAGACGAGAGAGAAACAAAGCCTCAGACACTCTACAGTACTGGCATGCTCGCTTGCAACACAGCACAATGCGTTTGATTGATATGCATTCACACACCTTTTCTGACCAAAAAAACTATACAATTATGTTTTATTATCAGATACATAACACAGAGGATCAGCTAAGAATCTATATTTGGCTCTTTATTGCAGTGACTCCATATCCATCCATATCGGTGTTATCAATACTTTTCAGATATTTAAGCATTCATCATATATCAGTTTTGTAATATCAGATTCACAGATTCACCAAAACCTATGACAAAAGTATCCAAATAGCCACTTTTTGAGATCAGGCAATGCATATTTCTTTCTCAAGAACAGAGATTGTGAATTAGACATCTACTTAAATCTATTCAAAACAGTAGTCAGTGACAAATGAAAGGGATTATGAAAGTGCCATAAAACAATAACTGATTTAAAGCAGTAGGTCTCTCAAAATAGTATTTATCAGCATTAATAATTACTCATTAATGTCCCTTTTTTACAAATACAAAAATACAATGCTAAAGTTAAAACACTATCCTATGCAAAAAAGTTTCCAATAATTGATGGACGTTTTTTTATACAGTTGAAGTCAGAATTATTAAACCTCCTGAATTATTAGCCCCCCTGTTTATTGTTCCCCAGTTTCTGTTTAACGGAGAGGATTTTTTCAACACTTTTCTAAACTTAATAGTTTTAACAACTCATTTCTAGTAAATAAAATTAAACTATATTTTTCAAGACACTTTTATACAGCTTAAAGTCACATTTAAAGGCTTAACTAGGTTAATTCAGTTAACTAGGCAGGTTTAGGTAATTAGGCAAGTTATTGTATAACATTGGTTTGTTCTGTAGACATCGAAAAAAATTGCTTAAAGGGGCTAATAATTTTGACCTTAAAATGATTTTTTAAAAATTAACAACTGCTTTTAGTCTAGCTGAAATAAAACAAATAAGACTTTCTCCAGAAAAATATTATCAGAGATACTGTGAACATTTCCTTGCTCTGTTAAACATCATTTGGGAAATATTTAAAAAAGAAAATTAAATCAAATGAGGGCTAACAATTCTGATTTCAATTGTAAGCATTTAAGTTATGAACATAAAACATTTATATCGATTTAATATTCATATAAATAAAATAGAATAACAATGTTATTATCCTATGCAAAAAAGTTTCCAATAATTGATGGACTTTTTTGGGGGGTTTTTTGTTTGTTTTTTTGATGCCACATAATAGATTTTTGAGAAGAAAAAATCTGAATCCCCTCTGCTGAAATCTCATTTAAGTTCAAGTTATTTAAATATGCCAGTAATTATATGACAGAACTAATGTGTTTGCCATAGTGGCATCAAGGGAGCGTGAATTAAAATGGAGAGGTCCAACAGAGAGGAAGATTATATCGGTGAAAGGTTTTAAGGTGATGTTCTTTTTTATATATTAAAAGCTCAACTTTATATGCAGAGCATTTGCCACCTGTTTGCTCTGTAAAGTCTATACAGCTTTGATCTCCAGCAAAAGCAGATTAAATGAAAAGTTCATCCAAATATTAAAGTTCCATCAGAAATTATTTATGCAAACAAGCCTCTATTTCTGTCAATCAGAAAAGATGTTGTTTTGAAGTATAGAGAAACTGTTTTTGTCCAGAGTGAAAGTTAATGTGACCAAAACAACACTTAACCTACACTATGTAGTTATACTAAATGTAACATCTTAATTATGTAATTACATTCATACACTAATATATAATGATTTTCACGGTCCTTTTTGACAAACACCTGAACCCCTATAAAAAACCTACCCCACATGACAAACTCAAAACATTGTGCAAGAGTACGCCTCACACAGGTGAGTGGGCTTGACAAACAACCTGTAGAAAACACACTCTTTCATTTCTCTGACACTTTAACCAAGACTTGCACCAGTTTTGCATCAGACACTTTCTTCAACCACTCTATATCTAAAAAAAACAAATAAACAAAAAAAATTGTGCATTTATGATGCAAGCTTCACACGGGTGAGTGGGCTTGACAAACCACCTGTAGAAACACTCTTTAAAAAACACCCCCCTTCTTACTCTAGCAGTTAATTTTATGACCACCAACAGTTTGTTTGTATAATAGACCTTTTTCACATGACGTCACACAGTGTTCGGTTTCACTTCACACAGTGTATCGTTACTTCCATCTACACAGAACTCCCAATTGAGAACTCACCCAGTCAGCTGTATATTTACAGATAGTTAGATGATGACTATGGCTTTTTTTTCTGCTGTATGCTTTCAAGGTGAGACACCTAACATCTAAAAATAAAAATAAAAACTTACAGATTAGCCAAATTTTCATTTGAACCGAGAAAATGGGACTTTAAACTGAGTGTATTGCTTTGTGTTGCTGTCTTTACTGCAGATGAAGTTGGTATGTAGTTGTCAGCATTTGTCAAATAATGATTTCAGATGTTTACACCGGAACTGAACTATTTTTTATGACAAATATATTTTTATTATATTTTGTGTCCTAAAGAATAAGAAATAAACATGTTTACTGTTGTTGTTGTTGTTTTTCAGTGGACAGCTGATTCAGAAACACATTCATATTATTCACCTTCTACAGCTCAGTTCTCTGACATTTTTTTTAGACAGTTGAAGTCAGAATTGTTAAAGGTCCTGATTTATTAGCCCCGCTGTTTATTTTTTCTCCAATTTCTGTTTAATGGAAAGAAGATTTTCTCAACACATTTCTAAGCATAATAGTTTTAATAATGTATTTCTAGTAACTGATTTATTTTATCTTTGCCATGATGACAGTAAATAATATTTGACTATATATTTTTCAAGACATTTCTATACAGCTTAAAGTGACATTTAAAGGCTTAACTAGGTTAATTAGGTTAACTAGTCAGGTTAGGGTAATTAGGCAAGTTATTGTATAATGATGGTTTGTTCTGTAGACTATCAAAAAATATAGCTTAAAGGGGCTAATAATTTTGACCTTAAAATGGCTTTTTAAAAATGAACAACTGCTTTTAGTCTAGCTGAAATAAAACAAATAAGTTAAGCCTAGTTAAGCCAATTACCCTAGTTAAGCCCTTAAATGTCACTTTAAGCTGTATAAAAGTGTCTTGAAATATTTAGTAAAATATATCTAGTCAAATATTATGTACTGTCATCATGGCAAAGATAAAATAAATCAGTTATTAGAGATGAGTTATTAATTAGTTATTATTTAAACTATTATGTTTAGAAATGTGCTGAAAAAAAATCATCTCTTCGTTAAACAGAAATTGTGGTAAAAATAAACAGGGGACTATAATTCAGGGGGGGTTAATAATTCTGACTTCAACTGTACATACCACGTATATACTGTATATACTGTGAAGATTTAACAAATAATTGCACTCATGCTGGAACATTTACATATAACAGATAATAAAACAATTGTATTGATAGCAGCATCAAAGTAAAATAAATCCATTATGAATAATTACTTAATAAAAAAAAACTTCATTAATAAGTGAAAACAATAGTTTATTAATAAATTATTCTTAATAATTAAAACAATAATTTCCAAACACAGAAAGCAATTCAGTATTGAAAGAGAAACATTTGGACACATGCCCAATATTTTAATAGTCTTAAATCACAACATGCAATGTTAACATCTTCAGTTGTGAATTTTCCAGAGAAGTATCCCATTCATTCAAACGTAATCCGGAAGTAAAAATGAACTGTGTTGCCGATAGGGGCAAATGAAGTGACGTCATTGTGAAAAAGGTTTATTAGGACTTCTTGTGTGTATTGCCTCTTCTTGTTGAATCACTGAATGCCTCCTCAATTGTAAGTCGCATTAGACAAATCGTTAATGACTAAATGTAAATGTGACATGGGTTATGACCTTGAAGAAAAAAACACATTTGCCATTTAACCCTCAACAGTGAACAATACAATGGCCAGCCACCCGAGTTTTTTGTTTATTTACATGTGTATATATTTGACTATTTTGTTTGTATTACAAAAATCAATACCAAACCGCAATCAATCTCCACGGCCTGAGAATGACAGCGCACTCAGATACAATCGCTAAGCTGGAACACTCAATGATCTAGCATAAAAACACCAATGCACAACCTCTTACTAATGCATATGTGCTATTTGTTACTATGTGACACCAGAAAGGTAACCGCTGTAACACATCACACCTATTGTTGTCCAAAAAGGCCCATAAGGATTCATTCTCGTTTGAATGATTTTGACACTTCATTAATTAGCTTAAACACAAGGTGAAGGTCAACAGATAAACATTTCCATGAGAGCCGAACCACTCACGAGAGCCTATATCTGCCACGGAAACACTCAAAGTTAAGCCCTGTTTATAATGCAAGACGTCTTGGATGAGCCTCGGGCATCCAATAAAACAGATATTACCATCTTCTCCTTATCTTTGCCCATATTTATGAAAAGCAATCTCCGCTGGCACTTCACACCATGAGTCTTTTACTCACAGGAAATGAAAAAGGGCTGAGACGGTTTTAAACAATGTGACCCATTCACCTCTCGTTACCATCCATCCCATCATCAATTCATGAAAGCACATGCAAATGAGAGATGTGCAAAGTGATGTTCTCAATACAAGAATTGAATGCTTTTTTATGATTTACTTGATAGATGTACTTGTTGTGAAAAATAAATATACACTGTAAAAAAAATGCAGGGTTCCACACAATTTATTCATGTTGTCCTAAGACAAATCGATTAAGTTAACCTAACACTTTTAACAAATTTATGTGTATTGAACATAACAAATTAAGTTGTCCCAATGAAATCTCAAGAATTGTGTTGTTTCAGCTCATTTTAATTAGTAGTTTGAACAAGTTAAAAATATATTTTATTGAGTGTACAGGTGAAGTCAGAATTATTCGCCCTCCTGTGATTTCTATTTCTTTTTTAAATATTTCCCAAATTATGTTTAACAGAGCTAGGAAATTTTCACAGTATTTCCCATAATTTTTTTTCTTGTGGAGAAAATCTGATTTGTTTTATTTCATCTAGAATAAAAGCAGTTTATATATTTTTTTTATACTATTTTAAGGTCGATATTATTAGCATTGTCTACAGAACAAACCACTGTTATACAATGATTTGCCCTAATTACCCTAAATCACCTTTAGTTAAGCTAATTAACCTAGTTAAGCCTTTAAATAGCACTTTAAACTGAATACTATCTTGAAAAACATGCACTGTAGTAAAATATTATGTACTGTCACTATGGCAAAGATAAAAGAAATCAGTTATTAGAAATGAGTTATTAAAATTAGTATATATAAATGACTTCAAAACCTGACAAAGGTGGAACCATATGTCTACATGAACAGATCTTATTCATGATTAGCTATATTTATTCTAACGGCCAATAATGAAGGAGAAGCTACACTTTGTTATCTATAAATGCAGTTCTTCAATGAAAGCCATGTATGTTGCTTTCCATTTGCTTCTAATTAATATTTTTTTATATCAGATATGACCAATATGGGTAAGTGTAACAGCATATTGGTCAAAATGTGGGTCAATATTATTAGCATTGTCAACAGAACAAACTACCCTAACTCACCAATGGTTAACATAGTTAAGCCTTTAAAATGCACGTTAAGTTGGATACTAGTATCTTAAAAAATATCTAGTAAAATATTATGTACTGTCAGTTTTTAGAAATTAGTTATTAAAACTACTATATTTAAAAATGTGTTGGAAAAAAAATCTTATTTTCGTTAAACAGAAACAAGGGGGACAATGTACAGGGGGGCTAATAACTCTGACTTCAACTATACAGTATATCAATTTTATTTCTGGTCAAAAGAGGTGAAACCATCTACAGCATGAACAGATCTCATTTATTATTAGTTATAATAAGTTATAATCCACAGCGGGAAGATTGCTGATTTGAGTCCCGGCTGGGCCAGTTGGCATTTCTGTGTAGAGTTTGCATGTTCTCCCCATGTTGGCGTGGGTTTCCTCTCAGTGCTCTGGTTACCCACACAGTCCAAAGACATGTGCTATAGGTGAATTGGGCAGGGGTGTAGCGGATATTTTAAAAGTGTGTGTGTGGGGGGGGTGGGGTGGGGGGGGTGGGGGGGCAGCTGTATGAGATCCAAAAGCAATGTTGCTTCAGTGTAGCTGAATGAATCCAGCCCAAAAACTATCCAAAACCCGCAGAAATGCCAGAACACCCAGTTCTGGTTTTCACGAAAAGTGGGGGTGGGGGTGGGGGGTGAATCGCGGGCCTGCAGCTGGATATTATTGGGCGGGCGTGCCAAACCGCCCAATCTGCCAACACTGTCCAAAAGTTTACGTTCAGATAATTATTAATCACATGTTTCTAAATGGTCAGTCTCTAAAAGTGTGGGGGACATATCCCCTCCGTCCTGCACGATTGCTACGCCCTTGGAATTGGGTAAACAAAATTGTCCGTATTGTATGAGTGAGTGTAAATGTGAGTGTGTATGGGTGATTCCCAATACTGGGTTGTGGCTGGAAGGGCATCCACTGCTCAAAACATATGCCAGAATAGTCGGTGTTTCGTTCCACTGTGGCGACCCCTGATGATCAGGGACTAAGTCAAAGGAAAAGGAATGAACAAAATTAAATTGTGAAGGGAAAATAAATGAACGCAGTATTACACTGTTATTTTATATTTTTAAAAAAGTGCCCTTTATGCGTGATGCTTATACCTATACTTTTTTTCGATTCTTCGTACATCCTAAATATTGCAATGGCATAGATGTTGTCCCTGTATGACAATAAGTTAAAAGAAAATGGAAAATCTATTGGTATTAAGTTTAGGTAAACCGTTTTAAAACTCGTTTTTAAATTCAATTGAACTATCATAGTACGATGCATTGTTTAGAAAAATAACGATGTAGTGACAAGTGTTTCCCAAAACCGTAGTTCTGTTGCAGATACGTCATTTAAATCATGTTAGTTATAATGTAAAACGTCCATAATGACGTTCTAAACAGGATGAAATAACAACTTTTTAGAGAAAAACCTTACAATGTTTTGTGCAAATGAAATTGTTTTAAACACACACGCATGTTAAAAAAAATCCAATATTAGTTTTGGTAAAAATATATATGTAAATTGAAATATATGTAAACGGCACATATGGCCAATTTGTATTTTCCTTACAAAAATCATTGCAAACATTCCACATTCTTTTCAAAAACCATATATAAATCATATGTGAATCATATAAATTGTTAATGGTTGTAATTTACAGTAGGCTATTGATTAAGAAATGAAGAAAATACTACTTAATAATAATTATTATTAATATTATTTTTATTATAATTATACAGGATCTTGTTGATAATTATTTTATTTTATTTTTTATTTATTGTAAAAGTCTACTTTTACAATTTGACTCAATCAAGCCATGGCAGAAATGTTCTAACCAACATCCCCATGTCATATACAGTACATATACATTTATTAATAAATAACCTACTATAAATTAAAACCATTAACGTATGCTATTTATTTTTGTTTTCACAAGCTTTGGAGACATAATGCAAATTCTGCTTTTAAATAATAGGTCACCAATAGCTTTTTGTTATGAGTCGTTATGAGTTCAAAATGGCATAAATGTTTTCAAAGTGCACTACAAAAGGAGCACAATTGTCAATATGAAGATCGCTAAAACTGAACTGTAAAAATACTTACAAAGCAAATTACACCCAAGAGAGATGGCAATTTTTTTTTATTATTCCAAGTTTAAATGTTGGAAGTTTTGAAAGGAATCGGGCATAGAAGGGATAACTTGGAATAGAACACAACCAGGAACTCTGCTTTTAACTACATCTCTACAGGTGTAGTTGCAAGCATTCAAGTTTGCAACGCAGTTTGCTAATGTTCGTTGGAATGATGCATTAAATCTTGCAATGCATTACAGAAAAACACTGTGACGAAAACATCTTGTATTTTCATGCCATTCATTGTCAAATGAACCATTAAGGTGGACAGATCCTAATGTATTTGCCATTAATATCCGATTCTAAACTTTGACAGACATTTTTCACTTCAATGTTTGATGGCCCAATATTACTTGGATTTCTGGTGTAGGAGGGGCTATAAATCAGGACATCGGCAACTAGGTAAATACAAAAGACATGCATAGTTTACTTTAAAGTGTACATTTTAGCTTAGTATAATTAAACAAAAAGAATGTAATAATAATTTGCTAAGTGCTAAATTTGATTATATTGCCAATGGGTTATATGCAGAGCTAGTGTTTTTCAGGCAATGACGAACTTCCAGTGAAAGCTCAATGTGACTATTTTCAATTTCATAAGGTTCCTTTTACAGCATTGATGTTGCAATTTAATTCAAATATAATCGGCTGAATAGACTTACAGTAAGCATCTATTTAGTTGTTCAAGCGTAAAAAGAGACGAAAGACAGTTTAAACACAGGCGCCACCATTAGCAGTAGGCTGGCTCAAAAACTCCATTGAAAATACTGGGGTAAAATTAATTTCCATATTTTAAAGACATGGCGTGAAAAAAAAAATCGAATTTAATGCAGTGCTTCTTTGGTCTGATACCCTCTTTATGTCGTATCTCAACCAGTCAGTGAAAATTGCCTCTTTTTTTTTTAAGAAATCAAATCTTAAACCGGCGATTTTGTATGGGATGACAATTAGTCGGAAGCCCTGGGGCTGGCTGACTAAAATTAAAAGTATTATGAAAAAAAAACATTAATAAGTGAATACTTTTTTTTATTATTTATTTATTTTTTTTGTTTATAAACAATATCAGGCTAACTGGGTACTTTATGCTGTCTACAACCGACAAAAATAACTAGTCATTAACAATATTAATACATATAATACAATATAATATACAATTTAATAAATAGAAATTTGTATTGTGACTAGGTACTAAGCATTTTAAATTATTTGTTCGTATATCCTTAAAGGGGTGGTCCAGGGTGTATTTTTAAGGCTTGGTTGTGTTTATAAGATGCAAAGCAATGTGTGCTCATGCTTTATTTTTTCATATATCTTACTTTGATTATATACAGCTACTCAGCTAACATTAAAACAACCGTCCTTTTTCCTAGTTTCCTTGAAAGGCTTGCTCTCAAGGGGCTCTGATTGGTCAACTAATATAATGTGCTGTGATTCGCTCCATATCACTAGGAAAGGTGTCACGCCCCTACAAGCATGCGCTGTGCCTCTGCTCTGTAAATAGTCAGTGTAACCATATCATTGTGAATCAGAAAGAAAATGAAGGGGACACAGCTGAACCTCATGACTGCTCTCTAAAATAAAACTAACAAGTGTCTTTCATATATATTTAGAATAAGCATGTGTAAGTAATATGAAACGTTCACATATCTTTTGCAAGTTTGTTATTTGAGATAAAGAATGCACAGAAAGTGGCTGCACAGAGAAACAATGTAGTGCTTATGAAGATTGTAGGTGTTTACAGCAGTTTGACAGAAACAATTTAATTTGTAGCTAAACTGTTAATGGTGCCAAACAATATTTCCTGTTGTTTACATCCTTGTTTACGTCCTTGCTACAACATATCATTAACATTAGAAACTATGCATGTAATAGACCAATTTTAACAAATTAAAACCCTTACAGGTTGTGGCTCACAATCCACAGCTTCTATTGTGGTTGAACTGCTCCTTCTTTGAGGAGTTTTTAGCCGAGTCCAGCACTGAACTGAGAGAGATTCTGGAAGCTGTCCTTTGTCAAATGCTAGAGCTATATATTTTTTGTAATTCTCTGGAATATAATTAAAATTAGATTGTAAGAACTTCTCTCTTTGTGCCGTGTCCTTTGGAAGCCCCAATACAGAAACAGAACAATCTATGTGGAAATAGCAGCGTTTGAACGGAAATTTACCTTTCTCTGCTATAACATTACAGCACCTCTGGCCACACCCCTTCGCTGCGCGAGTTGTCTGCACGTTGTGTATAACCTGAAGTGTTTATAATTTCATTAACCCAGATGTATTATTTTGTAGTCCCCAAACTTTGTTCGCTGTAGGCTTTGTTTAGCTAACTCTGTAAAAGCCAATGTCTCTATTTGCATTGAACTTACATTCTCTTACATACAGATATGTTGTTTATGTTCACACAGCTACATTACATATGAACTAAAGTTTAAAATATATGATATTGTACTGGACCACCCCTTTTAAGCTGCTTATTATGTGCTAAAAATGTACTTAAACTGATTTCCAATGCATTTTCTTTAATAATCCTATCAATTTCTCATCCCACTACAAATTCTGCAGTGTTACTGAGGGTTATTACAAGACATTTAAACTTTTATGACTTAAAATAGAAATAGTTATATCGAACTGCTAATCTTTCTTGCATTTATTTGCTTAACTGTGAATATCTACTATAGTTTGCAGTCCTACAAGCTAATTTGTTTATCTGGAATTGCGAATCTAGTTTTATGCATAGTGGTCACACAGCTTCTGTCTTTTTTTATGCCATTACTCTATATACATGCTCAGTGATTTTTTCCATTCCAGCAGGGAGGAATGTAAATCTGTTACATGGCCTGCTGAGGGAAATAGACAGGATGTTTATTGTCAGTTCACACAAGCACAAACTGATGCATGAAGAAGAGTAACATATACCATTCTGTAATGCTTTTTGAAAGAAAATACACACCAAAGAAGATGTCTTAACATAAACCCAAAGTCCAAAGTGAGCTATTTTTGGAGGATGGTGTAGCCTACTCCATACTGACCACTAGTAATCAACAGGGCTTAACCTGGGAAAGATTTAGCATTAAATCATACGGGATGTTTGCTGAAATTATTGTATGTAGCACAGCCCTACAGTCCCATTTTCCACTAGCCATTGTGAACAAGGCCAGACATATTTTTGCTTTTGTGAAATACAGGTTTTCCTTCACTGACTGTGGAATGAATGCCACAATGCTGGAAAAGTTCTGTAAAATAAAAACACAATAAGTATGCCATGTTTTTTCCTCAAATGCCATGTTTTTTTTACTCTTTTCCTTATTGAAAATTGTGGAATTCGGATTAAATTGTCTATCCTACTGACTTACAGCAAGAAGGTTGCTAGTTCGAGTCCCAGCTGAACCAGTTGGCATTTCTGTGCGGAGTTTGCATATTCTCCCCGTGTTGGCATGGGCTGCGGCTTTCCCCACAGTTGAAACATATGCAGTATGAGTGAATTAGATAAACTAAATTGGCTGTAGTGTGTGTGTGTGTGTGTGTGTGTGTGTGTGTGTGTGTGTGTGAATGAGTGTGTATGGGTGTTTCCCAATATTGGGTTACATCTGGAAGGGCATTCGATATGTAAAACAAATGCTGAAATAGTTGGCTGTTCATTACGCTGTGGAGACCTCCATAATAGAGACTTAGGCGAAGGAAAACGAATGAATGAATGTTTATCCCATGCCTACAAGCTTAACGTCCAGGCTTCTAATCAGATTTAAACCTAAAAAAATAGATTTGCTTTGACTGAGTGCTAAAAAGAATATGTACTGTAGACCCTCTATCAATACAAAGCCTGATAATTAGACTATGTTAAAGCGGTCATGTAGGGCCATTTGATAGGCTAGAATAAATAAGAGTCAAGAATTGTTGTTAAAGGTGCAGTAGGTGATTTACCACAATGCTCTTAAACACAGTCCCTCCTCTGCCGTCCAAAGCCATGCCTTCTGAAAACACGAGTGCACACACCCTAAAGGCCGATTTATACTTCCACGTCAAGCGCACGCGTAAGCTACAGCGCAGCCTACGCATAGCCCCTCGCCGTGACCGTCGGCGACATTGATGCGCACCTCTCGCAAAATGTAACACGTAGCGCAAGCTCTGTGATTGGTCGACTTGGTATTGCTGATGAGTGTAGGCGGAGGTGAGAGCCGCGCACTCGATGCAGCGAGTGTTTACAAGTGTGGAGTCCCGTGAAGGAGCTCCGGACGGAGACTGTTGTTTTGTGTTTACCTTATGATTAAAGTTGTTGCGCGTCTGCCGGTTCCCGCCTCAAAATGAGCAAACTTGAGCCACTTGTACATTAAGGAAGTGTTCAGAAAAAACAAAACACCAGCGAAGAAACACGACACAGAGAAACATAAACACCTACTGCCAGCTAGCATTTCGGAAGTATATTGCAGAGAAACAGAAACAGCACGCAGAAGTAACAAAAACAGAGCTCAGCAGTATAAATGCACGGCTACTTGCGAGGCTTGCGCCATGGGTCACGCCGATCACTTGACGCAGAAGTATAAACCAGGCTTAACGATAACAGCAGAACCCTCTCTCATGTGTTAAGCTAAAGTTAAAGCTTGGCCAGCGGTGTGCAGAAATTAAATTCATTACATAGCCATACCTACACGCTGTTTCTGAGTGAATAGAGTAAACAATATCGTAGCATAACAATATCGTAGCATAGTAAACAATATTGGGAGCGTATCACAGGTTGTCATTGTTCAAAAATGAACCAATGTGAATATAAAACCAAATTCACCTCAGTAAAGCAGGCTAGGCGGAGTAGCGCTTAGTTGCCACACATCCCTAAAAATACGTAATCATCCCGTATTTGAGAATAAAATTGCGCGTCCCGTTTTAAATCAATACAGGACAGGTTTTGTCCCATATTTTTCATCTTTTTTTTTTAAGTAGCTTTTTATGCAAATTATTCCACACGCATTTTATGAAGATGCCTCATTTCCTACTTTTGATTGAGTAGTACTTGATGTCATCATTAGTTTGATTGGTCTTTGTCCAGTGAGGAGGGCGTGTCTTTTAAGCAGATCTGTCAAGTTTTGACAGAGAGTAGTCTAATGGCAGATGCTTCTCCAGGTAACCCCCGCGAGTTTAAACGCAAGCGGCTGCAAAAGTACCGCAGAGAGTGGAAGTAGCTAAACAAATACCTGGCTGCAGAGTGGTAGAAATTGTTATTAAATCAACTGCACCATTTGTCGGAGAGTGCTCTCTGTGGCTCATGCGGGACGTGTGACAACATGCCTCCGGAGAGCAGCATTCCCGCAATGACAGAGCTCACAAAAATCAATGCACAGTCAGACAGTTTTTCGTACCCCAAGTCTCTCCCGAAGCAGACATGTTAATGACAGTGACCCAGTATAAAATAAAGAACAGTCTGTGAAAATAATAACAATATATTTATTTAATATTAACTGAGTAAAACCATATCAACAACTGAAATCACAGTGAAATGAATGGCTACAATCAAACTTCCTCTCAGAATTAGATTTGGCCTGGCTTCACAAATTGTAACTTGTAAAAATTCTGTAAATACAATGTAGGTCTAAGTGGGTCACGTTCCAATGTAATTTTATGAATTGCTTGTTAAGATTAAGTCAGACACATAAGCATTAATGTGAAAAGACTTTCAACCAGCACAACAAAAAAATGTTTCTGAAGACAATCACCTACTGCACCTTTAAGGAGATGGAATTTGCACACTTGGATTGTTTTTGTTGTGTTTCGTTCTTTTTGCAAGTGTTATGAAAAAATGCAGCACGTTTTTGTAAATTGTTTGCGCTGAGAAAATGTAATGTGTTTCATTAATTTGTTTGCAATGTGGGAAAATGCAGCGTGTTCTTTTATTGTGTTTGCATTGTGAGGATTTGCAGCACATGTGCTGTCAAATGGTTGAAGATCTTTTCTTAATATGCTGGTGTATTTTGTAATTCCATGTGTTCTTAAATTGCAGCACGTTAAGCTCTTTCGGCCGCCGTACTTTTTAGGTAAAATCAACTAATTGCTTTAAAAGCAACAGTTACTTCACATTATTTTTTAATAATCAAATCTATTTTTTACAGTGTACACTCTCAGAAATAAAGGTACACAAGCTGTCACTGGGGTGGTACCTTTTCAAAAGGTACAAACTTGTAGCTAAAAGGTCCATATTATTACCTTAAGGTTACATATTAGTACCTAAAAAGTACAAAAGTGTTCCTCTTAAAATTTGTAGGTACTAATATATACTTTTGAGGTACCAATATGGACCCTTTAAGTACAAATGTGTATCTTTTGAAAAGGTACCACCCCCGTGACAGCTCGCGTACCTTTATTTCTGAGAGTGTAGAAAAATGTTCAAGCGGCTCTTTTTCCATAGAATTCAAATAATTTCCTTCAGTTCAAAAATGAAAGTCTTTTTTGTTGTTGTTGTGAGAAGATACTGTACATTAGGAAAATCTAGAGGTCAAAGTTCAAAACAAATGCTGTAATGAGCCTAAATATTATTAGATTAAGACCTGTAGGCTAAATATTGTGTATTTATACATTTGCCTCCATGCTTATAGAAGTCAGTATGTTGATCTGTGTGTGCAGATTTGAGTGTGTGATTACTGAAATGTTCAAACTTTAGGCTGTGGGACCAGCAAATCATTGGTCTCCGCAGGAATGGCAAAACAGGAAAAGAGCCCTCTATGACATCAACACAAACAAATTAATGTTTCTTTAAGCCTACTGAATTCCCAGTCTGATGTGGGAAAACAGTGTGGTCATCTGCATTTGATAACAGAGAAAATGATAACTGTAACGGACAGTAACATGGATTGTGGACCCTGCTAACGTTATACGTTAAACTCAACCCATGTGTTAGTTGCACACAACCTTCACACGATCATAACTGACATTTGAAATTCTCTATGATCCATGACTAATGAGTAAAAGTTGGCCGTATGAGCTGAAGTTACTGCTTTCTCTCTGCTGAAAACAAATTATATTCAGGCATTCATGAACTATGCGATTCTCCATCTTCGGGTGGGCCAGAATAATCCAGAATGATTTTGCAACAACTATTTGTGCATGTCAGATGAATGGTATACATTTTATTATTTGTGCATTGACTTGTTGGTGTATTGCATCACTGATACACACTGAAAACAATTACTCATTAGATTTACTAAAAATACTAAGGTAAGTGGTTGCAAACAATTTATATGTGTTAAATTAAACAAACAAATTAAGTGAATTATCAATAAAAAAATTATTTTTTCAGTTTACCTGTATAAGAACTTAAATTGTAGAGGGAGTATTGATAGATAAACGTTAGCATAATTATTCCAGTAGGGTAAGTCTTAATGCGGGGATGACCAACCCTTTTCCTGGAGATATATCTTCCTGCATGTTTCAGTTGCAACCCATATCAAATACACCTACCTGTACCTGTAAAGTGATGTTCAGGTCCTAATTAATTGGTTCAGGGGCTGGAGCTGAACTCTACAGGAAGGTACAGTAGATCTCCAAGAACAGGGTTGAGCCCCCCTGTCTCAAAGCGATTAGTGTTGCCAGATGCCTGACTTTTCCAGCCCAAAAGCTGTCCAAAACCTGCCCAAATGCACACAAAAAATCACCCAAAATATTAGATTATTAGATTATTGGATTCAGGTAGAAAGCATAAGAGTAAATATGTAAATGTAAATATGTAAATATTTATGTAAATACATAAATTCGTTGTATTTGGCGTTTTACGTTCTTTTAAACACATTGAGGTGATGCTTGTCAATCAGGCAACACTTCTATGTTCGTTCTTGCTGTCAATTGCAAGAAAAAATGATCGATAATAGTTTTATGATAAACCACTGTGAGTTTAAATGCAGGCGCTGCATGAAGCGTGCGCAAGTAAAGGGGAGTCAGATTTGTCTGGGGCGTCAGATTTTGATACATTTTTCCTTCACCTGCTTGCGGGTAGGCTAACGCAGTTTGCACTATGCATTGGTCACTACTAACTGAATGGAGTGAGAGCACACATTTACGTTCTGTCAAAAAAAAGCTGATATAAAATTTTTTTCAAAACTGCCCAAATTTTGTCAACCAGCCTAAGCCACTTTTTACCCACATGATCATATTCAAAACCACACAATTGGCAACACTGAAAGCGATAGTTCATCCAAATAAATAAAAAAATAAAAAATCAATTTCTGTTTTTTTTTTTGCTGTAGCTATTATCCTGATTCATAAAATATAAAACAAAGGTTACTTAACTTTCATGTTCTACAGATGCAAAATGCAATTTCAGATGGTCTAAGTGTAAGTAATTGTTCCTCTAAATCCCAATATGTTTATTTGAAATGTGCATATATACAGAAAAAAAATTATTACATTTCGTTAAGATTTTGTAGTTCGTAATTGTTTTTTTTGTTTTTTTTGCAATAACTTGTCCTCAGCACTGTAACTAGTTCTTGTTCTTAGCACTGTCACCTCACAGCAAGAAGGTTGCTGATTTGAATCCCGACTGGGTCAGTTGGCATTTCTGTGTGGAGTTTGCTTGTTCTCCCCGTGTTCGTGTGGGTTTCCTCCGGGTGCTCCGGTTTCCCCAACAGCACAAAGACATGTGCTATAGGTGAATTGAATAAATTAAATTGGCTGTAGTGTATGTGTGTAAATAAGTATGTATGGATGTTTCCCAGTACTGGGTTGCAGCTGGAAGGGCATCCGCTGCGTAAAACATATGCTGGATAAGTTGCCGGTTCATTCCGCTGTGGTGACCCCTGATGAATAAAGCTGAAGGAAAATGAATGACTGAATGTTTGAATTTTAATGTATTATCTTTCTATTCCTAAAGATGTTAGGTGACCAAACTCTTATTTTAATGCATAAAAACTCTTTTTATTTATAAACAGTTTTGTTTGAATGAACCAACAATTTTTGACTATTTTCATTGAGAAATGGATAAAAATATTAGTTTTTAAAAGAGGGTGTACTTATTTATGCTGAGCACTATTATATTTTAGTTTTAAAAACTCTGTGTTTCAGAGAAATTGTATGTATCTGATGCTTTTATGTTTTGTTTTTAAACCCCATCTTTTTAAGCAGGCTTTCTTATTTTTTGTCATTTTAATTTATATTTAAGATGTGTTTGCTTTTATAACTTTCTCATGTTTGATGCATTTGAAATTATGTTGGGTAATATTTAAATAATTGCTTTTGGCATGTTTGTTATAAGGTGACCTTCAATGTCCAGGTTGCAACATAAGCTCGTTCTGAAAATGTAGCCCTATATACATTTCTGGAGATCGCGAATTATGTAGCCAGAAGTACGTATGGCTGCATTTCGTCTTTAAAATGAATGCTACAGGGCGGTATGACACCGTTCTTATTGCGCTTACCAGCTGACCGCTAACCTCAGTATGCATGGCTTTCCCGCTGTTACCAGTTTGTCGTAGGCGGACTTGACGCACATAGAGGAGTTGACCCCGACGGCAAGGATCGAGTCTGGCAAAGAACGCTTCCTGAAATCAGGTAAAACAAAAAACAAGTAAAAAACAGGGTGAGAATGTGGTAAAATCTGAAAACGTAGTAAAAATCAGGGAGCTTTTCTTTTTCTGGATTGCTTTTTAAAACAGTTGCTGCGTCCCAATTTGCGTACTTGTACTACGCCCCAAAAGTATGTACTTTTTTTGTGAAGGAAAAATATATAGTTCTGTGTGTGTAACAGAAGAGTATGCAAGCTTTTGGGACATATTGCTTCCTCATTAACAGGTCGTTATGTTGTTTGGCCTATCAGTCATCCACACATCATCCACATTTCTGTCATATTTAATTTCCTACCTTATTGGAGAAGCAGCAGCAGGTTAATCTGCCATTCACAAGTCATTCATGCAGAGAAATCTCTTCAGGTCTTTGGATAATTATGCATTTCCAAACATGTCTTTATATAAGTTCAGTATTGTTGTTGCGGATGAAATTCAACACAGAAAGTGCGATTTAAATATTTTCCAGTGGGCTAGATATTAATTAACAGTCATACAACATCTTCATTGGTCTCACACATCCATCATGTTTGTTTATTTACACTTGTCACTCATGTTTGAAGTTCTAAATGAATTCACTTCCAACGTGCAATGTACTGTGGGCAATATCAGTGGTTAGATTATGGACGTTTTTTTTTTACCGGAAACAGTAAACCATCCAAGAACCTTTTACATATTTTTTTCAACATAATACTATTTGTGACATACTAATTCTATTTTCAAATACTATTTAGGATGGATAGTATGCGAATTTGGACTAAGCATGTCGGTTGGGTTTAGGAAGTGGGTGGGCTCTGGTCAATCGGTGCTTTTGAAAACACTATTGGTTGAGTTTAGGGAAGGAGGAATGAAGGAAGGTAGGTCAGTGGATCAGTCAGTCATTCAATCAGGCAGTCAGACAGTTGACAGCAGCCTCTGGTGGATTTATACAGGAACAGCAGGGGAGTGTAGCACGTGAGAGAAATTTGGGATCTGAAAAAGCATACACAGTGACCTCTGGTGGATTCGCAACAAAAACTGCAAAAAAAAAAACGCACCCCCTGGAATGTATTTGGCGCTGTCCAGAAATATATATGTGGTACGCTTTCAGAATGAGCCTGGGTTGCCAGAAAGGCACTGTGTTTTTTTTTTTATAAAATAAATTATTATTTATTATTGTTTTTATGTATTTACACTGAGGAAGGTGCTTGAGAGAGAGCTTGATCTGAGTGTCAATACTACTGATGTTGATAACGTACCTCTGCAGTTTAACAAAGTTACTTTTATTGACAATTTGAGTATTTTCGAATCAATATATTGTGTCATGTAAAATACAGTATGATATGGCCAGTTCTTCTTTATATTCAGATTGCATCCATATATACACACTAGTGCTGTGCAATATTATCAATATTATCAATATTATATAGTCCAACCTCAAGTATCGATTCAAGTTGTACCAAATGACCTCCTCCTCCGCTCCTGTAGATGTCCCTAACTCGCGATCAACAAAACGGCAAGTAGTACAGTATCAGAAGTAAGCAAGAGTGAGCATAGCATAAAATATAAAGGTGCCTCCAGCTTTTAGAGCTGACGTGTGGCTGCACTTTGGTTTTAACGCTATTAGGGTTGGGTCGATAGATGATGTCATCGCCGATGGCCTATAGATATCATGATGCTGCTGAGGCGGCATCACCGATCCTCCCCACCGCCCCCGTTGCAAATGCGCTCGTGAAAAACACACACTCATGCCCCGTTTACACTGATACAGCTTAGTTTTAAAATGGCATTTTAGAACGAAAATGATCCACATCCAAACTGGCGTTTCACCAAGCATTCACGGCACATCACGTGATCACACACACACACACACACAGCCACAGCCCCACACACACACACACACTGTCATGCGCTTGTCTGAACTCCAAAGAAGTGTACGGACTCTATATTTTATACAGTCATTGGTACGGACAGTTTATCAAGGATGTACGTTGGATCGCGTCTCACTATAAGTTAGTTGTTAAACGTGATATTTAATTAATCTTGTCTCTATCTAACGACTCTTCTGTCTTTTAATTCTCTCAGGTAATGTGTCACAGCATCAGTACACTGCTTCAGTCTTTCGCTTTCAAGCTTGTACTCAGTAATTTTAGTGAAAACCTCAGATACTGTTGGTTAGTTCTTGTTGGTTGTGCAGCTTTTTTACCAAGCAAGTGTGTGGACGACATAACGGCACGGTCCACTCTGCCTAGTCATGCCAGTTTGAGTCCCGCGGAAAAAAGTGATTGACAGGTGGTAATTTGTGTCTAACTTTATTTATTTATTTATTTATGATTTGGTTATGAGTAAAACAAAGGCCATGCGGGTCAGGTAGTTGAAATAGTAGGCTACAAATAATCAATTAGTTATGAATTTATTAATTATTCATAAATAATTAGTACACCTCCACCTATGACGACGATGCCATGGTCCATCGCCATGTTTCACATTAGACATCGTACGATGCCAAATTGGTCAACATAGCCCAACCCTAAACGCTATACCAGGGAGTACTGAATTAGACAAAAAAATAAATGCCATTTGTAAGCTTTGCAATATACATAGTTCTTTGTTCAATCATACTGTGCAGTTCTAATGAATTGGAATGGATGGAAAATAAATTGGAATTGGAATTTTTCTTTGTCTGCCGACTTTATCAAGTTGTCAATATAATGTGACACACATACTAATACAAACTATTGCAATATATCACAATATTTACTGTATCGCGATATATCGTATCATGACCCATGTATCGCGATATATATATATATATATATCATATCGTGAGGCCCTTGCCAATACACAGCCCTAATACACACACAGTGTATTCAGGATAAAAGAGGACATTCAGTTCTCCTACAGAATATGTCAGGTCAAACATTCTCCCCCATTTCTCGTATCCACTGATTCAATTATCAGGATTAGAAGAGCAGGTCTCTGTCTCCATCTCTCTCTCTCTCCATCTATTCTTTTATCCTGCAGGATTTGTCTGATATATCAGGACCTAATGAGGAAATGTTCTTTCATGTTTGATGAGGCCTAGGTGTTCAAGCATGAGCATGTAGGAGGTGTTTTTATTCAGCGTGTGATATTTACATAATCTGCTATCATCAGAAGCAAATGATTTGATTGCTTTATTGTCTGCATGTTGAATTTAGTGCACAGTGTGGTAAAACTAATGTTTTTAATCGGAGTTAATTATTGTGGCGTGTGAGCTGATGAAGCTGTCTCACAGTAAGACATGCAAAATCAGCATTCACGCTGCCTTGCTGCTAAACTTAAAGTATATGAAGTTTGGGTGTCTCTTAGGGGTACTTTTGGTCCACTGGTCTTTTTTACACTAGTTTCATTATTTGTCTACTAACAGGCTGAGGAGATATACTGCGTCACAAAGGGATTTTTTGTTTGTTTTTGTTTTGTTTGTTTGTGTATTATTTATTTATTTATTTATTTGCATTTCAGAATTACCTTTATTTTTGGAAAACTTCTTGGTAGACAAAACTTTGAGCAAACTTATATCAGACATTCTGAGAATCTGAGAGAATCTGCGGACATTTTTTGCTATTTCTGTTGATTTATGCGGAATGATTTTAGGAGTATGGTAACTAAGGTAAACTTCAGTGTTTACAATGCAAATCCAATTAGGCCCACTTATTTGGTAAACAAAGCAAGTCACTCGTCTAATATATCTAAATATTACTTTACAAACTGTGTTGTACATAAATCATACAGGTATGAACATGTTAATATTACTATAATATCATAATAATATTAGTGAAATTAATTTAAATAAATGTAATAATTGAGTAAATATAAATTTACACACATTTACACAAGTAAATAAATAGACTCACAGATTCCATGTAGGCCTACAAATCTAAATAAAATGAAGTAATTTAGCTAAAACTTTTGTTACTAGAAATAAACATTAAAATATTTTGGAAAAATCATTAATTAAGCACATTTTTCTCATTGTTAATTTGTTTAACTTGGTGTACTAACATAATTCTGTAATATAATTATAAAGTAAAACATAATAATAATAATAATAATAATAATAATTATAATAATAATAATAATAATAATATACACAGTTTATATTGGAAAGGGAAATACAACAAAAAATACTTGATAAAATGGGCAATACACACACAAAAAAATAAACGTATTCATAAAGTTACACAGTAAACATTAAAATGGTTAGAATATGTCACTCTTCATTTAGATATTGACATGTTTGGGCAGAAATTAAAAAAGTAAATGTTATGATTTTGTTGTCACTGAATTCTTAGTCATTAAACCCTGAGAAAAACTTGAAGTTTGCTATTTTGGAACAACTATTTTAACTAAAAGACAATCATGCGTGCTAAACACATTTAGATTGGAAACCAGGTCAATCTTTTTAGCCCGGATTTCATGTCTAATTATACAGTTTAAGTGCAAAGTACTTAAATAGTTTAATATTTGGTTCATTACTATAACATTTTAAGTGAATTCTACTTTTTTTGGACACAAAGTTTATTGTATGAATAACTTTAAGTACAATAGACTAATGTTTTAAAAGTTTTTGACTGATCACGCCCCCTGCCCCCAACCTGACTTAGTGTTCAAGTCAGGCAACGCCATTTTCTTCAGTAGCAGGTGATTTCAGACTTCAGGTGAGTAGACTGTAAACATTTTATCCGCTTTTTGTTTTCGGCTGTTTGTGAATATCGGAACACACTGTTTTAAGTATGTTTCGCTTTAAATGCGCGGGTCCTGTTTAAATACTTGCCGTGTGTATTTGGCATGTGAGCTCGATAGTTACCTGCAAGATTTTCAGTTTTGAGTGGTGGACACGATGCCTCTTAAATATATGTCTGTGAAGCATGTTCCGCGGACGATTTACTGCGCGAAAAAACATGCTTTAGAGTCATAGAGTCGTTGCACTTTCACTTTACAACTAGCATTTTTTTTTCAAATGACACACATTCAAAGTTGACGCGCTTTCATTTGTTTGCTCCTGCCTGCACGGTTTACATGGAAACGGCGCCATGTCTGAATTCTCGTGAGGTGATTACACAGCGCATTTTCAGCAGTGTATTGTTATCGCCTTTTTCCCCCGAGCTGATTATTTGCGGTCATAGAGCATACTTTAAACAGTCTATTTAAAGCTTTTAATACAGTTTTGCCACTGCTTGGTACACACCGTCCTGTTCAATACATTTTAGGTTGGTCACAGTATGCTGGGGTTTCAGTGGAGCAGAAAGGACGTAAGGACAATCATAATTTAGTTTGGGGAGTGAATTTGAACAAACTTTTACATTTGTTTGATTTTAATGCAGCCATTGTTTGAATAGAATAAGCTGAATGAACGTTTAATGCAATTGTAAGTAGATGCATTTTAACAAAGTTTTATTTTGTTTCAGATGACAGAAAGGCGTGCATTGGCAATGTAAGTATTGTATTTTTAACTGTGAAAAAAAGGATTATAGACTGACAAATAGAAACTATATGCCAGAATTGTTCCGTTTCCTTGTTTGCAACAGGAATTGTTTTAGATTTTTTTAAACAATTTATTGCCTTAAAAGAGCACTTTTATCTTCACACCAATCTTGCTCAACTGACAAGTGCAGATGCACCAGTTAAGTTTAGCAGTCTGTCATGTGTCTTTGCTGAGTATTGTTCTGTAAAAGTATATCATAAAGTCATGTGCTCTTAACAAGATTTTAAGTTTCATAGCACACTGGACTAAAATACACAAGGAACATAACTGTTTTGTTTTTCACTTTTTTATATTTCAGGTTTATGTAAACTTCAATTAAATGGTGGGCAAAAATCTCACAGAGAGCTTCCATAATGCTCTTAAATTACTCTCCAAATTTGATGGGCATCTTTAGGAAAAGGAACCATGTTGCTGGTCAGCTTTTAGCTGAGCTCTTACGTCAGACAAAGGTGGGTTTTTTTGTCTACATGAATCTACCTATTGCCTATTATTTAACTAGTATCATCATATTTGCATTCTTTTTTCTGTCAATAGGATGTCTCTCGACAGGACCCATACTATCAAGTTTCCACAGGAATCATCTGCATCGATGAAAAAAGTCCACAGCTTAACCCATCCAGAGTGTTCATCATCTTTCATTATTCATACAGACCTGCCTCGAGCCTTCTGTTGTCTTCTCAGACTCATTTAGCCCCTACTCTTAAATTGGACAAAGTGTCGTCTTGCTGTTACAGTGTAAAGGTCAGCTTACAGTTACAGATCTTCATAATAATTTTATTATAATTTATTTCTCATTGTATTGTGAAAAAAGACCCAAAATGACAGTTTGTTCAGTACATATACTTGTTACAATAGTAAAAATTTATTCTGTGAAGTCATGAACAAATTTTCACTTGTATGTAAACAGTATATATTGTGTTCTACAATATGTTTGTGTTTAAAAGGATAGTTCACACAAAAATGGAAATTGTCATCTTTTACTTTTACTGTTATCTTTTTACTCATCCTTCACTTGTTCCAAACATGTTTGAGTTTCATCCTTCTGTTGAACACAAACAAAGATATTTTGAACAAAGCTAGAAATCTGTAACTATTGACTTCCATGGTATTTGTTTTTCCTACTATGGAAATCAATGGTTACAGGTTTTCCAAATATCATTTGTGTTCATCAGAAAAAAAGAACCACTTAACTTGAGGGTGAGTAGATTTCCATTTTTTTGGGTAAACTATCGCTTCAAGTCCAGATGTTTAAACAAGCTTTCATGTTCTTGGGGGTATTAACAACATGTTTTGTGAGCATTTAAAGCTGGGGTCAATGTTATTAGCTCTTGTTTGAGTAGATGCACTTAAGAGAAAAGTAAGCAAACTGATTTTTAAGTTGTATTGCACAGCATTTGCATTGCTTTGTTGTATTTGGACATAAATTTTAAATAAAAACAACCCTGTGTATTACTTTTGTGTGTTTTTTATTGCACTTAAAAAGATAAGTAGAGTAAATTGACACTAATTAAAAGCATTCATTGTATTCAACTTATAATACATATTAGAACAGCTCTTATCTTTTAAGTAGAGCTCACTCAAGTTTTTTAAGTATACATTACTTAAAAAATTTAGGGCAACCAGTTTCCTCTTATTTTTTATGTAAACTCAACATATCCGAGCTTACAGTATAGCAAAATAATTTGGATAGGGCTCAAAAAGTAGTAATTTAAAGAACAGATAAATATGCAAATATAGTCTAATCTACAAGATGCATATCTGAATAATATTTTGTTCATTTGACAATAATATGTTGAGTCAGTGGAAAGCTGAGAGAATAACTGATTTTTTATTTTGAAGTGAAAACAAAGCAACAAGTCTGAGCTTGTCTTTTTATCCGATATGGTTTGTGCATACTGTGAATGTGTCCCATCATGTTAATAATACAAGTGTTCAGGTATTTCTCAAATACCTTCAATTTGCTGCTCTTTATCACCAGCTCGGCCTCGTCAGAAGTGTGTTTTGCTCAGTGGTTGAGTGATATGGATTCAGTCGTTCTCAATCAATTACTTCCTCTTTAGTCCTAAGATAAGAAGAATACAAACAAGCAAATTGCTAATTAAGTGCAGTATATTAAACAACACAAACAATATTTAAAAAGTGACCAGACATCTCATTTTGGTGTCAGCATCAATTTAAATGCACAATATACACAGAAAGCATATTACATGCAGGTGTCTGCTTTAAAGTTTTAAATGCCTTCTGTTAAAATAGCATGTCAAAACATGGTATAAATAATGTTCTATTGTCTGTCTGCATTACAGATACTTTTATATAAAAATGAAACATTATTGTACTGATCTATACTTCTCAAAATATATTAAAGAAAAAGTGATCATAACTGGATTAGATTTAACATTTTTAAAAACGTTTTGCTGACAAAAAAGTAACAATAATAAAAAAAGAATACATTTAAAATAACTATTAATTAGGGTTATGAGTTTGAGATTGGTTTGTTCTGTTTCTGGGGTTTTGCTTTCTTTTTCTTAATAGGTCATCTGTATGAGCAGGCCCAGCTAATTCTATAGTATCTGGATGTAGCCTTTATGATGCAAGCTGAGATTGCAATGCAATGCAATGTCAGACACAACACACTCAGTGGAGGTAGTGAGGGGAAGGATTAGGGGTGGGGTTAGGTGAGCGCATTAAGAAGCATTGCATGCAGCTCAGATTGCACTGCACCAGGTCTGCATCCAGACCCCTCTCAGCTAATTTGATGTTTTATTTAAGGAGCTGCAAAGATGTGTTCCAGAGACTTCTTTGGAGGATCGTTTCTGTGCGTCTTTTGTTTTGCATACCCACCAATTATATTATTTTTGTTCATTTTGGAATTTGATCTTATATTATCTGTTGTTGTTTTGAACTTTATGTGTTATGTTAGACTTTTAATTTACATATGGGTTACAATGCATCTGGAAAGTATTTATAGCGCTTCACTTTTTCCACATTTTTTATGTTACAGACTTGTTCCAAAATGGATTATATTTATTTATCTCCTCAAAATTCTACACACAATGCCCCATAATGACAATGTGAAAAAAAGATTTTTTGAAATTGTTGCACATTTATTAAAAATAAAAAACCTGAAAAATCACATGCAGTATTTAGTATTAGTATTTTGGATGTGCACTAATATGTCATTACATGATTCCAGTTCTAAACATGTCAGACATCATTTTTGGATTATTATATAAACTATATAAGACATATATACATAATTATATAAACTATTATTGCACTAAATGACATTTCAGTGTATTAATGACTGATTACAAAAGTCTGATAACAGTCTGAAAAAAGTGATTACACAGGAAACATTTTAACATTCGAAAAAGACTACATTATGCTTTTATACTAGTTATAATTTAGTTTCAAGGCAAATTTTGGTGGTGTTTTGCAGAGGTTTAAAATAACATGAGTGTGAGTCAATGACTGAATTAACGTTTCGGTGACCTTTAAAGTTTTGAACTTCCCTTTTTTTAAAATAAAATTTCCTAACAATTTTTCTCTGAAGTAATGCCCTTGTGCTTGTGTCAGCATTAATTTAAGCACTCTTGGCTGTCATGACACACTTTCAGCCAACAGTCTATTAAAGGGAACATATTATGCCCCTTTTTATAAGATGCAAATTAAGTCTTTGACATCTTGAGTGTGTATGTGATGTTTCAGCTCAAAATACCAAACAAATACTGTTTTTATAACTCTTTGAAATTGCCCATTTTTGGCTTTGATCCTACTGTAATTGTGCCTTTTTTGGTGACTGTCTTTAAATTCAAATGACATTGTGCTTTTAAAAGAGGGTGAAGCTGCAAATGCCTATATGTCAGCATAGTGGCAGATTCAAATAGACTAACTTCTTATGCTAATAAGGGAGAAATGTCACTAATGGGCTGGGATTCCCCCTTTGATGCATCTACAAAGGAAGAATGTCAATCAAAGTGTTTCTGCAGACTGTTTTTATGAAGTGTGATTATAAAAAATTATAATAATTTTACCATTGGAAGCTGGTTATATTCGAAGACTGTAAACACACAACTGTGTTTAAGTGTGGTTTATTTATACACTAATTTCGAGAGGATCACGTGCTTATGATCAACACGGCTGGCACCTTATCAGCTCCGTAATCTGCCCTATTAAATGATTATGGACACACTATAAATAACCAGAGCTTTCACTCCAGTTATCTTTGTCTCGAAGTTCCCCCCGTTCCATCCCTACTTTCACCCTTTTTCCTATAGGGCGACACGGCAGCCCAGTGACTAGCACTGTTGCCTCACAGCAAGAACGCTGCCAGTTCAACCTCCTATTGGGCAGGTTAGCGTTTCTGTGCGGAGTTTGCATGTTCTCCCCGTGTTCGCTTGGGTTTCCCCCGGGTTCCTCCCACCATCCAAAAGCATACACCATAGCTAATTGACTAAACTAAATTATTACTTAAGACAACCTTAGTTTACACTTCTCACACGGCGACAAGCAAGGGAGTTCTCAAGACCTTCCTGAGCTCGAACTCCCCTCTCACCCTTCTAACGGGAGGGAGCCCCGGGCTCGAGGATAAACATGCCGGGACAGCATGCCAATTACGCTTTATTGATCATCAGCTAAGTGTGAACTCTTGAAACCCATTATAAAGTGATTTTGCATAATAGGTCCCCTTTAAAGCACAGCCTCTTCTGTCTGAACTTAAATCACATTTAACACTTGATATTTTGTCATGAATGCAGTGACATTCATATATACATATTTTAAGTGTTGCCAAAGGTGCTCAACGTGTGACTAAATTCCTTCAGAGGCAACAGAGTTGAGACCTTATAGATATAGACACTAAGTCGTGAATATCACAAGCTTTGCCAAGATTTCAGCTTTCTTCTGCTTATTCATGGTGAAATGATTATTATTATTTCTTTCAAGAGATCACGGCAGTTAAACCTTGCCTTTGTCACATCGATTAGCACAGCGCCAAGTTTAAAGCCTCATTAGTTTGAGTGGCCTTTGAACTGCAGGGACCAGAGGACACCTGGGTCCATTGTTATGCGGGTGGCCTCTTCATTTTGGGCACGTAAGCCGAGTTACAAATCTTATCAGACTTATCTGAGAAAAGGCAGAGAATTACCAGTGAAATATTGAGAAATATTCAATTGAAACTTTCATAATGTGAATATGCAGGAAATCAGTGACATGATTTAATTAAGATTTACTTGCACTGTAAAAGCAACAAAAAAGTTAATAGTTTCCCATACACTTAAAAAAAATCTGTAAAAATTACGGGTTAAAAAAAACAGCAGCTGTGGTTTCCAGAACTTTAACGTTAAAAATACAGTAGAAACCATAAAATAATTTTTCTTAAAAAAAATGCACTCTTTCATCTCTTTGACACTTTAACTGACACTTGCACCAGTTTTGCATGTGTATCAGACACTTTTTTACAATCACTCCATGTCTAGTAAAAAAAAAAAAAAAACATTGTGCATTTATGAAGTGTGTTTTACACAGGTGAGTGGGCTTGACAAATCACCTGTAGATACACTCTTCTCTCTATATGCACCGGACACTTTACTATACTCTTTAATCTAGCACAGGGGTCTCAAACTCAAATTGGCAGGGGGTCATATCAGTGACTGACAATTCACAGGAGGGCCGTTTTAACATTCTAACACACGAAAAAAGTGGAAACCTGATGTAATTGATGCACTTAGACATTCTTCCCCAGAGTATTAAATCTCCTTCTTTTTGTTTCTTGTTGTACACATTAAAGAAGTAGCTTAAATTGCTATGAAAATACTACAATGTAATAATAGGCATAATAATTAATATTATTCTGTCCCAATCAATTGTTGCTTAACCAAACGTTTAACAGAAAGCGTAAGACAGCAGAAACGAGTTTGGGTAACTTTATTGACTTTACTGGCAGATAATGTGTACAAATATAAAGCTTAATGGCATAAAGCACACGACAATTAAATCAGCAATGTATAGTTTGTGAAATTCTGCAAAATTAGCAGAACTGAAGCTGGATATAAAAAGCAGTGTGAGTGTGACTCAGTCGCCACCTTATGGACTGATTCATGCAGTAATCTTTGGACAAGCTCCTTGACTGACTTTTCTGTTCTAAAGGCTTAGAAATTGAATGGACATAATCCTTACGTAAAAGCTTTTGATTTCACTCACAATGAGCTTTGCTACAAATATTCTTCTTGGCAAAGAATTCAGTCTCTTTAGTTAAGATGTAGGCGTGACATATAGATTGTCAGGAACTTTGTTTTGATGGTTTCCATTGCAATAAATGTGTACTTACT